>CM042169.1:66635401-66646212 GCA_023376005.1 Doryteuthis pealeii
GCAGTGTCAAGTAATATAGAAGGGTGTATTACAATGTGCCTCTCTTTGTCTCTTTTCTTAACAGGGAAGTCAAAATAATGTTTTACCCACGAAATGATAGAAGAGGAACAGTTGCCATTAAAATCTTTTGTCCTGAAAACAGGAAACATTCTCATGGACTAAGAAAAACAGACTGAAAGAAAAAAAGAAAGACATACTGGTAAAACGTCACTGTTCTACTTGTCTCTACCTAATTTCAAATAAATTCTTCTCTTTATTATTTGGAATTTTCGGACTGTTGCCTTCTTCTTTATTATTTACGCCCTGTAACAAGTCTAGAAAGGAACAAGTCATTGTCTCCCGACTACGCTTTGGTCACATAAGACTAACGCACTCCTATATACTCAAACAAGAACAACAACCACAGTGGGAAAAATGTCAAACACCTTTGACTGTTAAACATTTATTCATGGAATGTAGGTTTTTTTACTCACATCAGAAACCGGTATTTTAAAGAAAACAATATGAAAGATCAATTTTGAAAATGTCAACATGGAAGACATTCTGTCTTTTTTTTTTTTTTTTGGTTTGGTTTGTTTTACGATATCAACCTCAGTGGGTCATTTAATGCCGATAAAGTTTAAATAAATCAATTCTTAATGGATAATACAATTTTTGTTATTCAACTCATGTTTTTCTATTTAACCCATAGATGGACCCTAACAGTACTCCACTCCGGGTCAGAGTGGACCCAGGGATCAATGGTGATGAAGGGGTTGCTCCACATTCCCCAAACCTCCAAAACTGGAACCCCACCATCAGATAGAGTTTAACGTCATTCCCAGGACATGTA
Organism: Doryteuthis pealeii; assembly: GCA_023376005.1. Classification (NCBI taxonomy): domain Eukaryota; kingdom Metazoa; phylum Mollusca; class Cephalopoda; order Myopsida; family Loliginidae; genus Doryteuthis; species Doryteuthis pealeii. The sequence goes on from CM042169.1 coordinate 66,636,234, forward strand.
GACCCGCAGCCCCGCCTTCTAGCATTCCATATGATACCTGTCTTTTTTCAGGAAAAAAATGTATACTATAGAATATAGAACATGAACTTAATCAATACCATACAGCATTATCCCTAATGTGCTACACTAATTGGCTATCTACTCTCTGTTGCCCTCTTCTTTATTATTACTGATACAAGTCTAGAAAGGAACAAGTCATTGTCTCCCGACTACGCTTTGGTCACATATGACTAACGCACTCCTGTATACTCAAACAATAACAACAACCACAGTGGGGAAAATGTCAAACACCTTTGACTGTTAAACATTTATTCATGGAATGTAGGTTTTTTACTCACATCAGAAACCGGAATTTTAAAGCAAACAATATGAAAGATGTATTCGAAAATGTCAACATGGAGGACATTCTGTCTTTTTTCAGGAAACAAATACCATAGAATATAGACATGAACTTAATCAATACCATACAGCATTATCCCTAATGGTGCTAACACTAATGGTATCTACTCTCTCTATCACCTGAAGACACTATCACTCTTGTGTATATACCCAATGAGGGTATATGAGTCTATAACAAAATCCATTCAGATTATTCATCTTAAACAGAAAGAAAAAATGTTCAAAAGAATTAGTTGGAATCATAGATTGGATTGATATATTTTATTTGGTTACCGAAGCAGTTATCCACTGTTGTTGTAGTTATCGTGGTATTGGTGTGTTGACATGTTGTGCCATTGCTTCATTCTAGATTGATTTGAAGTCACACAGATGAACATCTAATTCGGAAACTTAAACTCTAAGCGTTCAAACGTCGTCATTAAATTCACGGAACCAAGGTTGTTTAGTTTTTTGGTTTATTTTACGGCATATCAACCCTTATTTGGTTATTTTATGCCGAAGACGTTTGTTTTATTCATTCTTATGGAATTCATTCTTTTTAGAAAACAATTTTGATGAAACGCATTTTTACACTCATTTTCTTCCCATTTAACCCAAGATTGTTACCTAACATATGCTACCCTCTAGGTCAGAGTGGATCTGGAAGTAATGGTGATTTTTCAGCTTCAGTTAACTTTGAACCACGTATATTTGGGAATCGTGTTACGCCTCAAAGATACGGAGTTCAAAGTTAACTTACCTGAAAAAATATAATGTTTTTTAATAAAATTAACTGCATATTATATCTTGTTATTCATTAATATATCAACACTGAAAAATTTCATAAATTTCGGGTAATTCCCTGATTTTTGGTATTTCGGTGAGTGTCATTACGATTGTGCGATTTAGGTCCATTAAGTGTGCATTAACCAAATTCTATTTATTAATACAATATGTGAAAATTATACCGTCAAAAACTTTATTTTATGTTCTTGTTGTCTCTACCTAATTTAAAATTCTTCTCTATATTATTTTAGATTTCGGATTGTTGTCCCGCACCCTTTAATGCACAAAACACTCCGCTGATGTACCCTACGGTCTTCTTCAGCGTCCTTCATTGTTGGAGCTCGGGAAAACCTTTTATTTCTAACTCGGGAACCTTCTTGTTCAAACTTGGGAGCTTTATGTCTTAATCGGGAGCCTTCATGGAACTTTGAGGAGAAAACCCTTATTAAATACTGGAAGCGGTACCCAAGGCGTCCTCTGTGTAGAGGAAGAGCCAAAAAAAAAAACCCTGGTGTTAGATTTGCATACTTTGATATTAAAAATGCTGGAAGTTTTAAATAGAATTCCAATGCTATTTTATGTATATTTGATTTAAATATCTTCGAAATAAATTAAATCTTCACAATTTTGCACGAAAAAGAAACAGGAAAATGGGATATTTGATATATATATATATATATATATATATATATATATATATATATATTATATATATATATATGTGTGTTGTGTGTGTGTGTGTGTGTGTTTATATATATATATATTATATATATTATATATTATATATATATATAAAGTTCGTAATTTCTCCGTAATTCTCGTTCCCTATATGGGAAAAAGGGGGGAAAAACCCAAAACAACCCTTTTTTCAAACAATTACAACCTACTATTAACCTGCTATCAATGAATTTCTTTGATGAGAATTGACCGAAAAAAAGAATATTTATTTAGAATTAACATCTAATTATAAGGGTACCCTAACTTTCTTTTTAGAAATTATTCCTCTCTTTTCAAGAATGTATACGCTTGTACGTGCCTAATATATATCATTCAATCATGGCAATTCAGTCTTGAAAGACTATGATAAAAGTTTTTGTGTGCCCCTGAAGTTGCGCGCCTACTTGACAATGAAGTTCCTAGGTGAGAAACATTCTCGACCACAGATTTTGATGGGGTAGGTTTGTCCCTGTAGATGATGAATGTCCCGATGCTTTGTTGCCGTTGCTTTCTATGGACCTCTTAGTTCATGATGTTTGTATCAGGCGTGAATTCTGACGTGTACAGGCCCTATATGGAGATTTCTGCCGCCACCGAGGGGCGGTCTTGAGCCAAATTTTCCCAGCTGGAAGGGACATGCCAAAGCACCTGAGATCTTTTTGCGGACATCCTTGAATCGTAGTAGGGGCGACCAATCTTCTTTACCAGATGTAGCTCTCCATACCAGGGGATGTCTTTTGCGGATTCGCCATATCATCGACGTACATGACCCAACCACTCGTTAACGACGTGTCTCAGTAGAGAGTATATTATATATAATATATATATATATATATATATATATATATATTATACTTTGTTGTTAATTGTTTAGTTCATAGTTTCAGCCGGGACATACATATTACATAATATAATACATACATATACAAACACACACCAATGCCCTTGATATAACAAGGTGTGTCAAAAAAGTATCGAGATTTTTTGTACTTTTTGACAACGTCTTTGTATTCTGAAAAAAAAAATTACGTTCCATTCATTCTTCATTTCTCCTGGTAAATACAGCTTTACAACTTGGTACTTTTTATGCCACCACCTTGTTTCTAAAAAAAGTAATAGTAACGTTATTTCTTTCAAAATTACCAGTGTGTCAAAAGTACAAAAAATGCTGATTACTATTTTGACGCACCTTGTATATAAGGCGAAACACCTAGAGCTGCCGAATTCTTCATCGCGTCACCAGAAATATTTGTTCAAACTTTTGACTCACCCTAATATTATAGAATATTTTCTTAATATTAAACAAAAAAAATGTTATCTGAAGTTCGTGGGTTCGTCTATTACACCAGAGGAAATTATTTAGATTATCATATTGAATTGGCTTTCAGCGGTTATACATATATATATATATATATTATATAATATATATATATATATATATATAGATATTCCTTTAATGTATTTTATACGTTTTAGATTAGTAATATACCCAGGAGAAGACTATTTTTGTTATATTGGTATTTTCAGTTGTAAAAGAATGATATGTAGTGAGCTTTGACAGGAGCATCTCGAGTATGTATTACCCAACACGTTCGCAAATATGCGGCATCTAGAGAGGATCGAACTCACGATTAAGCCACTAATGGATCTGTGAGACTACATACACCACGATAGTTGTTAACTATTTGGAATGGGTGACAGTGAAGCGAGTGGGGCCTTTAAGAGAGTCATTAACGAAGTGGATTAGAAAACTTCGTCATTTATTATTTATATATATATGATACGTCGATCTCCGATGGTTGGGTCATGTACGGTCGGATGGATGGATGGACGAATCCCGAAGACATTCCTGTATGAGAGCTAACATCTGGTAAAAGGACAGATTGGTCGCCCCCTACTGCGATTTAAAGGATTCTGCAAAAATGATCTCGTTGCTTTTGCATTGTCCCTTTCCAGCTGGGGAAAATTTGGCTCAAGACCGCCCTCGTGGCGCAAGAATCTCCATAGAGGACTTTGCATGTCAGAAATCACTTGATACAACATTCCTGAAGCTAAGAAGGGTCCATAAGAAAGCAACGGCAACAAAAGCATCGGAACATCATCACTCTACGGGGACCAACCTACAAATGCAAAATCTGTGGTCGAGAATGTTTCTCAAAACATAGGACTTCATTTAGTCACGGGACTCGCTTGCAACCTCAGGCGCACACAAAACTTTATCATAGTCTTCGAGACTGATATTGCCAATTGATGATATATATATATATATATATATATATATATGTATATTATATATATATATATATATTATGTGTGTGTGGGGGGAGAAATGTGAGCTGGTTCATCCCGACATTATGTGTAGAAAGGTAGACAACACGGGATGTTATGGAAAATGTGCTGCTTATTGTCGAGGATGCAACGTTTCCGTCTATTAGACCTTCTATATCCAGTCCTGAAGATTTATTCTAACAGACCGAAACGTATGCACGTCGACAATAAATATCCAGTTTCTAAACATCCCGTGTTTGTATACCTTTTCTCCATATATGTATATATATATATATATTAATATATATATATATATATATATATATATATATATATATATATGTGTGTGTGTGTGTGTGTGTGTGTGTTGTGTGTGTGTATATATATATATATAATATATATATTGAGGTCTTAGCGAGTTCGATCCTCGCTAGATGCCGCATATTTGTAACTGTGTTACATTGGGCGAACCTCTATTAAGGGCCACAGTCACTTCACTTCTTTCCATATTATATATATATATTATATATATATATATATATATATATATATATATAGGTGGGCTTTCTATCACATCGAGGAAACACCATGTCTTCTTGATAGCATGCACTAACATGGGAGGAATCGAACCACTCACTGCTGAACCTCATGTTCGTCACGTATGAGATGACCACCCTATGGTTTAATTTAAAATCACCATAGCATTCCGTACTTTTACTCTGTTCATCACGCAGATCTCACGCAGCGTTGAAAATAGAGCAAAATGGATATAATAACACAAACAACTAAATTAACTGATATTTCGCCTCGGTATTTAGCGAAGCTTTGTCCAAAATTTATTGTGAGACCAAATACTTTTTTTCAATATAAAAGTAGACTGTTAATATCGTTGCGTCTTCAGAATAAATTTGACAAAGCTTCGCTGAATACAGAGGCGAAATATCAGTTTAATTTAGTTGTGTTGTTGTCGGTTGTTTTTTTCTTTGTTCTTTTGTTTTTTAGATCTCACTGTTATCAGAATTGTTTTTTGAGCCAGAGAAGTAGATAAAAAATGCAAGAAATTTTATCTAGAATTAAATAATGTAGATATCTACAATTGATATATTTCTTGAAACACCTGTCTATTAAGATCTACCTGTTTAGGGACTGTCTAATATTCTCCAGAAAATAGTCCACTGTACTTATTGGTTTGTTATAAATCTCACTATATATCAAAGAGGAGATATATTTGCAGCAAATGTGTTAAGCCTTGAAACTAGTACAGATATTTTACAATGAGAGAATCTTGAAAGGACATGTCTATTAAGATCCACAAATTCAGTGTGTCGATAAATCACCACAACATTCAGGTTGTTGTTAAGGGATTAGGGTTAGGTTTAGGTTTAGGGTTAAGGGTTAGTTTATTAATTTTAAAAAACTCTAAAAGATCGTCTGTTAACAATTAATCGGATTTGACGGCATGTCCCCACGAATCGAATCTTGGAAGGGGTAACCTAAAGTCATATGGTCCGACCTGTCCAGCAAGTTCACTAGTTCAGTCCCGTCTATTGGATTAGGAAAAAGACTACACTTTTACTATATTTGGTTGTTGTAAATCTCACTACATATTAAAAAGAGAAATAGATATCTGTAGTAAAGTAATGGTTGCTAATGATATTCTACAATTGAGATGTTCTTGAAGACCTGTCTATTAACATCTACCAATTTGTCTGTCTAATAAAATTCACCAGAAAACACCCACATTGTACTGTATTGATTATATAAATTCTCGCTACATATCAAAGAGAAGGAGATATATTGCAGTAAATTTGCTTAAGCCTTGAACTAGTACAGATATTTCACAATTGGAGAATCTGAAAGACTGTCTATTAAGATCCACAAGTTCAGTGTGTCGAATAAAATTCCCCACAACATCCGTACTTTCACCGATATTCCGGTATATTCGGATCTTTAAATTCTTGTATTGTGAACAAGACTTTCTTCGTCCAAACTTTTTTTTTTCTTTGAGAAGATTCTTATGTCTCGTTTCAAAAGCTTTATTTATAATGATTATCAAAAAATCAATATATTCGCCTCATCGATATTTTGGTCCTTAGAGGCTGGCAAATTTCAAAGAGTTCATTTCACTTTGATATAGCGAATGATTTTGTTAGTTATGTGTACTATGTTTGATTCGATGGCGGAAGATGATGGAAAATGAAGAACACTCCCGGTTTCAACGAGGATGATGGTTTTTAAACCCATGGCGAATTTTGTGTGTTGAAGGCGATAAGATGGTGGACGTGGGAACTGTAAGGCAGTCAAAAGAGGAAAGAGAAATATATCGGTAAATATAAAGAATAGATAGGATGAGGGAAAGAGAAGAAGAGGATTAAAAGATTGAAAGAAGAGAAAGAGAGCAGATAAGATGGTGCTCAAGAGAGTCTAGGGGAGAAAAGAAGGAAAGAAAATACATTAAAAATAGAAAGAATAGCAGACGAGAGAAAGAAATATTATAAAGAAGTAGGGAGAGGAAAGAGAGTTGATAAAATGTGGCCATGTGAAGTGTAAAGGGGAGAAAAGGAGAAAAAAGAAAAGAACAATAGAAAGAATAGGAGGATGGTAGAAAATAATTTGTGGAGCGAGAGTAAAAAAAAAAAACAGATAAGATGTTGGTCATGAACTTCTATAGGGGAGAAAAGGAGAAAACATTGAGAAATCGAAATAGAAAAAAATTGAGACGAAGAGAAATAGAGAGAATGAATAACGTCGAGGGAATAAAGAGAGCAGAGAAGACGGTGGTTCATAGATAGTTATAAGAGAAAAAAAAGGGGGAAATACATGAGAAGAAGAGAAAGAGAAATAATTGAGACGATGCAGAAAAGAAGTAGAAAGAGTAAGAGAGGGTTTGTTGGTTTTTGAAAAAGCGTAAGGAACGTAAGGGGGAAAGAAGAAAGAGAAATATATCGGTTAAATATAAAGAATAGGATAGGATGAGAAAGAAGGAAGAAGAGGATAAAAGAGAAGGAAGAGGAAAGAAGTGATAAAGATGGTGGCCATAGAGAGTCTAAGGGGAGAAAAGAAGAAAGAAAAATGCATAAGAAATAAAGGAATAGGACGATAGAAAGAAGAGAGAATGAAAAGAAGAGGAGAGAGGAAAAGAGTTGAATAAAATGGTGCCATGTTGAAGTGTAAAGGGAGAAAAGGAGAAAAAAGAAAGAATAGAGGTGGTGAGAAAATAATTTTGGGAGAGTTATAAAAAAACAGTAAGATGTTGTCATGGGAACTTCTAAGGAGGAAAAGGAGAAAGACATTCAGAAAATCGAAATAGAAAAAATTGAGACGATGAGAAAGAGGAGAGAATGAATAATGTAGAGGGAATAAAGAGACCAGATAAGTTGGTGTCATAGATTAGTATTAAGAAAAACAAAAGGAGAAATTACATTGAGGGAAGAGAAAGAGAAATAATTGAGACGATGTAAAGAAGTAGGAATGTTCATAGGGGCTCTACTCAGTCACAAAATCGTATTATGGATATACTGTTGCTGGGTCGTATGTGTTAGTAATGAGTATAAGGATTCACACTAGCATATGTAGTGAAGACTTTTAACTTTATTTTAATTCCCTCGTGGCGCAGTGTGCGTGTGAAAAGGCGTTTGACAATGGAAACTACTACTGCCGTTACTATTAGATCTGAGTTCAAAAAGGGGTGGCCGAACCTCACTGACGCTGGCTGCGATGGTGCGTGACAGGCGCGGTCACGCGCTTCTCGTCCTGTCTCTCACCTTGACTGCCCTGTTCGCCGTCTCTCTGGGGGTCTGCGTTCGGGCTTCCTGATAACGCCGTTAAGTATTGACGACCGCGCCAACACATTCTTTAGTCCTTGACCGGAAGTCCTTTCTACTTTGTTAAAATTTCGACGTTTTGTCCATATAGTCTGTGTCACACCAGACCCTCTGTCTACCCTAGACATTGTCTTCTTCAGTTCAATTTTCCTTGTCTTTTCGACGTCCCGCGCAAAACAAACAGTCATCTGCAACAGAAGGTAAAGAGAGGCGTTGTTGGTTTTGAAAAGCGTAAGGCATAAAAGAGAAAGAAAGAAAACGACATTGAGCGAAAGAATAATGACGATGGGAAGTGGTGAATAAAAAGAAGTAGAGAGAGTAAAGAGAGCAGATAAGATGGCTATGAAAAAAAAATCAATTATTTTAAAATTGAAATAATAAACTCAATAGGGCCTGAACCTAATTCTAATAGTTACCATACCAATCGGAGATTTAAGAGGTTTGAATTCAGATTTTTCCTTCTCCTAGAACTGGTTGCCCATCAAGGTTAAGAGCCCAGTATGTCCCTGACTATTTTACCCATAGCTGAGGAGAATTAGTTGGATTCATACCTTTTCCCAATAGTATGACGCTAGGGAACTATGGCTTCGTCAAGGATTAAACTCGGGTCGACGAGTCCATTTCTCAAACGATTCTAAACCAGTACATCACGCAGTTCTCCCAAGGGGAGAAAAGTAGAATGCCATTGACAAAGAGGAAATAGACAGAATTGAGCCGACGAGAAAGAGAAGAGGATAAAAAGATGGTAGGGAAGAGAAATGAGAGCTGATAAGATGTGGTCAAAGAGTCTTTAAGGGGAGAAAAGGAGAAAGAAAAATACATTAAGAAATAGAAAGAATAGAGACATGAGAAAGAGAGAGAATACAAAAAGTAGAGAGAGTAAAGAGAGGTGATAAGATTGGTCTAAGGGGGTGGGTGAAAGGACAAATACATTGAGAAAGAGAAATAGAAATAAATTGAGACGATGAGAAAGAAGAAGAAAAATTGAAAAGAAGTAGAGGTTTACAGAGAATTTAGATTAAATGTGGTTCATGTCGAAGTATTTGGTTCTGTTTAGGTTTGTTTTGTTATATACGGGCATATCAACCTCATGGAAATCATTTAAATGCGATAAAGTTTAGAAAATAAATCAATCTCATATGGATAATACAATTTTTTATAAAATACATTTTCTATTTAACCCATAGATGGGACCCTCTAACAGGTACTACCACTCCGAGCGTCAGACTCGACCAGGAGCAATGGTGATGAATGGGGTGCTCCACATTCCCCAAAACCTCAAATCTGGAAACCTCACCAATCAGCATAGAGTAACGTCATTCCCAGGACATGGTATACCCGCAGCCACCGCCTTCTAGCACCCATATGATAAAAAGGGTGGAGTTGCCATAAGCGGTAAAGGGTTGCCGGAAATCATATAGGTTGCTAGGGCTTGACGTTAATTAGCGATTGATCGGAGGGAGCCTCTCGACCGCCCCGTCGCCCCAAGATAGGCCAAAGTGGAGTATTGCAATCATGAACTGCTCACCACGGATTCTGTCCTGAAGCATCACAAATCGCCACCTACGGCAACAAGGTGGCCCCCATTGGGGGAGTCTTCCCCTCTGCAGAGGCTGCAGTCGGTGCATTTCTAACGCCCACCGAAGGGCGGCATAGAAATCCTAAGGGAGAAAGGTAGGTCATGTGAAGTGTATGTAAAAGGGAGAAAAATAAAAAAAAAGAAAGAATAATAGTAGACAAGATATATATATATATATATAATATATATATATAATATATATAAATATATATATATATAGCGTGAAATAGTAGGCAGGCTTGGCCCTTCAGCCGTTGAGTAGGTAAACCAGTCTTGAGAGGGATAATTCTGATTCGACAATTCTGAGGTTCGGTCGTTGATGGGTTTGTGGCAACCCTTGATGCAACCAATTTCTTTCCTATCGACTGTGCCAAAAAAGTGTGGATGTTCCAACACAAGGCTTCACCACTATAAACAAAATCTCTCC
>CM042169.1:66646312-66663812 GCA_023376005.1 Doryteuthis pealeii
CACATCTTAGCTCGCACAACACACACACACACACACACACTCTCTCTCTCTCTCTCTCATGACAACACGCACATGCATTGCACAAAATCATTTCTGTCTACCCATCCTCTCTCCCATTCTTTCTCTATCTCTCCGCTCTAGCTCTCTGTACCTCGCACACACATACACACTTCTTTCACACCAGACATTCTCTCTCACCAAAAGATACAACCACACAACTGTCTTTCTATTCTCTCTCTTCTGTCTCTCTCTGCTCTGTCTGTCTGTCTCTCTCTCTCTCACACACACCACACTCACACACAGAACGCACACATACACATGCACGGACACTCTTTCAAATTATCATACTCGCTCACTCTCTATATCTGTCTCTCTATCTGTCTCTCTTTCTCTCTGTCTCTCTCTGTCCCTCTCTCTTTGTCTCTCTCTCTCTCTCACTCGCATTGCATGACACTCATTCACACACAATGCACATGCCACGGACTCTACTATCAAAATCTCACCACTCTCTCGCTCTCTAGATATAGCTGTCTCTATCTCTTTGTCTCTCTGTGTCTCTGCTTCTGTCTCTCTCTGTCTCTCTCTTTCTCTCACACACATACAGATACACACACACATACATACACATGCACGGGACACTTTCAAATTATGCAATACCTCTCTCACTCTCTATGTCTGTCTGCCTCTCTCTCTCCTATGTCTCTCTCTTTGTCCCCCCCCTCTCCTCTCTCTTCTCTCTCCTCTCTTTCTTGCATTCCATGACTCTCATTTACACACATAACACATGCACGAGCTCTCTTTCAAATTCTCACTCTCTCTCTTCTCTATCTGTCTTTATCTCTCTTTCACTGTCTCTCTATTGTCTATCTCACACTCTTTCTCATACACATGCACACACCAGTCATCTCTCTCTCTCTCTATATATATATATCTAATCTATCTCATTTTACACCACATATACACACTCTCTTTCTCTCTCTGTCTATCTGTCTGTCTGTCTGTCTGTCTGTTCTGGTCTCTCTCTCTCTGTCCACGCACATAGACACACACACACTCACACGCACACTCACACACAACACTTTTTCTCTTGCCACATACATACCACACAGTCTTTCTCTCTCTACTCTCTCTCTCTCTCTCGTTCTCTCTCTCTCTCTCTCTCTCTCTCTCTCTCTGTAAACACAACACACATGCAGGCACACAGCACACACACACACACACACACACACACAACACACACACAAGAAAGGATAAACTTCAAACCGGCAAAATGCATTTTATAAGAGTGCCATCGTTATTTCAGTCTATGTTAGAAACAAGTCGATTTTAGAAGAATCTAATTTCCGATTTAGCCTAATTTCGTGTTTAGTCCCACTAAGCACTTCTCGATTTGTTCAAATAAACTTGCTGACCAAACTCTAATAAATTCTTACGACCAAGCGAACGTTTAAAAAAGAAACACGAGACTTCAAGGCAAATAGTCACTTTGCAAACATTATTCTGTTTGGTCTTTAAGCGTTTTTCCTAATTTATGGCACCAGTCAAAGGCGACTGTTTATCTTACACCCCCCTCCTACACACACACCACACACCACACACACACACACACACACACACACACACACATACACATCTATATATATAAAAGAAAGTGTGGCGTGTACGTGTCGACTTATAACTTCGAAAAGAGAAGTCACTCAGATTCGTAATCTTGCATACGCATTAATATGCTTCTAACTAAGAAACACACTAAATTTGGTTACTGGTTCTTACTGATTAAGGAATATAATTAATTAATTAAACCAAAATAAAAAAATGGTGCTGATAATAAAATATTGCTCGCTGGCTGCTTTAGCGATACCACCAGTTTAATTAAGTTTTAGTAAACAAAATCCCATTATGAGCAGTTCAGCTAGAATTTCTCACGTCAGTATTTTAAATATTTATTTGGTTCGAAGGAAAATCAAATAATCTTTCTAAATATGTTATTTGTATGGTTTTTTATCCATTGAATTATTTTTTTACAGCGAATTAATTAACAACATAACAAATTAAACAAAAACATTTAACGATAACGCAACTTTTTTTAGGACCGGGTACATTGCTAATATATATATATATATATATATATATATATATATATATATATATATATATATATATATTAACAAAAGTACCCGTCCGTGACGGACTAAAAAAGAACTTGAGTTATCGTTAAATGTTTTTGTTCAATTTGTTATTTGTTTTTTTAATTCGTTGTAAAAAATAATTCAATGGATAAAGACACATACAATTTACATATTTAGAAATATTATATATATATATATATATATATAATATATATATATATATATATATATATATATATATATATCACCCATAACCACGCATAATATTTCATAAACATTTAATTCTCTTTTAAACCAAATATACTAGGTTTTTATGATTTCTATATATTATTAACCAATCCGCACGAGTATAGTGCGACACGTGGACAATCTCGTAACCGGTACGTTGCTTGCTTGCTTGCTTGGTGAAAAATGTTTTTTTGAACCTGAGTCTTTTCAATTAACAACAGTAATCCCTTTCCTGCAACAGTCTGTCTGCCACCGCGGTAATCTCTGTCCTCTAACAGTCCTTCTACCTAAACAATCACAGTAGTCTTCCTTTGTACCGAATTTTACCACTCTCGCCGTCCCCCTCTTGGTTCATTCTGCCAGTGTCAGAAACTACCCGTTTTTATTACGGCTCTCCCAGCCGCCATGCAAATTAGGTCTCATGCCATCCGGGTCTCTCCTGCATGGCACAGGCGATTCTTTGTCGCTTACATCGGTAGGATCGACTATGCCTATTACGGTTGGTTGGTTTGTTTGGTTTGTTTTGTTTTATGGCATATCAACCTCAGTGGGCCATTTAATGCCGATAAAGTTTTGAAATAAATAAAAAATAAATTCTTAATGGATGCACAGTTTCTTTTTTATAAATACATTTTTCTATTTAACCCATAGATGGGACCCTAACAGATACTACCGCTCCGTATCAGAGTGGACTAGGGAGCAATGGTAATGAACGGGTGCTCCATATTCACCAAAACTCCCAAACTGGAATCTCACCATCAGATAGAGTTTAACGTCCTGCTCAGGACATGTAGACCCTCAGTCACCGCTTTCTAGCCTTCATATGATAAAAGGGGCTGCAGCTTCCCATTAGCCCAATAGGGTTGGGACAATCATATAGGTGCTAGGGCTTGATATGACCAGCTGATTGATTAGAGGGGGCCTCTCCGACCGCTCGTCTAGCCCAAGAAAGGGGCAAAGTGGAGTATTGCAAGTCAATGCTCTTGGGTTCTATCCTTAAGCATCACGGGTCGCCACCCATGTCCAACAGGTAGACCCATTTGGTGTTAATAAGAGATACATTGAGAGATACATGGATTGTTGACCGAGATTTTTGTGGCGGAAGTGCTCATATTTGAAACTACAACATAATTTTTTTTTTGAATTCATATCACAGGACTATAACATGTATAAGATAAAAAAAATAAAGAAAGAAATATCTGTTTTCAAATACCTTTAAAGTAATAAAGAATTCATCATTCGCATCTGATGTCGGGAGAGTTAGACACTTTGTCTAAGCTCCCTGAAATAGACTATAAAGCTAAATCTCAAATTCTTTTGTTATTTCTTTACTCATATATTTGCTCTGTGACTCTAACATTAAGAGGACACATTGAGCTCTCAAAATGTGACTTGGTTTTTTAAATAAAACTCTTGTGTCGTAAGGAAGATTTCTTCTCTGGACTTTTGGATTATACACACACACACACACACACATATATATATATATATATATATGTGTGTGTGTGTGTGTTTGGGCAGCATTCTTTCATTTATACAAATAGAATTAAACAAAAGGCACATCTCCTGTTTAACAATTTTATTTGTTTATTTATTTATTTATCTTTTCTAATTTTCTGGCCAACTTTTTAATGTTTGGGTGGAATTGGTGGATAAGTCCACCAAATTTCAGTTCCCGAGTACTTTCGGCACTTCGAAGTGCCATCATCATTAGAAAAGATGAATAAAATTGTTAAACAGGAGATTTAAGGCACTTTTGTTTAATTCTACTGTATATATATATTATATATATATATATATATATATATATATATATTATATATATATATATATGTGTGTGTGTGTGTGTGTGTGGTGTGGTTATAAATCTAAGTCATTTACTGAATGGTGCAGAGAAATCAATATTCATCCTCATTTAATTGCGCATCCCTGTTAAGAGAATTTATCATTTTGATAATGGCTTTTTTTTTCTCTTCACAAATCCTTTTTGATGTTGTGACAGAAACATTTACAGGCAAAACCGAATTAGCCTTTTTTTATCATTTACAAAAACAAACAATAATAAATAAAAATGGAAACCAAATAAATAACGATGGCGTTTAGAATTACAGTGAACTTGCAAATATAAATAATGTCCGTCAGGAAAGTGATCGTCGCTTTACATAAAGATCTATATAGTAAAAATAGTGTTCCTTAATTGTACGACTGTTATCATCTTGAAACATTTTGGTTAAAATTGAAAGATTAAATGCAAAAATGTAAATCCTGATTATCTGTTGTTGCTTACTCGCCGAAATCCTATTTCTCGTGAGTGTTGTCACTTCAGCTAAATAATGGACCGTTTCGTTTTTATTATAAAGAAAGAAAGGGAAGAAAAAGGACATGGTAAACAAAACAAAAATAATGAGAAAAAATAAATAAAGAGAGTAGGGGAAAGATAGAGGGATGAGGTAAGCGCACGGAAACGATAACGCTAATCTGTTTCAATTGAAAATAATGAAAATATGTAAAGAAAGAAAGAAAGAAAGAAAGAATGAGGGAGAGTTGAATCTATATTATTATGGGACCGTTGCAATAATTCAATTATCATACTGTGGTATATCCACAGGCCGCCCTGTCGGCTGAAGCATTAGAATATATCCGACTGCAGCGGAAGGTTCCTGAGTCTGAGATGGTTCCCGAGTCCGAGAATGTTCCAGAGTCCGAAGGAAATACCCAAAGAAGGCCGTAGGGCACATCGACCGATACGTTGTACAGATAACAATGAAGATGAGGATAATAGTCCGAATAATACAAATAACACTAATAATCTCTGTATATTTTAATGACAATTATGATTACAAATCTCATATTATTTGTCTCCAATGCCACAAGATTTGGCTCGATAACCGATAATTCGTCGCCTTAAACATATACTTGATATCATTCAGAGTCTCCAATTTGAAATGTAACGGAAGCCAACAGGGTTTAAAAGATAAGTAATTTGAATAATTTTCAAGCTTCTAATCTATCAGACCTGTTATTATTTAAGGAATATAATCTATACTTTGGCAAGAAATAAGACAAGATGTTTTTATGGGCGAAAATCGTTGATTATCGTCTTGGAATAGTTTCTCTTAATTTGTCTATGATTAGACGCTTTCATTATCCTACACATCTCCAAAAGTCTCTTAGAATATATATATATATATATATATATATATATATTATATATACAAAAAATACTTAAAAAAAAATCATACCTGTTTTTTTTGGGGGGGGGCGCCCTATATATATATATATATATATATATATATATATATATAATATATATTATTATAAAAAGAAGGTCCGCAAAATGTATTATGTTCTCAGAAAAAAATTTATCTTACATACGCGACACGTGTTTCTGATCTGTTGTCTTCTTCAGGTATTGAGTTATTAATTTGGCAGAATATGTCTGATACTTGATAGGTTGTGTGTGTTTCTGCAATTTTTCTATTATAATGGCTGTTTAAAAAACTGCAATTATAATAGAAATATTGCAGAAACTAATTAATAATTCAATGCCTGAAGAAGACAACAGATCAGAAACACGTGTCGCGTATGTAAGATAAAAAGAATAACACATTTTTTCTGAGAACATAATAGATTTTGTGTTACCTTCTTCTTTTTATAAATATTAAATTTTCTCCCGTTGGAACCAGACAACATATATATAATATATATATATATATATATATATATATATATATATATATTACAATGTTTTCATAGATCAATGTTCATTATCAGCGACCGCGGTTTCATGCTAAATAGCAATCATCAGGCTGAGGAGCAAGATCCTATGGTGTTTGTTGGAGTTCTTTACTCAATGTCACATTTAGGATTGTAAATAACGTCGGTTAGTTTACGGACGCTGTTATTTTTTTTTTTTAAATTTGAATTTTTTTGAAGTAATGCCAACGAAGTTGCCTCCCTTTAAAAAAAAAAAAAAAAATAACAGCGTCCGTAAAACTAACGACGTTATTTACAATCCTAAATGTGACATTGAGTAAAAGAACTCCTACAAACACCATAGGATCTTGCTCCTCAGCTGATGATTGCTATTTAGCATGAAACCGCGGTCGCTGATAATGAAACATTGATCTATGAAAACATTGTAAAATAAATAAATATTAGCTCTTACAAACTGTGATTGAGCACTGTATTTTTCTTTGTTTCATCGCAAAAAAAATTTTGTTTTTACATATACCTATATATATATATATATATATATTATATATATATATATAAGGACCTATATGAGTCAGGAACTATCTACATAGGTTTCACCCGAATGGTTCTTCAGGATAATTCTCAGTCAGAATTATTCTGAAGAACAATTCGGGTGAATCCTAGATTGATAGTGCCTGACCCATATAGGTCCATATAATCATGCTCTACGTAATGTATTGAGCACTTTCCACATATAAAACTTACAAAACTCCCTCGGTGTTTTTTTTTTTTTGGACACTACATGATGATTATTTTCAGAAATTACGGATGAGCCGGTTTTTTCTTTATTTAAAAACTTTTTCCCCACATGTCATATATATATATATATATATATATATATATATATATATATATTATATATTATAATATATTATATAATAGGATCATCATATATATATATATATATATATTAAATAAATGAATACAATAGAAACCTACTCGAGTTTCACCATTAGGATCTTCAGGGTTAAATCCACCGAGGTACCGATTAATTGCAGCCGATTACATATGTGTTCATTGAATAAGATGTTACGTTATATCTTATTCAAAGAACACACGTGTAACCGGCTGCAATTAATCGGTACCTCGATTAATTCAGTGGATTTAACCCTGAAGATCCTAATGGTGAAACTCGAGTAAGTTTCTATTGTATCCATTTCTTTAATAAATTTGCTCTACTTTGTATTGAGCACTTTGTTTTTGTTATATATATATATATATATATATATATATATATATATATATATATATATATGTGTGTGTGTATAGGATCACCCTATACGCATAGACACACCCATATATAAATATATATATATAAATATATATATATATATACACACGAGGGGGAGTCAAAACGTAATGCCATTTTCTTTAGGATAGGTATAATTACCAACATAGGAACATACCATACATCAAAATGAACCTGGTCCTCTGTCGATCACATCCCTTCTTCTCCACATCGTTTCTCTCAATAGCAATGTTCCACCTTCGAATGACAGCATGTGTTCTGTTGACTGTTCTTTTAGCCACTTCTTCACTACAGATTTCACTTCCTCGACACTGGAATAATGTTTGCCTCTCAAATGAGACCGAAGATATGATAGTGATTATTCCACTAATTAGGAAGTGAAATTTCCCTTACCTCTTAGTAGTTCACAATTGTCGGAATTTATAGAGCTCAATGTGTCTCTTTATTTTTAGGGTCACAGAATAAAAAAAAGACCTAACCTTGAGGCAAATCTGTTTCTCACCACTATCAGTATAAGGAAATATTCTACATTGGCGTCTGATGATGGAGCCCTACGGATGTGCCATTCCAAAATGGTGTTCAAATATAGTCTATTATGCTTTCATTCTATATCTTCGTCATATGCATATATATATATATATATATATATATATATATATATATATTTCAAAATTGTTTTCCCGAGGCTATATTTGGTAGTATATTTTTACAATCAAACTATTTGCCGGTTTTTTTTCTTACCGCAAGGGTTTACCAATAAGTTTGGTATATATATATATATATATATAATATATATATATATATAATATATATATATATATATATATATATATATATGGGAAATAAAAAGACGTAATCTTCCATTTTTCTGTTATAGATCTGTTTCTGCCCACAGGTGTCAGTGTATACCAATGAATTTCATCAGACCGCTACCTTTATTGAAAATGGTTCACAGATACTTCACGAGGCTTTATATATATACTTTTTTGTGGATTCCTGTAAAGGTATCGGGATTCAGTTCTTTTCATCTTCTTAGGGGTGGCTGATAATGACCGGGAGGTGATGCTGATGACTCTTTGGGTGCTAAAATCCCCTAGAAAATTTTTTAAATTTTTTTTATTCTTTCGGACTGGTCATTTTTTGTCATATACTAAGTGATTTCTGGATATGTTTGAAATATCCTGTGAGACAATCATGTTGTTCATCATCTCAAATATATATATATGGGTTTTTTATAGTGTGTTTGAAGCATTGTGCGTAATTGTAATAGAACTTTTTTAAAGGCAGTTGACAATGCAATATATGTTGAAAAACTATTTTTATTTACCCTTTTTTTTTCTTTCTATATACTTAATATTTTCGGAACAAAATCCATCTTCAGAGTTGTTAGAAGTTTTTAAAAGTACTAGGTGTTTTTATTTTTTAAATTTATAGTAAAAAAAAAAAGAAGAATTTCAAACAATCTCACCGAGCGCAACGGACTTACAACACCAGGGAAACACACGGAATTAGCCGATTGAAAAAACTTTCAAATTTCCCAGCGTTCATCAACGTCTCAAACAACAGTTGATCACACCAACGTGGGATAAGTACTATTAAAAAACACCTAGTACTTTTAAAAACTTCTAACAACTCTGAAGATGGGATTTTGTTCCGAAAATATTAAGTATAATTTGCTATATGAAACAATAACTAATAATTTTTTCAAATTTACATACCGTGATATTTTTGGCGCCAATTATCATACTACGCATGCGCACAGATCTCATATTCGCCATGAAAGAAAACTGTAAACGCCATTTTACTTCTACTGTGGCCTTTCTTAATAACAACTATTCTTTTCTTTCAACATCGAACTATAAATCATTTTTATAAATCATTATATATATATATATATATATATATATATATGTATATGGATAACAACAAGAAATGTTTTCAAATAAACACCAGAAGATTTAGCAACCTGACGATGGTGAAATAACCTGAAACCTGGGTAGTTGCTTATGAAAAACTTTTATATTTAGAAGCTTCAACAAATAAATAAAGCTCCTACAAATTTGTGGTTGAGCACTGTGATTTCTTTGTTTCATCCCAAAACAAATTTTTAAATATATATATATATATATATATATATATATATATATATATATATACTAAGTGATTTGAAATATACTGTGAGGCACAGGACACTTTATGATAATTTGCAATATGAAACAATAACTAATCTTTTTTCAAATTCACATACAGTGATATTTTTGGCGCCAATTATCATATTACGCATGCGCACAGATCTCATATTCGACATGAAAGAAAACTGTAAACGCCATTTTACTTCTACTATGGCCTTTCTTAATAACAACTATTCTTTTCTTTCAACATTGAATTATAAATCATTTTTACTGGAAGGATAAATTACCTGCTTGCCTTGCAATTTCTTAATCAGGTTCATTGCACGAAATACTTTTACGTCGTCTGATCAATTAGGTTAATTAAATACTGAAATCAGTTAGGCGTTATAATCACACTAATTAAACCAATAATCTATTGTTATTTTGCCCCTGTGTACAGTTTTAGTCAAATTCACCGAGAAAGATTTTGTTTGTTTTTTGCTGTGTCGGAGGAAATAAAATATCGAGAAAGAGAAATGACTAAAGTTCGGAAAAAGAAGATTTATCATTATGATACACTGAGGAATTAGAACTAAAGTAATTTCTTTGATTGCTATTATAGTAGCAGCTTTTCTAAGCTTTTGGCGACTGTTCCTAGTGTACCGACTACTATTGGCATCACTTTCATCCTCATATTCCACAGTTTTTTTCAATTCTCTAGTGGGGTCTAGGTATTCGTTTATCTTTTCGTTTTCTTTCATATTCACTCTGTGATCTGCTGGAGCTAAAAAAATCCACCAGTTGCCATTATTATTATTATTATTATTATTATTAGTAGTAGTAGTAGTAGTAGTAGTATTTGATGAATTAGAATTAAAGTCATCATCTCTATTGTTATTATAGTAACAGATTTTCTTTAACTAACATATCACTCAATACATATAGATAGCGCTACTAATAAAAAATCCATATGATTTTTATAAAGTACTAATCTTCAAATGACACATGTAAAAATTTGAGCCCAATCGGATAATTAGTTTACAAATTACAGTTATTTAATTGAAACTACTGTTGTAAATTTTCAAAACAATGGAAAAATCTGAATTTCATGTGTTGATAAAGCACTGCTTTCTGATGAGAAAAATACTGTTCAAGCCAAACAATGGCTTGGTGAGTGTTATTTGAACTCTGCTCTGTCGGACACGGTCATGTGACACTGATGGGTGGTTGGTTGGATTTTACGGCATGTCAAACCTTATTGGGTTATTGCATACCAGAGACGTTCTTTTTTATTCATTCGTGATGGGTACACGCTTTTCTCTTTTTAATTCAATCTATCAAAACACATTCTTAGAATTAATTTTGTTCTAGTATGGTTATGTGACACAGAAAGCAACGGTTCTCGCTAGATTACCGAAGTTAAGCCAAAATGAGACTGTGCATTACTTAACTGGGGGTCCACTTTAGCAATAGAAGGTACTGTAAGGAAGCTGATATCAAAATAACTCGATTCGGCATTGAATAAAACGTAAATGCTGGATATGCCGCCTGTGTCATTTATTTATCGAAATAACTTAATTCGTTATTAAAGAACCCAAAAATATTGTTATCGTGTGATTCCTTGTGAGTTTTTAGCTTCACTGGAGTCTGAGGGACAACAAGTCTCCTCGACTCTCCAGATTTCCAAATCATTATTATTATTATTATTATTATTTACTCCTTTTGAGTTTTCACATCAGTGTTAGCTGATGGTCTATTCACTGGAGTCTGAGTGACAGCAAGTCTCCTCAGTTCTCCAGGGAGTATTCTGGCAGATTGCAGCAGTGCAATGTTCTGGATAGTTTCAATCCTCCCGCTAATTTCCAAACATTCAAGACCCAGAGAATTTTATGCGTTTCGTTCTCAGAACAGATTCTGGTTTATGCATATACCAATTGCATGGTATTAAATGCATAATTCTTCTTCTTCTTCTTCTTCTTCTTCTTCTTCTTCTTATTATTATTATTATTATTATTATTATTATTATTATTATTATTCACACATGTGCTTGTTCACACCAGATATCCATTGCATATCAGTAAAATGGTGTGACAGTTTCCCCAATACTCAAACAGTCACCCTCATTTTTCGTCTGGGTCGATTCTTCTAGAGATTTCCAATCTTTCCATTTATTTATTTTTTGTTTGTGTTTTCATTCTTTATTTCTATTTCATTTACTTTCCAAGACTCTTTAGAATGTTCTCACTACTTTAAAATCAATGAGCATACTTTTTCACGTGTATATTTCATATTTATTTAAGTTCTCTGGCAAGGTTTATGTACTTTTTGAATTGTATACAATTAGACACTGGGGGTCTGGTATAACAGCAAAATCAATTCTACATTCACATCCCAAAACTTTAGTGGCTGCTTTCAACTCTAGCCTCCCCCTCTCTCTCTCTCTTTCTCTCTCTCTCTCTCTCTCTCTCTCTCTCTCTCTATATATATATATATATATATATATATATATAATATATATGGCGTTTTTGTGCACACATTTTCTGTTTATAAGGTGGGACGCTAACAGGTACTACCACTCCAGGTCAAAGTGGACATGGAGCAATGATGACAAAGAGGTGCTCCACACTCCTCAGACCTCCAGCACTTGAACCTCACCATCAGTACGAGTTTAACGTCATTCCAAGGACGTGAAGACCCATAGCCACTGCTTTCCAACACATATATGATAAAAAGGGTTCGGGCTTGCCATACGGATTGGGACAGACATGGCCAACCGATTGATCGGGGGATCTCCGACCACCCGTCTAGCCTCGGGGACAGAGTAGAGTGTTGCATGGACTGCTTAGCCACGATGATTCCGTCAATCAACACGGGTAGCACAGCCAACAGGTGGCCGAATTGAGCGGGCGTTCTACCACTTTGCAGGGATGGAATTGGTGTATTCTAAGGTCTCAGCCGACAGGGCTAGGCCTGAGTCTGCATTCTGAAATTACTATTTCAGCATCAAATAGTTTGACCGTCTATATAGGACAGATATTCAATATTCTAACCTTTCGACATTATTGTGTAAATAAATATGTATAAGTATATTCTCTTTATAAAAAGAATAATTCAGGAAATTATTTTAGCAGTATTTCATGCTGATTGACTATGTTTTTCATCCTCTAACAAAAAAGGAAAGAGTTTTAAAAACCAGATGGCAAAATGTATCTTTTTTGCGTCTGAAGACGTCACAAATGAATTGGGAAGATGAGAAACATATAAAATTAGAAGTGGCTACCCGGCGTCGCCGGTGAGAACGGGGGTAAAAAGATAGTCTCGCAGATCCATTATTGTTAAAAGTTGGATCCTCGCAGAGTGCCCCATTAAAATCTCTGTATGAAAACCTCGTTTGATTCAGACTCTCTGAAAAGAAAAAATAATGTCTCCTATTTAAAATACTAAATGAAAAAAAATCCATACTGTTATCATTTAAATTTCATTTTTTTTAAAATTATCTTCACGAATATAAATCAATTCTTTTTTTTTGTTAAAAAAAGCAAG
The DNA here is from genome assembly GCA_023376005.1 of Doryteuthis pealeii. Lineage (NCBI taxonomy): Eukaryota > Metazoa > Mollusca > Cephalopoda > Myopsida > Loliginidae > Doryteuthis > Doryteuthis pealeii. The sequence goes on from CM042169.1 coordinate 66,659,329, forward strand.
ATCTGGTGATTGTGAATGTCTATATATATTCACATTGTCGTTAATTGTTTTATTTTCGTAGTGTCCACCGAACATACATACCCACACACTTTCTTTTATACATGTATAGATTTTAAACAAAGAAACATTTTTTTTCTGAATGGAAGAAGCTATCATTAATTAAAACAAATAAAATTAGCGATGTAAGAAAGGTTCAAAGTTATATATACTTTGAATACAAAACTCCAACGAAGGTTGACAGACAAAACATTTACCATTTAATTATGTACAGCACATGGATATGACGAGATACAAAGTACATAGGTAAAAAGATAAACACACATTCATGAATGGTACACGATAACATATAAAAGCTACAGACATGAGACTAGGGATAGTCCATGCTGTGTTAATTCACTTACAGTAATGTAAGGGGGGGGGGCGAACGTGTCTCGTAGTATCAGGAACAGGAAAACAGAGAGAAGCGTTTTGAACCAGCCGCTGAAATACTATATCCCCTAGCGGGCACCAGCTAACTAAACCGGGCAGACAACTCTCCCAGGCAAATACGAAACTAACACTACAGCGACAATCGAATTTGTTTCGCTTTAAAAACAAAGTTTCAAAATATGAATAAAATAAAATTGGCAAATAAAAAAATAAATAGATAAAATAAAACGATAGTCGCAACAGATTTACGGAATAAAGTAGCAACGGCTACCCGGCATCGCCTGGGTAGAGGAGGATTTTTTAAAGTTAGTCCCGCAGATCCATTATTACTGAATCGTGAGTTGAAACTCGTGGGAAGCCCCATTTAAATCCAATGTAAAAAAAAAAATAGACCTTGCATTGATCCAGATACTCAAAAAAAATGTTAATGTCTACTATCTAAAATATTAAATGAAAAAAAATCCATGCTGTCATCATTTAAATTTTATATTTTTTAATTATTTTCCGAATATAAATCAAATCTCAAATTTTTGCTCAAAAATCAAATCCTGGTGATATTTAATGTGTATATATATTTACTTTGTCAAGAGAAGAATACACCCGACAGGCATTGCTTTGTTTTCTTGTGATATGTAGTGTTATGTGTTGTTGTTGTTGTTGTTCAGTTTTAGCAACTCCAGCACGTATACAATATATTCCCATTCCTCCACGAACACGCATATCACACACACACACACACACACACACACATATATATATATATATATATATATATATATATATATATATAAAATACTTCAAAATTTACAAATAATGCTCTGCAAATAACAACACATATATGTGTAAATTTCTAAATAATCACTAAAGGTACAAATGACTTATGGGATTCTGTCTGACTTGTTTATTTTATCACCGTTTCTGTTTCTTCTGTTTTTCTTGTTTTTCACCGTTTTATTCGACAAATGGCCTGCACTACTTTTATCAACCATACTCTGTAGCAAAGAAGTCTCATTTGTTAAGCTTAGATTGGTCTGGCACAAGGTAACAATTTTGGGAGACCTACTGAACCTGGAAATTTTGGTTCCAATTCAGATGTAAATATTATATCAATTTTTGTTAAGTTGAATATATATGTTGAATTCTATTTCTAGATTCTTGTTGGCTATTCGTCTTTGATGCATTCCTTCTTCTTGGTCAGTCATTTTGCTAAGACATTAATCAAGCAAGAACACCATATTATTTCTTTAAACTTATATTGCTTAAACTTCTTCTAACTAACACAACGTGCGTGTGCATTTGATCCCAGCTAAGGCAGACATGCCTTCTCTGGCTGACGTCCAAGCTGAAACTAATGGGTTAACTTGGTCCCACGTGACTTCACGTATTATGCGGGCTTTCTGTAATATTCCATGGAAAGTCCCGCCCGTGATATGAAAAGGGTTAACCCCTTCAGAAATACAGGCGGTTGACAATAATCCATGCATAGATTATGAAACAGTAAGACTCCCCCAAGGGAGCCACCTGTTGGCCGTTCATGGGGACCCGTGATGCTTAAGGACAATTTGAAAGGAAAAAGTGAATAAAAAAAACATTAAAGTTAAAAATGAATCCGTTTGAGTTATGCGATTCTGTCTGGTTTATTTTACTATAAGTTTCTTTTTCTTTTTTTTCTTTTTTTTTTTTTGTCCGGCTGTCTCCTGAAGTTGATGCGAATGTCAAACAATTGAAAGTGTAATTTGACATCAGATTAATGTCAATCGAACAAGAAAGGGCGGGAGTTTTATTAACCCCCCCATTGGCTCAGCCATAACTGTTTGTGTTGATTAAACTGAATGTCTGTTCTCTGTTTCCTGTGCCCGGCAGTGTCGACATTGAACCCCCCCGCCGTACAATACTGTGGCCTCTAGGCAAATTGAGGAGAGGACTTTAGACACAACAATGATTGTACGATCATGTCGCCATCAATGATTCGTTGGACAGGAAATCGATCGCTTGTGAACTTCCGGTGATTTATTGGGTCGACTTCCGTTTCGCCCCCTCCCCTTTTCATCTCGGTATTAATCAGTGAATTTTCCTAATTATAAATGGCTGACCAACAACCGGTAAATTGTTCAGGCCGGTTTCATTTAATTGTTGTTTTTCGAGGATAGATGGGCAGACATCTCATTTTGGATTCTGTTCGACAACATTGCTGGGAAACTTGTTTGTTTGAAAAGCGTGTGTCGCCGGTTAATTCGATAGACAGATTAAAGCTGATTAATGCCTTAATCTCAAATCTCTGGCTTATCATTCACATCGTCGAGGTCACGTGTTGAAACGCCCTACCCATTACCTTTTTTTAGGCGTCCGTCTTAAGATGGTTATCGTTGTAAGAAATGGACACGGTGATGAGTTCAAATACTAGTGGGACTGATTGCATTTCACTATTCTTCCAGCTAAAGGTAAATAGTAAGACAGACTGGGTTCTTTAACTAAGGTATAGGAACCGGTCTAGGTGAAGGGTATGATATGTACGACAAATCACCACTCTTATTTATGAACTTTTCCAACAGCTGCAGTAAAAATTGGTGAGTCAGAAATAAGTACAGAAAAGCCTATAAGATCGTCGTCAAACTGTCTTTGAATTAATTGCTAATTAGACATTCTGCTAGAAATTACGACTACAAGGAGATCTACTGATACTACACTCTTTTCTACCTAGGATTTCAAGGAACTCTACAAACTTGGATTACAAGGAGATCTAATCATACTACACTCTTGTCTTCCAAGGATATTAAGGAACACTACAGACTATGCTTACAAGGAGAGCTACTGATACCGCAGTCTTTTCTATGTAAGGTTCCAAGGAACACTACAGACTAGGATGACAATATCTACTGATATTAAACCCATTTCTACCTGGAATGTCAAGTAACACTACAAACTAAGATTACAATGAGATCTTTCTAATACTGCTCCGTTTTCCACCTAGGATTTCAAAGAACACTACAAACTTGGATTACAAGGAGATCTACTGATACTGCACTCTTTTCTATGAAGGATTTCAAAGAATACTACAAACTAGAATTACAATAGGATCTACTGATTATGCACTCTTTTCTCCCTAGAATTTCAAGAAACACTGCAAACTAGGATTACAAGGAAATCTACTGATACTACACTATTTTCTACCTAGGATTTCATGGAACATTAAACACTAGGATTACAAGAAGATCTACTGGTATTACACTCTTTTCTACCTAGGGTTTCATGGATCACTACAAACTAGGATTACAAGGAGATCTACTGATACTGCACTCTTTCTATGAAGGATTTCAAGGAACTCTACAAACGAGGATTACAATAGGATCTACTGATAGTGCCCTTGTTCTCCCTAGCATTTCAAGAAACTCTACAGACTAGAATTAAAGGAGATCTACTGATACTACACTCTTTTCAACCTAGGATTACAAGGAACACTACATACTACAATTACAATGAGATCTACTGATACTACACTCTTTAAGCACTAGGATTATAAGGATTAACCAACTGAACCCAAACTCAATATCGAATTGGATTTACCAACAGAAGGACTAAACGCTTCAAATAGAGGCTAGAATTTTAATAGAAGGAAAACTGATCAAACCTGTTGAACTCCGCTTAGAAATTGACCTTTTGTCATATCTAGCTTGTGCGAAAGGATTAGTAAATACATGCCCATCACCCAATTGTATTCACAATCACTGCTTGATCTTCATTAACGTTCAGCAAGCTCGATGAATTTCAGTGGGTGGCGTTTCTCCACAGGCATAATTTAATGGCACGCCTCTGTCGCGAAATCACTTTGACGTCAGCCATTATGTTTGCAATATTCTCGCTAATTGGCCATCAAAAGCAAATCAATTGGTTATTGATGGGGGGGGGATTTGTATTGTTGTCAAATCCATAGAGTTGGGGTCCTTATCATATTCGAAATTTAGCCTCCGGTGATATATTAAACAGTCCAGATTTTGTTTTTTTCTGTAGACAACATGAAAGTAAAATAGAAATGAATCCGACAGTATGTATAGAAA
>CM042169.1:66668812-66678812 GCA_023376005.1 Doryteuthis pealeii
GGGAAACTTTCTTTCGAACCTTTTTGTCGTAATCGGGAGCCACCATGGTAATTTAAACCCAACCCTTTATTCAATTCACAGGGGTATCCTGTTTTCATTCCGCTAACCGTAGCTGGGTACAGGTGTTAAGCTGTGTTAATTATTATTCTATGTTACTTTTGCTCGTGCCCAGGATTGAACCTATAGCCTAGAGATAACTGTGACTTAGAACTGTCTTAATCCAACGCCTTTATCCACTGCGCTGTGTGTCCAATTGGAAAGTTATTTCTAGACTATGTGCATAATGATTTTAACAAAACTGGATTTCATAAATAATTATTCGCTGTTTCTGATCTATAACGTTATCAGGTTATTTTCAATCTTATTGAAAGCTACCCTATATATAATTTTATATAGAAATTTTATATAGAAATTTATTATTTCTCTGAATGATTGAGATGAGGTTTGATGATTAGTATTATCCGCGTTATTCGGACTATTGTCCCATCTTCATTGTTATTTGTACAACGTTTCAGCCGATATGCCCTCCGACCTTCTTCTAATTAACACAACTTCTACCCCAGGATACCCTTGTGGACTAGATAAAGGGTTAAGTTCGAAGTTCCGTTATGGCTCCCGATTACGACAAGAAAGTTCCCGAGTTCGAAAAGAAGGTTCCCGAGTCCGAGTAGGTCCCGAGTCCGACAAGAAATATCTGAAGAAGGCCGGAGGGCATATCGACCGAAACGTTGTACAAATAGCAATGAAGATGGGGACAATAGTCCGAATAATGCAGATAATCCTAGAAATTTATTAAAATAAGTGAATTATTCTTATATTCGTTATTTAGCTTCGTTAGTTTTTCTAATCAAAATCTAATATTTTTCTAACTCTTATTTTACACTTCTCAGAAGTTTTTAGACGAGGCTTGATAATTTGTATTATTTGGAGTGTTCAGACTATTGTCCTCATCTTTTTTTTTACCTGCACAACGTTTCGGCCAATATACCCTCTGGGTTTCTTCAAAGAAAAACAGATACGCAATATGAGTCTAGGTAAAAAGTAAAATAAAAAACTACAAATCTTATTATAATGGAGATTGTGGGTTTATCTGCCTGTAACCGAAACTATATTACTATACAAGTTACAATTCCCTTAGTTATTTACACCACAATCTCCATGATTTAATTTTTTATTTAAACCTCAATTATTAGTAAAATTGTTTTACATCATTAAGACTGTTGACTATATCTACATACTAATAACATGCAATTGTATTTATATATACAACAAAATAGCGGATTAAAGTGTGAATGGGAAGGCTAATTTACATATTGATCTTAAATATTTGATTTTAATAAATATATACTTAGTATTATTGATTTCTGATTGTTTCGTTTTATCTTATTGAATATGAGCAAAAATCTCGGGGATAAATCTTAAAAGAAATCCATTAACAAGAAGAAATAACTAATATTATTCTTTACTTCCTATTTTAACTAAATAGTTAAATTAGGAAAATTTACCAATGAAAGACGGGAGTAATGGAAAATGATGGAAGAGTTAGTTTCAAAGTTGTTCTATTTTCCGATTATACCCCCTCTGTTCCAAATATTCTTATCTGAATTCTTATTCAGTTTCATTAGCCTTTCTAATTTAACATTTTATTATATTAAAACTTAGATACTTGCACCCGGAGAGTGCATATATTTGCTAGTAAATATAAATATTCTAGGTAAAACAAGACATTAGGTTTATAAGTTCTAAAGTTCACACTGAATTATCTAATTGGACACATGGCATAGTGAATATAGGCGTGAGTTATTACCGTTCTAAGTGACTGTTATCTCTAGGCTTCAGGTTCTAGTCTGGTTAAGGGCGCCTGTAACATAACTATGAATAACCATAAATCTAATATTTTATTACATTAATACTTGGATACATGCGCTCAGGAGACGCTTGATTTTTGCCAGTTTGTGTAAATAATTAAAAACAATTTAAAAAGAAAATCTTATTCGAGTGAATGCGTTCATTTTAAATTTTGGTTTGGTCTGGTACATTAGCCAAGAGACAAACATGTGCTTGGTTGAATAAGACAAATCGACCATGAATAATAGTTTTATTAGTCGCCTTTCATTTCAATACCAATACCAATACCATCATTAAAACTGGGTTATAAAACAGTGCGGCCACAGACCGTTCATTTTTGACATTTCAGCTGTATGCCAATGCAATACAGATGTTTGGGTCGCGGTATGATTTTGGCTGTGGGTGTTGACCCATGATGCTTAAGGAGGGAATCCTGGTGGACGAGCAGTCTATGCACCTCCGATTTGGACCATACTCGGGCGAGATAGACAGTCAGATAGACCCTCCATTCAAATGGCTTGTCACGTCAATTCCTAGCACCTATATGATTGTCCTAACCGTATTGGCCTTATGGCAAACGCTTAATCCTTTTTATCATATATCTTATTATAATGGAGATTGTGTGTTTTTCTGTCTGTAACCGAAACTATATTCCTACTCAAATCACAATTCTCTTTTATTGACATCACATTCTCCATGATTTTATTTTTATCTAAACCTCAATTATTAATAAAATCGTCTTACTTTATTAATACTTTTAACCATGTCTACATACTGAAAACATGCAATTATATCTATATATACAACAAAATAGCGGTTTACAGTGTGAACTGGAAGGCTAATTTGCATATTAATATTAAAAAATCGAATTTAATAAATATGTGCTTAGTATTATTGATTTCTAACTGTTTGGTTTTATTTTAATGAATATAAGCAAAAATCTCTTCAATAAATCTTAGATGAAATCCATTAACAAGATAAAATAACTGTTATTTTATTCTTTACTTCCTCTTTTAACTAAATACTTAAATTAGAAAAAATAACAATGAAAGACGAGAGTGATGGAAGAGTAAGTTTCAGTTGTTCCATTTTTTATTATACTCCCTCTGTTTCAAATCTTTTTTATCTGTATTCTTATTTAGTTTCATTAGCCTTTCTAATTTAATACAATATTTTATTACATTAAAACTTAAATACTTGCACCCGGAGGGTGCATATATTTGCTAATATTAATAATGAAGATTGTCTGTATTTCTGTCTGTAACAAAAAGTACGTCATAGCTGTACGTCACAGATTACGTCACAATATTCTTTATTCAATTTTAAAAATTGTTTTTTTTTTTACTCTGATCTCTATTTTTTACAGTAACAAGAAGTTAACTAAAAAGTTTACAAATAAATAAATACCTACGATTTTGTGTAAAATTGATGCGGAAAATATTCAAAATAATTGTTTGATTATTACATGCACGCAACATTTTATTTGAGAGGGACGGGGCTCAGTTTTCATTTTAAATTGTTTTATTTATTTATTCATTTTTTTTACTCCTTTAATAAATATAAGGATTTTGCTAACTTATGATACAAACCCTCTGACATTGAATTTTTAACTCCCACCTTCTCAGGCAATGTCTTTCAAAAAATGGTTTTTACGACGCCTAGGGGGTGTTTTCTGTTGCTAGTAACACTAATGTAAGACCAATACTGAGAGTAGTGGGTTCATAGTATTTTTAAATAGATATATTATGAACACTATATTATACCAATATAATGAACAAATTAAACACCATATATATATATATTATATATATATATATATATATATATATATATATATATATATATATATAAAATCTTCCTGTACATATTCATAAGGGGGACTCTCCTATCGTGACCGAGGGATGAGGGTCAGCAGTGAGCGATTTGTTACCTCACATGTTGTGCATACTATCAAGAGGACATTTTGTATTTTCTCGACTGCGATAGCAGCCCAGCCTTGCTACGAGCTATGAAGAAACAGTAACGGATGAAATTTTTCTAAAGCGTCTTTGAGCTTCTTATTCAGTACAGATTTCGCTTTCTCCATACTCAGCAGATTTAGCACCTTCAGACTATCTTTTCTTCGTACCCATGAAAGGGGGTTTGAGAGGCAAACATTATTCCAATGACGAGGAAGGGAAATCTGTAGTGAAGCAGTGACTCAAAGAACAGTTAACAGAATTTTATGGAGCAGGGATACATGCTCTCATTCGAACGTGAATCATTGCTATTCGAAGAAACGGTGACTTTGTGGAGAAATAGGCATGTGCTACACAGAGGGTCAGTTTTATTTTCATGTATCATACATGTTTCTGTGTTGATAATTCGACCGGTTTTAAACAAAATGGCATTACATTTTGACTCATCTATGTGGAGAAGTAGGGATATGATCCACAGAGGACCAGCTTCATTTTGATGTATGATACATGTTCCTGAATTGGTATATATACCTGTCCTAAACCAAATAGCAAACCTGTGACGGTGAACGAGAAAGGAAAAAGAGCAAGACATTGTCTTGCCTGCCGGGATCGAACCCACGTCCTCCCGCATGCAAAAACAAATGCGATTTAGGCACTGGACGGACGCGAGGTTCGACTGATGTGCCCGGATGTTTGGGTAATATGCTCATAAATAACCAAAGCGAGTGGAGCGTGAGATGACAAGGAGAGAAGCATTCGGCTTACGTGAGACGGCAGTCAGAAAAGATTATTTTAAGACGGATTTTCAGCTGCTGGTCGAAGACGAAGACTGTGTTGACCAAAAGAATGTTTGGCCTGCGAGAAGAAATGGTGAACTCGCTTCCTTTTGGTCCCCCACCCCTCAGCAGGAACTTGTTGACTCAAATATCTATTTCCCCCCTCTATTTTCCCCTACTAAACCTTGTATCAGAACCGATGAATTTTGCAAACCATATTTACATCTCGTCTGGACGAAGTTGTCTTTTATTTGTACCTATTGCTTTTGTGAAAGGAATCTACCAAAAGGTCAGGTCAGATTTCACTCTCTATTGCGGTTACAACCTGGCAAATAATTAAAAAAACACAGTTCTATAAACTTGGTGATTAGATGGAAACCCCACTATATAAACTCCGACGTGTCTAGAAATTCAAGGAAACATGTGTTCTCTATTATATCATCAGATAACTTAATTTGATTATGTTTTTATATTTTTCGTTTATATAATCTGCTGTTTTAGCAGAAGTGAAATTGAAACGTAATTACCTTACACTTTCAGCGTTAAAATGAGCTTAATTACAGAAAGTCGTCCTTTTGAAAACCGTGCCCTGTCTTTGATTTCTCAAAATGCACTTTGCTTTGATTAATATCTACTTCTTGTGATATTATATAGTCAATTCGAAATCCCTATTTTCGGACCACCCACGTCAATAAAATGTTGGCGATGGAGGTTTAAACTGATTCTGTTTCTTTTAAGTAAAAATATGCTTAAAATAATTAAAAAAAAATAATTTTAAGAAATAATGCAAACATATTACATTGAGTAATTAAGAATATCTTTAACGGCATTTCAACTCGTCATGAATTATTTCATGCATAATGGTTAGTTTGCTTGGATGGTTGATTTTTTTCTCGAGAGCGAAGACGTTTTGTTTTCTTCATTCCTGATGAGTACTCACTTTTTCTAATTCAATTTTTAATTGTTTTTTCTAATTATTTTTTTAATTGTTTTTTCTAATTCAATTTTTTAATTGTTTTTTCTAATTTAATTGTTTTTTTCTAATTCAATTTTTTATTTGGTTTTTCTAATTCAATTTTTAATTGTTTTTCTAATTTTTTTTAAATTGTTTTTCTAATTTAATTTTTTAATTGTTTTTTCTAATTAATTTTTTATTGTTTTCTAATTCAATTTTTTAATTGTTTTTCTAATTTAATTTTTTAATTGTTTTTTCTAATTTAATTTTTAATTGTTTTTCTAATTTAACTTTTAATTGTTTTTTTCTAATTTAACTTTTTAATTGTTTTTTCTAATTCAATTTTTTAATTGTTTTTTCTAATTCAATTTTTTAATTGTTTTTTTCTAATTTAATTTTTAATTGTTTTATCTAATCTAATATTTTAATTGTTTTTCTAATTCAGTTTTTTTAATTGTGTTTTCTAATTCAATTTTTATTTGTTTTTTTTTCAATTTAATTTTTAATTGTTTTTTCTAATTCAATTTTTTAATTGTTTTTTTTACTTTTTTATTTGTGCTTAACACATAGATGGAAGCAAACAGGTGCTACCACTCCGATCAGAGTGGACCTGGGAATAATGGCGATGGAGGGGTACTCCACATTCCCCTACCCCCCATAACTGGAACCTAACATCAGATAGAGTTTAACGTCATTCCCATGACATGAAGATCCTCAGTCACCGCCTTCTAGCACCCATGTGATGAATAGGACTGAGGCTTCCATAGGGTTAGGACAATCATAGAGTTTCTATGGCTTAACGTGACCAGCCGATTGATCGACTGCCCGTCTAGACTAATTAAGGGCAAAAGTGGAATATTGCATATCATGGACAGCTCAGCAATCAGAATTCCGTCCTTAAGCATCACGGGTTGCCATCCACAGTCAAAAAGTTGTCTCATTGGGGGTCATACCTTCTACACTGGTGCAGTCGATATATTCTCCCGTCCCAGCCGAGATGGCGGTATTTTATCAGAGAGATCGGATTTCCATATGATCGATAACTTGTCAATAACAGTTCATGCCATTCCTATATGTTCGCTGACATAGCTTTACTTAGCCTATTAAAAAAATCGTCTAACATGATATTTATTGTTTACGCACCTTGCGGTTTCTCATGAAAAAAAAACGCCTACCATCGAAATTGACAAATATTATTCAATTCAATGTTAAATCGTGGGATTTTCTTTATCAACTTATATAAAAAATCACTTCTGTTTCTACGTCACCAGCAGAGTCCATAGTATAATGTTTCGTATTTATATGAAAATGTCTGAATGAAAGAAGAAATGAAGAAAAAAAAAGAACAGGCCAAGAAAAAAAAAGGAAATAAAAAGAAGGAAAAAGGGAAGAAAATAAAATGAAAAGACCGAGAAAAAGGAAGGAAAGAATGAAGGAAAAAAAAGAAAGAAAAGACAAAGAAAAAAACAGAAAGAAAGCACAAAAAGTTAAGTAAAAAAAAAGCTATAAAAATAGAAAGAAAAAGCTATAAAAATACATAAAAAACGAATGAAACGTCTATGAAAGAAAGAAAAGAAAACAAGAAAAATAGAACGAAAAAGCTTAGAAAAAAGACAAAAAGAACGAACGAAAGTTAGAAGGAAGTAAGAAAGCAAAAACGATGAATAAGAGAAAGAAAGGCTAAACATACAGAAGAATGAAAAGTCTAAGAAAGAAAAGAAAAGAAAAGAAAAGAAAGACAGAAAGAAAGAAAGAAAGAAAGAAAAGGCCAAGAAAAAATACAGAATGAAGGAACAAAAAGGAAAAGAAAGAAAGATGGAAAGAAAGAAAGAAAATACAAAGAAAAAGAATACAGAACGGACGAAGAAATAAAAAAAGAAAGAAATAATTGATGAACGGAAGAAACAAAGGCTAATGAAAAAATGAGAACGAAAAAACGAAAAGCTGAAGAAAGAATGAAGAAAAAGAAATAAACGAAGAAAGAAAGAAAGAAAGAAAAAAAGAAAAGAAAAAAAGAAAGAAAGATAGAAAGAAAGAAAACAAAGATAGAAAGTAAAAAAGAAAGAAAGATAGAAAGAAAGAAAACAAAGATAGAAAGAAAGAAAAGAAAAGAAAAGAAAGAAAGAAAGAAAGAAAGAAAGAAAGGCTAAGAAAAATATAGAATGAAGGATAGATTGAAAGAAAGAAAGAAAATACAAAGAAAAAGAATACAGAACGGACGAAGAAATAAAAAAAGGAAGAAAGAATTGATGAACGAAAGAAACAAAAGGGTAATGAAAAAAAGAGAACGAAAAAAAAAGCTGAAAGAATGAAGAAAAAGAAATAAACAAACAAACAAACAAACAAAGTAAGTAATTAAGAAAATGCTAAGAAACGAAAGAGAACGAAAAAAACGAAAAGTTGAAGAGAGAGAGAGAGAGAGAGAGAGAGAGAGAGAGAGAGAGAGAGAGAGAGAGAGAGAGAGAGAGAGAGAGAGAGAGAGAGAGAAGGTTAAGAAATGAAAAGTTGATGAACGAAAGAAAGACAGAAAGAATGAATGAATGAATGAAAGAAAGAAAAAAGAAAGAAAGAAAAAGCTAAGAAAAGTGACAGAAACAAAAAAACGAAGAGTTGAAGAAAGAAAGAAAGAAAGAAAAAGCTAAGAAAAGTGACAGAAACAAAAAAACGAAGAGTTGAAGAAAGAAAGAAAGAAAGAAAAAGCTAAGAAAGAAGCAGGACGAAAAAGGCAAAAGAAAAAGACAGAACAAAAAAGCAACCAAAAAAAAAACCCCGAAAAGTAAAGAAAGAAAAACACAAACGAACAAAGAAAAAAATAAGAATAGAAATTTAGAAATTGTCAGCAATAATCTTGAAGGCCAAAGACTTTTCAAGATAATCTACAAACGAGACTCGCCAACTCAGCAAACTGAGATTTTCTCTTTTAGAAACTTCAATGAACGCTAACCTGCTGACAGGTTACAGAATATTCAAGACATTATGAAATACTTAGTCAATCTCCATAAATAATTGAACTGTCGATGACAAACGTGGAATGATAAAAAAAAATAGAAAAGAAAAGAAAAAAGACCCAATTTATCTCTATCGACAAAATCCCACGTGCGTTTAAATAAGACAAGTGCTCATAACTTTCAAGAGGAAGTTTTCGAGAAAGAAAGAAAAAAAAGAAGAAAGAAAGAAAATAAGACAAAGAAAAACAACAACAACAAAAAAAGATATTGGTAACAGAACCACAGAATCAGTTTCCTTGACTTAAATATGCGAACATATGTGGGGATAAAAAAAAAAGGTGAAGGAAGAAAGAACTGTTGGTGCCAAATAACAAAACTGTTCAGTGACGCCAAAAAACAAAAAAAAGATGAGGATTTTCATCTCCCCCCCTCTCTCTCTCACTCTCTCTCAATGTTTCTCTCTCTCTCTCTCTCTCTCTCTCTCTCAATGTCTCTTCCCCCCCTCTCTCTCTATCTATCTTTATCTCTCTCTCTCTCTCTCTCTCTCTGTCTCCCCCCCTCTCTCTCTCTATCTATCTATCTGTCTCTCACTCTCTCTCTCTCTCACTCTCCCTCAATGTTTCTCTCTCTCTCTCTCACTCTCTTCAATGTTTCTCTCTTTCTCTCTCTCTCTCAATGTTTCTCTCCCTCTTTCTCAATGTCTCTCTCCCCCTCTCTCTCTATCTATCTTTATCTCTCTCTCTGTCTCTCTCCCTCTCTCTCTCTCTATCTCTCTCTCTCACTCTCTCTCAAAGTTTCTCTCTTTCTCTCTCTCTCTCTCAATGTTTCTCTCTTTCTCTCTCTCTCTCTCACTCTCTCTCAATGTTTCTCTCCCTCTCTCTCAATGTCTCTCTCCCCCTCTCTCTCTATCTATCTATCTTTATCTCTCTCTCTGTGTCTCTCTCACTCTCTCTCTCTATCTATCTATCTATCTATCTGTCTCTCACTCTCTCTCTCTCTCTCTCTCTCTCTCTCTCCTCTCTCTCTCTCTTCTCTCTCTGTCTCTCGTTCATATTTATTCTCTTGTTCTTACCTTATTAGATACTGACCATGACGATATAATTGAAGAAAAAAAAAACTTCTCTCTCTATGATCATTACCCTTACCGTCTCATTCCCCAACCTGCTCTCTCTCTATATCTATCTATCTATCTATCTATCTATCTATACATACATATATATATATATATCTTTCTATCTCTCTCTCTCTCTCCCTCCCTCTCTCATATATTTATTCTCTTGTTTCTATATTATTAGATACTGACGATGACGATATAATTGAAGAAAACAAAACTCCCTCTCTTTGATCATTAGCCTTGCCGTCTCTTTCTCCAATCTGCTCTCTCTTTCTCTCTCTCTCTCTCTCTATCTATCTATCTATCTATCATATATATATATTTATCTTTCTCCCCTCTCTCTCTCTCATTCTTTTATTCTCTTTTTCTTACCTTATTAGATACTGATGAAGACGATACAA
>CM042169.1:66686312-66693812 GCA_023376005.1 Doryteuthis pealeii
GTGGGAGAGAAAGAGCATAGAGAATAAAGCATAAAGAGAAAAAGGATCAGTCAGAGTGAGAGAGACAAACAGACAGATAGAGGGTGAATAAGACAGAGAGAGACAGACAGACATATAGATAGATAGATAGTTAGAGAGACAGAGAGAGACAGAGAGAGACAGAGACAGAGAGAGTTTCCCGCTTCTAAGTCAGTATGATTTCTTAACCTTATTCCAGCATTGCTTTACTTATTCTCTCTCTCTCTCTTCTCTCTCTCTCTCTCTCTCTCTCTCTCTCTCTCTCCCTCTCTCTATATATCTATATATATGTGTGCGTGTGGGAGAGAGAGAATAAGGAAAAGAGAAAGGGTAAGAGAGAGAGAGAAAGGGAGAAAGAGAGAGAGAACGTAAGTATGAGAGAGAAATAGGGAAAAGCGAGGTGGAAATAAGGCAGAGAGAGTGGGAGAGAGAGATAGAGAGCATAGAGAATAATGCATAAAGAGAAAAAAGAGTCAGAGTGAGAGAGACAAACAGACAGGCAGAGGGTGAATAAGACAGAGAGAGACAGACAGATAGATCGATAGATAGATAGACATATATATATATATATATATATATATATATATATATATATATATAGATAGATAGATAGATAGATAGATAGATAGATAGATAGATAGATTGATAGATAGATAGATAGATAGATAGATAGATAGAGACAGAGAAACTGGTGCACTTTATATTGTATCGTCTGAATAAAAGAAAGAAGAAAACAAAAAGAAAGTTTCCCGCTTCTAAGTCTATATGATTTCTTAACCTCATTCCAGCATTGCTTTACGATGTAAATATTACCACACAGCTAATATACCTTGGAGATGAGGTAAGGAATAAGGAATTGCCTTTATCTCCAATTGGTCGTAAGTTATCGAATTTGTATTCAAACTCACAAATTGAAGGATAAATCCACCATCAAATACGTAAAAGCAAGAATAACTTGAAATTAGGGTTAGTTGTAAGTAACTAAGAGTTGATCTAGAAAATTTCGTTGAAAGTTGCTTCAGGCTTTTGTGGTGTGTTTGTGAATATTATCGTATCAATTTTGACATCTGAATAAATCTGATAGAGGTGCCATAAGTAACTAGATATGAGTCAATCTGCGTTGAAGCCTCAAAGAGTATTATAGAAGAGAAACTAAAAGTAGAAAGTGGAAAGCGAAAGCGAAAGTGGAAGTAGAGTGTACGTGCATGGTCGGTCATATGGGATCAAGCTGAGTCAATTTAGCAGCGGAGTTCGACACAGAGATTCGCGCGGCGTTGGATTTTTATATAGTTTTAATAGTCTTTCTTAACGTAACTTTATCTTACTTACAGGGCTTGGTCCGAACTTGTTAGATTAAAATTTGAATCTGGTTTTTCTAGGCTTGAATCTTGGAGATAATTGGTCTCTACATTCTGTGAAAGTGAATAATAGGAAAGAGATTTGATGAAAAGGAGAACCAGAGGCTAAAATGAAGAATTAAATAAGAAGAAATGAAAAGGCCGATTGGGCTGAATATACACAAACACACACAAGCACACACACACAAACACACACATATATGTATGTGTGTATATATATATATATATATATATATATATATATATATATATATATATGTATATATATATATATATATGTATATATATAATATATATATATATATATATATATATATATATATATACATGCATATATATATATACATATATATATATATATATATATATATATATATGTGTGTGTGTGTGTGTGTGTGTGAGAGAGAGAGAGTGAGTGAGAGTTCGGGCGTGTATGTGCGTATATATATATAATATATATATATATATATATATATGGGGAGTGTATGTGTGTGTGCATGTCTGTGCGCCTGTGTCTGCGTATGATATATATATATATATTATATATATATATATAAAATTTATCTTTGAAGGAGTAACTATGTTTTATTTTTAATAACTTACGTATATATATATATATGTATACATATATATATATATATATATATACATATACATACATACATATATAAACACACACACACGAAAACGTACTCACGCAAACACACACGCACACACACACACACACACACACACACACACACACACACATATATATATATATATATAATATATATATAATCACAATAAATGTGTAAGTCAGGTAATATACAAGAGATCAATTGATGGTCCATCACTGCTGAATAAGTAACCTCACAGGTGAATGTCTATTCACAAATAAGCTATAAATGTCCTCCTACTTGAATTTCAAGTTATAACAATCCTTTGCAAGAATATCTATCTATCTATCTATCTATCTATCTATCTATATATATATATATATATATATATATATATATATATATATGTATATATATAAATATATATATATATATATAGAGAGAGAGATAGATAGATTGATAAAAGGGTATGAAAAAGACACTTTGTTGTTTAAATGAATATATTTTTATATCCTTTTTCTTTGCCGATATTGAGAATATTTCGATTTATTAAAAATCATCACCATAGCATAATGATAAATAGGTCAGTATTTAGATGTAAATGTTTTTAATCCGGATTCATCGAGAGAGAAACAGAAAATAATTTGAATTCAATGTGGAAGTATTGTTTTCCCCAAAATGATGTATCCCGTGCGTTCGCGTTGTCTTTTTCATTCGCTGTGTCAAAAATATATTAATATAAAAAAATATATTTTTACTTTTTGACACCCCTGGTGTTCTGAAAAAAAAAATGAATGAATGGAACTTTATTTTTTTACCGAAACATGTATAGTGATAGATAACGCTTGTGTGGCATAAGAATGTGGTTCCCATTGCTTTTTCCTGTGAAGTTGTAATTCAAAAGAAAATGCAAACACCATCGTAACAAGGTGTGTAAAATTCTTCACAGGACTTTCTTCAAAGCGTACCCGCGCATCCCAGGATAAGACAAGTGATAGCAGTAGAGAAGAAGGGAAGAGTTGCTGAAGAATGGGAACGTGAAACTCTTGAGGGAGTTCACAGTGCCGACTGACCCCGTAATCCATCATCCACGACTGGATCTGATCCTTGTTAGGGACACGTGAGAACGTCTCATCGTTGATCTTAGCATCCCCAATGATCATTGAGGGACGATGAAAGAGATTGAGAAAATTAAGAATTAGGCAGAAACAAAGGTTGAACGATTACGTGTGTGGGGTTTCCCGGCACTAAACGTATTCCCATTATTATTGGTACACTGGGAATCAGACCCAAGAGGTTCAAGCTGGTCCCGGAGTAGCGACACATTTTATGTAATATTCGTATTCTGTAAAAGTCGGCAACTCTTTGAAATGCGCATATTAAAAAAGAAATATATATTTTTTAAAAGGATATTTGAAAAAAATAGGTCTATGAAATTTTAAGATAGGCGAAAAGCCCTACATTCGAGGATAGTCGACAGATCCTATTCTAAGTAAGTAAAGTCGTCGGGGCGGCCTAAAGTCGGTATCAGCCAGTCAGCGAGGGAGTCTATCCTCTTTTCAATAGCGCTAGACCAAGGAGATTATTTTAGCGTCTGAGGTTGAGCGCCACACCTACCATCAACTCCTTACTTTACCGCACAGATCCCTGTGCTACTCATACGCTGAGTTGGCGAGGGCCAGTATCGAACTAGGAACCTTGTGGTTTCTAGCCGAATGCTCCACCGACTGAGCTATCCCCCCAAAAAAGGATCGGTTTGGTTAGTTTCTTTGTTTAATGGCATTTCAACCTACCTGGGTTATCTAATGGCAAATCTTACGGTTAAGTCACATTGAAAGCGCCGGTTCCCGCAAGATAACCTGAGTTAAGCAGTAATGAACCTGGTCAATACATAGATGGGTGAACATTAAGCAACAATTGGCACTGTAAGCAACATGGTACCAAAACAACATATTGGAATTAAATGACCGAAAAATGGATTATATGCCGTGAAAAATAAAATAAAAATATCGAGATTCTATTTTAAAAGAAAAAAAAAAGATTCGTTTTGTTGGTTTCTTTCTTTAAAGGCATATAAGCCTCCCTGGGTTATCTAATGGCAAAGCCACCTCTGTCGAAAAACAGAAGTGGTACTATTTAATCCATATCTGGGAGATAAATACAAGTTTTATACACGTCTCTCTCTCTTTCTCTCGCTTTCTCTCTCTCTTCCCCCTCTCTCTCTCTTCTCTCTCTCTCTCTCTCTCTCTATATATATATATATATATATATATATATATATATAAGAGAATGGATACAATAGAAACCTACTCGAGTTTCACATTAAGGATCTTCAGGGTTAAATCCGCTGATTTTTGGTCTACTTTGTATTGAGCCCTTTGTATTTGTTTTATCGCGGACTTAACCCCTGGATTTTGTGCACCTCCAACGATCGTGCCCATATTCACCGGTAAGCCACCTTTTATCTATATAAACACACACACCACACACACACACACACACACACACACACACATATATATATATATATAATATATATATATATATATATATTCAGATATGGATTTGTTATTCTTCATAGAATGCTTTGGAAGGTTTATCAACATATAAAGGGAAATATAAGCGGTATACATTCCTCTCTCTCTCTCTCTCTCTCTCTCTCTCTCTCTCTCTCTCTCCCTCCCCCTCAATCTCTTTCTCCCTCCTCTCTCTCTCTTTTCTATCTCTCTCTCTATATATATATATCACTCTCTCTATCTTTTTATATCTATCTATCTCTATCTCTGTCTCTCCTTCTATCTTTATTAGTTGATTGTGTACATTAGAGTAATCTATTCGTTTCAATGTCTCCTCATATCGTCACCACTTGATGTTCATTATTCCTCATGCATGAAGACGTCTTTTCTACTTCGACTTATGTAAATTCTCTAGCATTCAGAATCATTAAACGTTGGACACTGAGATTACTTTACTCTAACAGGCAGATTGTGATTTTCGACAGTCACTTGGTTAATCTTACAAAAGGTCATAATGATATATTGGTCATAAATCCTTGAAGTTACACAAATCGTTTCATATTCTTTGGTTTGGTTTGTTTTACGGCATATCAACCTCAGTGGGTCATTTATTGCCGATAAAGTTTTGAAATAAATCAATTCTTAATGGATAATACAATTTTTTTTTAAATACATTTTTCTATTTGACCCATAGATAGGACCCTAACAGGTACTACCACTCCGGGTCAGAGTGGACCAGGGAGCAATGGTGATGAAGGGGTGCTCCACATTCCCCAAACCTCCAAAACTGGAACCTCGCCATCAGATAGAGTTTAACCTCATTCCCAGGACATGTAGACCCGCAGCCACCTGCCTTCTAGCATCCATATGATAAAAAGGGGTGGGGATTGCCATAAGGGCGACGTTTCATATTCACTGTATATTAGTCTGAACTTAATTGAGCTACTGGAGTTAGATCTCGCTTATTACGATGTCACAATCTAGCACGTTAGCCACTACTCCACAGGTATTCCCCTAAAAATCTGGAAGACTCATAAGTATTGAGTATTGAATATATGTATTCATCTAACCCCTCCGCACGAATAGGATGTGACACAAGGTAATTTTTAAGCGGAGTCTAACATGTTTGAATTCATTTTTCTTTCTCCTGGACTGGTTTCTATACCAAAATTAAAGAACTCATTCTGCCCTACCATTTACCCATATCTGGAGAGAGAATAGTTTGCTACATAACGTTGCCGGGGATTGGAGGCCTGATCGTAATGTAATGGTTACCAAGAGTTATCACATCAGAAGACCGGATACGGCTAAGAAGAGAAAACCTCAAAAGAGAAACTGAATCTCTTATAATACTAATAGGTTATACTATAAATCTTAGTCGATACTGGCACCTTTTCTCATGCGAGTGTATACATTTAGGATATTTTTATGGGCAGTAGAGCACATTCCGTACAGAACAATACACTTTCTGAAAATAATACACTTTTGAAGACATTATATATATGGAGCATTCTGTAAGTGAAGACAGCCTAATGTTTAAGGTGCCGGACTGACACCCAACCGACCGGAATTCAATTCCGGTTGTAGGTAGCTTACAAAATGTCTAGCCACACTGAAGAGACTTGATACGTCGGAACACGTGTCTGTGGATGACCCTATATATGCTCCCCATCCTCTAGGGTTGAGCACTGTGGGGGGATCTCGCTGACGGCCGCCAACTCAAGCGTAAACGCAACGCTCTTCTCTGAATGGAGCACTCTTTGACGGCCTTTACACACAAAGCGATGTGTGTATTAAAACAGTTAAAATCCCCTTCCCATTCTGTAAGTGAAGACAGCCTAATGGTTAAGGTGCCGGACTGACACCCAACCGACCGGAGTTCAATTCCGGCTGTAGGTAGCTTACAAAATGTCTAACCACACTGAAGAGACTTGAAAAGTCGAAACACGTGTCTGTGGATGACCATATATATATATATATATATATATATATATGCCCGCCTAAATTCACTAATTATTAACTAAAATTTTCAAAAATTAGGTATGACTTCAATTAAGCACATATTATCCAAAATTGTCGGCTAAAAAAGCCATGTCAAATAAACACAGTGTTTATTTACGTACTCTCTAACTGTCATGTAGCAAGTCAAGTATAAAATAAAAAGTAGAATATAAATAAGTTCAAAACAGACGAAGAGCCTGGGATTGGCCAGTTGGTGTAGTGGTTAGAATCTCCGACAGTCAGCTTGGCAGTCGAGGTTTCGAGTCACACACGGAGCAGTCTCCCATGTCTATAATCTTGCTGATGAGACCTAATAGGTTGAAATGTACATTCAGGGATTGACATTTTCTCGATTTGTTTAGCCTTACATTTGAACATATATGCCCGCATAATTCACTAATTATTAACTAATTCATTTTCAAAAATTAGGTATGACTTCAATTAAGCACATGTCCTCCAAAATGTTTCGGCTAAAAAAGCCATATCAAATAAACACAGTGTTTATTTACGTACTCTCATATATATATATATATATATATATATAATCCAAAATTCCAGAGAAGAAATCTTCCTTACGACATAGATGTTTTTTTTTAAAACAACTTGTCGCAGTTTGAGAGCTCAATGTGTGCTCTTATTGTTAAAGTCACAGAGCAAATTTATATTTAAATAAATAACAAAAGACTTAGAGATCTTGCATTATAGACTATTTCAGGGAGCTTAGACAAAAATGTCTAATTCTCCCGACTCATCAGACGAATGATGAATTCTTTATTTTTAAGGCATTTGAAAACAGATTTTTTCCCTTCCTTTTAAATTGTCCTGTCCTGCTCAGCTGTAGAGTAATAAAATAAAAATAGGAATAAAAATACAAATAATAGTAATAATAGTATATATATATATATATATATATATATATATATATATATATATCAACAACAAGACAATTAAAAAAAAGACAACAATGTGCGTTCACTGTCTAGGAAAAGAGAAAGATTAATAATAATA
>CM042169.1:66698812-66721312 GCA_023376005.1 Doryteuthis pealeii
TTGTATTAATGAACATACATTAAAGAATTGAAAAATATGTAGCTGAATATAAAAAATTATAAATAGTTCAAAATAGAGTTACTTTTCAATCAACCTGTGTATATACAAGTAATAAGGTATATATTACAACAACTACTCGTATTTATTGTTAAGGAGAAAAGTCGTTAGTTAGTGTACCGTGAAACTAAGATTATTTGTCTCTTTGCAGTGCAGCGTTTCTGTGGTTAGTTGTGTTTTACAGTAGGTCAACCCTAGTTGGTTTATATTATTCCGAACATATCTCGATACTTTTATGATACACCTTGTATTAATGAACATACATTAAAGCATTGAAAAATATGTAGGTGAATATAAAACTAATATGGAATATATGTAATTGATAGGGATACATACTGAAGTGTGTAGTGAAGTGATCGAACCAATTGCAAATAACTAATAATGTTAATATAATTACAAGGTCAAAATAATATAAGGTCAAATATGAACCTGAAATATAAATTAACGAATAATAGGCATTGGTAGACCTTGCGACTGAAAGAGTTAATGGAATCAGCTATGATTTTTAAAAAAAGAGTGAAAAAATAAACATTGCAAGAATGGCTGTAATATTATTCATAATTATTAAAAAGCTTTAATATTTTGAAATAGTACATTAGTTGGTTTACTCTTTTTCCCCACTTCAAAAGAAACCAAATATACAACCTTTATTGTTACTTTCTATTTTGGTAAATACAGTTCCAATCTCGATACTTTTAGGATACACCTTATATATATATATATATATATATATATATATATATATATATATATTATATATATATATATAACCACACTGATGAGAAGTGATACTTATTTATTATATATATATATATATATATATATATATATATATATATATATATATATATATAGAGAGAGAGAGAGAGAGAGAGAGATAGATAGATAGATAGATAGATATAGTGGACTCTCCTATCGTGGACGATAGATGAGGGCCAGCAGTGAGTGATTTGTTTCCTCCCATGTTGTGCATGCTATCAAAAATACATTTTGGGTTTTCTTGAGTGTGATAGCAGCCCAGCCTTCCGATTGAAAGAGTTAATAGAATCAGCACTGACTTTAAAAAATAAAATAAAATAAAAGGGAAAAAAGTAAATATGGCAAGAACGGATAATATCATTCATAATTATTATAAAGCTTTGATATATTTATTTTTAGATTAGTAGGTTTACTTTTTTCCACTTCAAAAGAAACCAAATCTACAACCTACAACATTTCTATCTTGGTAAATACAGCTTCAATATCCATATTTTATGACGCATCTTGTATTAATGAACATACACTAAAGTATTGAGAATATAAAGTATTGAATGTAACGGCATATAAAAAAATTATAAATAGTTCGAAATAGGGAGTTACTTTTCAATCAGCCTGTAGATGAAGGAATACACATTAAATGATTGAGAAAAATGTATCTGCACATAAAAGAATTATAAATAGTTTTAAATAAGGTGTTAATTTTCAAGCACCCTGTATATTAAGGAACATACATTAAAGAAAATACCTGAAGAAGGCCGGAGGCATATCGGTCGAAACATTGTACAGATAACAATGAAGATGAGGACAATAGTCCGAATAACGCAGATAATACTAATCATCAAACCTCATCTCAAACATTCAGAGAAATAATATACATTAAAGAATTGAGAAAAATGTAGCTGCATACAAAATATTATAAATACTTAAAAATAAGAGTTACTCTTCAATCACCCTATATATATATATATATATATATTATATAATATATATATATATATATATATATGTGTGTGTGTGTGTGTGTGTGTGTGTTGTGTTAAACTGTACAGACAATCTTGTCGGACGAGTTTTTGTTCGATCCTTTCTAATTTTCGGGCCATCATTTTGGTGTCAGGGTGGAACTGGTGTAACAGTCCACCAAAGGTTTCATTACGAGCGCTTTCGGCAATACAGTTTGCCATCATCAGGTAGGAAATGATGGTATGTTCCGTGTCTCGTTTTTAAGGAGAACGAGTAGTAGCGTAGGAATTGGAAGTGGGAGGTAATAACATTTGGTAGGGGGAGGTTGTAGGAATGGTAGTGGTTCGAACAAACGATACAGTATATATATATATATATATATATATATATATATATATATATATATATACATGAAATAAGGTATACATTACAACAACTACTCATGTTTATTGTTAATGAGAAAAGTGGTTAGTCGGTGCACCGTGAAACTAAGAGTATCTGTCTCTATGCAATGCACTTATAGACAGAATATTCTTCACTGTCTGTACTGTCACTTTTATTCTTTTGGATAAAATCATTTATTCCTTAGAAACTCTATAATTGGAATGTAGTATTAAGGTGTTTTCTCATTTTTTTTCTTTCTTCGGCATTATATCTAACAATAGTAGTTTGGTTAAAAATTTATGAATCAAATCTCGCCACGAACATGCCATGGCTTCTTTGTTTTTTGTTTTTTCTTTTATTTATTTATTTTTTGTATTGTTATTTTTTTTTTTTTTGGCTGCGAAAGAAACTGAAGAAGCCTCACTGTGAAGGAAGGTGGAACGGGGGAGGGGTAATCAATCAATACAGCAACAACAACAAAAAAAAAAACGATTGAATGAATTTTTCTTAAAGAGCAAATCAGCGCTTCCCTTTCTCGGAAAGACGAACAATTAGAAAAAAAAATGGTGTCTTTCACAAAATAACTTTCAGTGTCGCTCATCACCAGCAAGGCGGATATTGGTATTTAACTCCCACCCTGTTATGTTCCTAACTTTTATTTATTTATTTATTTATTTTCTTGTTACTTCTTGCCAGAAACCAAAGGCGGTACAATTGTTTATTTGGTAAAAAGGAAAGAATAGTCACAAAAAAAAAAACGAAAATAGAAAAATGACATGTACTTCCCGAAATTGATATAGCTTGATGGTTAGTAGACAATAGGAGAAGGAGAAGGAAAACTGAGTTTAAACATGCAAAGCTCTGCTTAAAAATTGACCTTGTGTCGCATCTTGTGCGCGTGGAGGGGTTCGGTAAATATACACCTCAATAAAAATTAAGAAGAATGGTGTCTTTTACACCATAACTTTTCTCATCACCAACGAAACATTTTTCATGACAAGTATTTAATACCCACTCTTTTTATGTTCACATATTTTATTTATTTATATGTTCTTGGTGCCAGAAACCAAACAATTGTTTATTTGGTAAAAAAAGAAAACAGTAACAAAAAAAAAAGAAAAAAGAAAATGAAATCGTACTTCCCGAAATTGATATAGCTTGATGGTTAGGAGACAATAAGAGAAGGAAAACTGAATTTCAACCTGTAAAGCTCTGCTTAAAAATTAACATTGTGCCGCATCTTGCTTGCGTAGAGGGGTTGGATATATACATATCTCAATATAAATTAGGAAAAATTTACAGAAAAAGAAAATGACATGGTAGTTCCCGAAATTGATATAGTTTGATGGTTAGGAGACAATAGGAGAAGGAAAACTGAATTTAAACTTGTAAAACTCTGCTTAAAAATTGACCTTGTGTCAGATCTTACTCGTATGGAGGGGTTGGGTAAATATATGTATCAATAAAAATTACGATAAAAATGTTGTATTTTACGAAATATATTTGTCTATAACTCATCACCAACGAAAAAGCATTTTTCATGACGGGAATTGGTATATAATACCCACCCTTTTTATGTGCACATAATTTATTTATTTATTTATTTTCTTGCCTCTTTTCCTAGAAACCAAAGGTGGGACAATTGTTAATTCGGTGGAAACGAAATAACATTTACAGAAAAAGAAAAAAAAAAAGAAAATGACCCCGTACATCCCGTAATTGATATAGATTGATGGTTAGGAGACAATAGGAGAAGGCAAACTGAATTTAAACCTGTGAAGCTCTGCTTAAAAATTGGCCTTGTGTCACATCTTGCTCACGTGGAAGAGTTGTGTAAATATATACATCAATGAAAAATTAGGAACAAATATGTCTTTTACGAAATAACTTTGTCTATCACGCATCACCAACGAAAGAACATTTCTCAAGACGAATATTGGTATTTCTCACCCACCCCTTTTATGTGCACATAATTTATTTATTTATTTATTTATTATTTTTTCTTGATTCCTTTTGCCACAAACCAAATGTGGGATAATTGTTAATTCGGTAAAAAGGAAAGAACATTTACAGAAAAAAGAAAATGACATCGTACTTCCCGAAATTGAAATAGCTTGATGGTTAGGAGTCAATAGGAGAAAGAAAACTGAATTCAAACCTGTTAAGCTCTACTTAAGATTGTCCTTAGGTCACATCTTGCTCTCGTGGAAGGATTGGGTAAATACATGCTTGAAAATAAAATTGGAAAAATGGCATCTTTTACGAAATAACATTGTCACTCATCACCAATGAAACAGCATTTTTCATGACGGATCTCTACTACCTACCATTTTATTTTCACATATTTTATTTAAACATTTATTTATCTATTTTTATGTTATTTTTGCTACAAACAAAATGTGGGATTGTTGTGCATTCAGTAAAAAGGAAAGAACAGTCACAATATAAAAGAAAATGACATCGTATTCCCGAAATTGATATAGCTTGATGGTTAGGAGATAATAGGAGAAGGAAACTGAATTTAAACCTGTAACACTCTGCTTAAAAATTGACCTTGTGTCAGATCTTACTCGTATGGAGGGGTTGGGTAAATACATGTATCAATAAAAATTACGATAAAAATTATGTCTTTTACGAAATATATTTGTCAACAACTCATCACCAACGAAAAAGCATTTTTCATGACGGGAATTCGTATCTAATACCACCCTTTTCATGTGCCCATAATTTATTTATTTTCTTGTCTCTTTTGCTAGAAACCAAAGGTGGGATAATTTTAATTCAGTAGAAAGGAAATAATATTTACAGAATAAAAAAGAAAATAACTTCGTACTTCCCGAAATTGATATAGCTTGATGGTTAGGATACAATAAGAGAATGAAAACTGAATTTTAACATGTAAATCTCTGCTTAAAAATTGACCTTGTGTGTCATCGTGCTTGAGTGGAGGGGTTGGGTAAATACATGCATGAGAAAAAAATTTGGCAAAAATGTTATCTTTTACGAAATTACTTGGTCGTTCATCACCAATGAAACAGCATTTTTCATGACGAGTATTTGTATTTACTACTTACCGTTTTATATTCACATATTTTAAAAACATTTATTTATTTTCATAAGAGAATGAAAAATGAATATAAACCTGTATAGCTCTGCTTAAAAATTGACCTTGTGTCGCATCTTGCGTAGAGGGGTTGGGTATATACATGCATAAAAAAAAACGAAATTACCAACAAAACAGCATTTTTCATGACGGATATTGGTGTTTAACACCCACCCCTTTTATATTCACATATTTTATTTATTTATTTATTTATTTTCTAGTTTCTTCTTGCCAGAAACCAAAGGTGGGACAATTGTTTATTCGGTAAAAAGGAAAAAGAGGACATTCACAGAAAAAAATGCAGGTCGTATTTCCAGATATTGATATAGCTTAATGGTTAGGTAACAATCGAGACACGAGAAGGTTTTTCATAAATATATTTGAATGCAGTTCGTACAAACTGAAGATGAAAACGAACAAAAGATCTGTCGCGTTCTAAATTGCATAGATCTAAAGAGGATGCACCGTTTCATGCGAAGAAATAAAGGAAGAGGTACTAAGATGGATGCACATATATACAGATGCACAAATAATTACATATATAAAGATATACATACCTACACACACATACACACACTCACGCACGCGCACACACACACAGACATACATACACAAACCTACATGTATATCTATGTATTTATTCATTTACGAACCCCTCTACACGAGCAGAGTGTAACACAAGGTCAATTTATTAAACACAGGGTAAAATTCAGAGTTTCCATCCCCTAGATTGATAGTTACGGGTGGCGAGAGAGTGTTGAGTCTTTTTTTTTTACATATATATGTTTACCAACTCCTCCGCACGAGCAGGATACGACACAAGGTCAATTTCTTAAGCGGAGTTCAACAGGTTTGAATTCAGAGTTTTCCTTCTCCTAGACTGATTACCTAGCCATGGTTAAAGAACCCGGTCTGCCCTGCTATTTACCCATAGCTGGAGGGAGACTAGGATTCATACCTTTCCCAAGGGTATTAGCGCTAAGTGAAATGCAATTAACACATATTTTTTTTACATATAAGGTGTGTTTAATTGCCCGCTCCTAGTTATAGACTTCGCCAATCACTGACAGTACTCTGAGTTGATACAATACTTAAACAGACCCTACTGGTCATAATTACATTGGCATTCTTTGACGACGGACATTGGATTAAATCACTGGACCTTTACCAATACGCAGGATAGGACTTATACGCTTACCAAAGGATTCCATAACACAGGACTTTCTTTAAGCCCTTTTCAACTGGCCAAGGATGGCACTTAAAAACTTTACAGGTTATGGGCCCAGGTACGCTTGGAACTTCTTCAATGGTTTTGTGAACAGATCCGCAATATTCTTTTCCGATTCTACATACTGCAAGAATATTGACCTTTTTGATTTCATCCCTTAAATTGATATTTTATAATATGTTTTGATCGCTGGTGCATTATGGGGCTTTTTGCCATTAATATGCTTGATTGATTATCACAATAAATAGTTACAGGTTTATTAACAACCCTTGGTTCTACGACATTTTTAAGTAATGTCTTTAAATAGGGTGCGTCTTGACTTGCCGATGCTAGACTGACATATTCGACTTCAGACGTTGACAAAGAAACATCTGGTTGTTTTTTAGATTTCCAAGAAATAATCGAGCTTTCATCCGATAATTTTACAGGTTACGGGCCAAGGAAGAGAGAGTCAATGCTACATGTGCTGTCATGATGATGATGATGATATATATTTGAGAGAAATTTAATCTATATATTAATACTCTTGTTCCTTAATCCTACGAGCGTTATCATATTGCAACAACCTCTGGCTGAAAATGAGACCGTCGAAATCGTCCAATGTAAATCCTGATTACCTGGTGTCGCTTATCCACTGAATGCGTATTTCTTCTGAGATTCGTCACCTCAGCTAAATAATGGACCTTTCCGTTTTTATCATAAAGAGAGAACGGAAAGGAAAAGGAAAAGATATACAGAAAAAATATAATAAGAACAAAAGAAGGAAAGAAAGAAAGAAATAGAGTAAAGGGAAATCGAGAAAGGAGGTGAGCGCTGAATTGATAACGCTAATCAGTTTCAATCATACATAATGAAAAGAAGGAAAGAAAGAAAAATACATAAAAAGACTTAAACCCAGATTATTATACATTTTACATATTGAAGTATTCTGGAATAGCTCTTAAATAAAAGATATCAAAACGTTGTAATAATTAAATTGTCATACTGTGGTATATCCACAGGTCCTGCTAGTTATTATTATTATATTGGTGATAATAGAAAATGCTAATTATATTCCGTTAGCCATTCTTAAAGATAATATCATCAATATAATCATGGACTGCTGATAAAACGGGATAATTATTTATTCAGAGAGATAACAGCAAATAGCTGCTTTATACTTTGTTAGTAATGTCATAAATATCCGTGAGCTGAGAGAATAATGAGTTGACTCGACGTATTCTTCAATCTAAAATATTGTATCGATGTAAATCCGAATGTGGAGCGTTTACTTTCAAAGAGCGACCCCTCCATCCCCTTCTACTTGAATCGAGAAAGTCTTCCCATGTTCATCTGGAAAATAATGAAGCCCTCAAAGCTGTAGAGTTCAAGGTAGAACATTGATCTTGTAAACACAAATTATTAACGAGATCTCGAAAATTCTCGTGTTGGCAATTAAGATTCATCATGCTGGATCAAAGTTTAATATGCGTTCAATTATGGCATAAACTGAGTTGGGCAGAAATGGCGGCAAATCTCAGTGCTGTTTGGAAAAGACAGATTATTACTAGTAGCTGTAAAAGGCATTAGATGTCAATGTTTACGCGCTAAAATCGTGCGTTTGTTCTGAAAAGAAACAACGTGGAAATACGAGACTTCTGAACGTAACGAAGTGGTTATACAGTTCTTATAAAAGGGGATACAATGAGAAGATAGAGTTTTAAAAGAGAACAGAATGAAGATACACTTCACAAGGGCACAATCTTACAAAAAAAAACAAAAAAAAACAAAACAACTGTGAACATGTACTTCTAGAAGTGAACACCGTGATGATATAAAAGTTGTTCGTTGCTTGATTGATTCTAACGGCATATCAACCCGTCTGGGGTTATGTCATGCCCAACGGTTAGGAATTAATATATGTCGTGTATCTATATTTATACTTTTAGTAATTGGAATGTGTTAGCGCCATTGAGGATCTGATTTTAATGGCATATATAACTATATTTTGTGTATCTATATTTATACTTTTTAGTAATTGGTTTTAACAATGTGTTAGCGCCATTGGGGATCATGTTGTATGGTATTGATTAAGTTCATATCTATATTCTATGGTATAATTTTAATTTGCTGAAAAATTGGTGCAGTGTAAAGTTATAGTTTTAAAAGACAACAATATAAAGGTACAGTTCTTATGATTGTAAATAATGGGAAAGTTTAGTTCTTCTAAAAGGGAACACCAACCAACCAACCAACCAACCAACCAATCAACGGACCGGCCAACCAACATAAAAATAATTGTTTTTGGTTATCAGCTCAGTTGGCAGAGCGTTCGGCTAGAAACCACAAGGTTCCTAATTCGATACCGGCCCTCGCCAACTCAGCCTTTGAGTAGCACAGCGATCTGTGCAATAAAGTAAGGAGCTGATGGTAGATGTGGCGCTCCACCCCAGACGCAAAAATCAATCTCCTTGGTCTAGCACTAGTGAAAAGGGGATAGACTCCCTCGCTGATTGGCTGATAACGACTTTAAACCACCCTCACGACGACATAATTATTCTCAGTTTATAACCAATGAATGCTCCGCTATAAACAGATAATCTTTTGTACGGAAGTCTGACCTCGCCGACAAGTTGAAGCGACAATTCTTCCAGGCCGAAGTGGTATCAGCGCTGCTGTATGGCTACACCACTTGGATCTTGACGAGGTGCCAGGAAAACAGGATGGGAGCTGCACAAATCGTGGAAATGCTGTGTGGATCTTGAACAAATCGTGGAAGCAACATCCTACATAAAATCAGCTATACGACTACCTTCCCCCGTCACAAAAAACTATTCGAGTAAGACGACATGACGGACACTGCTGGAGAAGTAAGGATGAACTCACAGCAACATCCTTCTGTGGAAACCAGCACATGGACATGTTAGTGCAGGTCGTCCAGCAAAGACCTACATAAACCAGCTTTGTGCGGATACTGCATGCTGTGCGGATGACCTATCAATGAATGATCGGTATGATTGGCGAAAGATTGTCATGGATATCCGCGCTGCTGGTGCGATATGAGGATGATGATAAATAGATTTTTTTGAAAATTTAATGGCATATCAAACATCGTAGGTTATTTAATGCCAAAACATCCTTATAGAAGATTAGTAGTGGTACTATTTAACCCTATCTGGGGGGGGGGTTTATAATCTTAATACCATTTCCAAGGGTAGTAGTCGGAAAGTGAACTTAATACATTTATCGTATTCGAACTCCCCAACTACGATGATGCAGTCCGGCACGTTCGTCAATTCAGCATAGGGATTCCTCAAGAATGTAAATTGGAATGACTAAGTTGCCTGGTTATTGGAATAATAATCCTTTGGTAATAATATGGAATATATCTAATTGATATGGATATATACTGAAGTGCTGCAGTGAAGTGATCGAACCAATAGCGAATAACTAATGATATTAACATAATTACAAGGTCAAAATAATATAAGGTCAAATATGAACCTGAAATATAAATCATTGAATAATAGGAATTGGTAGACCTTGCGATTAAAAGAGCTAATGGAATCAGCACTAATTTAAAAAAAAAAGAAAAAAAAACAATAAAAAAAAAACAGAGAAAAAATACACAAGGCAAGAATGGCTGTAATATTATCCATAATTATTACTAAGCTTTAATATATTTTGAAATAGTAAATTAGTAGGTTTACTTTTTTTCCACTTCAAAAGAAACCAAATTTACAACCTTTATTTTTAATTTCTATCTTGGTAAATACAGCTTCAATCTCGATACTTTTATGACACACCTTATATATATATATATATATATATATATATATATATAAAGTAAAGTCGTAACAAGTCGTAATCAGTGAAAATTCGGGATCGCGTAAGTAACAAGTAAAATGCTCACACACACGAAGTTTTGTAAGCTACCTACAGTAGTCAAGTCCTTGAAGATTCAGTAAGCTTAATATGATATTTAAATTTAAATGGTATCAGAACATCTTGCGTTCCGTACGTTTTAATAAACAAATTCAAGTACCGTCGACGGGCCTGATAAAATGCCTACAGAGGCCGGATTAGGGGCGCGGGCCGTAGGTTGCTGACCTCTGAAATAATGTAAGGTAAAATATAAATAAAAGTATAGCCAATCTGTCAGCTAGAGCTGTAGAATATGCCAGCTGCTTCTTGGGAGAGGGGTACGAGAACCCCCTGTCGCAATGTGGCCACCTGTTGGTCTTAAGTGGTGACCTTTAATACCCGAGGACAGAATCGTGGTGACTGCGTGATCTGTGACCAGGATTCTAATTAGTCTAATGATATGCAACGTTCCACATTGGTTTTTACTTGGGCTAAACGGTTGATCGGAGAAGTCTGAACAGGTCAATCGGCTAGACATGTAAAGCTAGGGCATGTAAAGCCATAGCTTTACAGGTATTTGCCTCATACCCCACTTGTATGGGCTTGGCACAAGGCCTCGTTTTAACGTGGGCCCACCCACAAGCCGAAGCTCATGGGTGGGAAAGAACAAAAATTGCGTCGATCCCGTCGGCATTCCCTCTCAAGGGAGGCGCCTCAGGCGCTGGGCAATAAACCCAGCCCCGCCCCTTTAAGTCAAGGGGGCAGGTATTGCCTGGGGGGATAGCCCCCTGGGATCGACGCCATTAAATTGTAAAGATCCAGGGCCGAAGCTACTGGACCCCCAGCCCGTTGGGCGGGTTTACATAAGCCCTAGCTTTACATGTCTCGACCGTATTCTTGAAATTACTCTTGTGGCAAACATTCAACCTGTATTTGGTTTGGTTTGGTTTGTTTTACAGCATATCAACCTCAGTAGGTCATTTAATGCCGATAAAGTTTTGAAATAAATCAATTCTTAATGGATAATACAATCTTTTTATAAATACATTTTTCTATTTAACCCATAGATGGGATCCTAACAGGTACTACCACTCCGTCAACCTGTATTCTCATATGGGTGCTAGAAGACCATGAGTGATGGTCAACCACCTGTTTATTAATACATACGAAGTTGTTACTTCTAATCTTATTATAATGGAGATTCGGTTCCGTCTGTAACCGAAACTGTCATGATATCCAGGAAATTCGTACGTTTATCAATTAGTATCTAAATTATGGTCGAAATCATTTATACAGAAAATAAATATTATCTATTAACAAAGTCTCCATAAAAAAACTGAATTAAATTTGCCTCAAAACAGCCCATGTTATTAGCGTGTTTAAAATCATTCAATGTGTTTCATATATAAGACACATTATATCTGTCTAAGATATAGTGGTTTACATAATATATAGTATGGTCAATTTACCTACTGGTTTTAACAAAACCGGGTTTAATAAATAATTAATTGGTGTTAATGATCTCTAACATTGTTTTATGTTTGGTTTGGTTTGTTTTGTTTTACGGCATATCAACCTCAGTGGGTCATTTAATACCGATAAAGTTTTGAAATAAATCAATTCTTAATGGATAATACAATTTTTTTATAAATACATTTTTCTATTTAACCCATAGATGGGACCCTAACATGTACAACCACTCCGGGTCAGAGTGGACCAGAGAGCAATGGTGATGAAGGGGTGCTCCACATTCCCCAAACCTCCAAAACTGGAACCTCACCATCAGATAGAGTTTAACGTCATTCCCAGGACATGTAGACCCGTAGCCACCGCCTTCTAGCACCCATATGATAAAAAGGGGTTGGGGCTTGCCATAAGGACAATAGGGTTGGGAAAATCATATAGGTGCTAGGGCTTGACGTGACCAGTCGATTGATCGAGAGGGCCTCTTCTAGCCAAGATGCCTATCTGGCAGCCATCCTTCGTTCCAGATGTAATGAATAAGTAAGCAAGCCAGTAAGAATCCAGTGTTAACGTATTCTTGTAAGTCCTTCGTCGAGGTATCAATGACATAAGCTCCGAATATGGTCTCTATTAATACAGCAGAAGCATCAGCAGCAGTGCCAGTGATTGGACAATAGAAATCCTTCTCAGGTCACGTGTTTATAGGCGAGTCTACAAATAGGAGTGACCATTTACCTGATGCCTTATATTAAAAAAATCCAACAAGTGGAGTATTGCATGTCATGAACTGCTCATCCACCTGGGCTCTATCCTTAAGCATCTCGGGTCACCACCCACGGCCAACAGGTGGCCCCATTGGGGGAGTCTTACCCCTCTGCAGAGGTGCAGTCGGTGCATTCTAACGCCCCACCGATAGGGTGGCATTGTTTTATTCTCCAACATATTACTATCAATCCTATGAATGATTTTATATGGAAATCAATTGAATTATAATTAAAATAATTGTAAACTTTTTACAAGTGTTCTCATCTAATTTCGTTAGTCTTTCTAATTCAATATATTTCATTACATTAAAACTTAAATACTAACGCCCGGGGAGGCGCTTTTTCTTGCTAGTTTATTTAATACTCATGAAGTTAATGAAAATTATTTCTCCCAGTTTATACAATTAATGAATAATCAAACTTAAGATTATTTTTTTACCAATTTAGTGGAAAAACCGTCTTTGGCATTAAATAACCCAAAGCTTGAAATGCCGTAAAACCCAACCACGAGGAGTCCTATGACGTATTGATTAACATGCCAGACTGCGTTATAGTAGTAAGCGAATTAGATCTTCAGTTACTCTATCACGTTTACTTCGGAATAATTCCTTTGGTAAAGATATAATCCCCCTCATGCTGCCAGCTATGGGTTAAAAAGTATCACTACCGTTCTTCAACAAGAATGTCTTGGGCATTAAATAACCCATAGATATTGATATGCCATTCACTTCCGAATAATACCCTTGGTAAATGTATGAACCCCTCATCCTCCAGCTATTGGTTAAACAGTATCACCAATGTTCTTTTACAAGAATGGTTTTGACATTAAATAACCCATGAAGATTGATATGCCTTTCACTTCAGATAATAACCTTGTTAAAGTTATAAACCCTCCCATCATCTCAGCTAATAGTTAAACAGTATCACTACTGATATCCACAATAATGGTTTGGCATTAAATAACCCATGAAGAGTGACATGCCATTAAATAAATAAGCCAAACCAAAACCCAAGCAAAAAATCAGTCGTGATCCAACTAGCAATTAAGTAATAGTGGATCTGCGAGACTAACTTCCCCCCTATCCAGGCAACGCCGGTTAGCGCTTCTAGTATCTAATAAAAATGGCAAGATGAAGAAAAATAAAAGGAAGTAGAGTGCAATAAATTACCTCAACATAAATAAATAAGTAAGCGAAATCGGCTCTAAACATTAACCAGGTGCCGTTTTTATTAACAAGAATTTGGATCTGTGTTTACATTTAGCGGGTAGTTCATTCAATTTGTTTAGTAATATGTTTTTCTTCAATCATGGACATCTGGAGTTTTTCTTCAGTTCATAAATTACATTTGTCTGCATTTTTGAAATGAGGCTTGATTATTTGTATTATTTGGATTTTCCGGACTATTGTCCTTATCTTTATTGTTATATACACAATCTTTGAGATGAGGCTTGATAATTTGTATTAATGGAATTTTTCGGACTATTGTCCTCATCTTTATTGTTATATACACAATTTTTGTAATGAGGCTTGATACTTTGTATTATTGGAATTTTTCCGACTATTATCCTCATCTTTATAGTTATATACACAATTTTTGAGATGGGGCTTGGTAATTTATGTTATTTGGATTTTTCGGACTATTGTCCTCATCTTTATTGTTATATACACCGTTTTTGAAATGAGGCATGATACTTTGTACTATTGGAATTTTTCCGACTTTATAGTTATATACACAATTTTTGAGATGGGGCTTGGTAATTTATGTTATTTGGATTTTTCGGACTATTGTCCTCATCTTTATTGTTATATACACAATTTTTTAAAATGAGGCTTGATAATGTGTATTATTTGAATCATTGGGACTATTGTCCTCGTCTTTATAGTTATATACACAAGTTTTGAGATGAGGCTTGATAATTTATTATTTGAATTTTCCGTATTATTGTGCTGATCTCTATTATTGTATACACAATATTTGAGATGAGGCTTGATACTTTATATTATTTGAATTTTTTTTTACTATTAGCCTCGTCTTTATTGTTATATACACAATATTTTAGATGAGGCTTGATAATTTGTAATATTGGGATTTTCTTTACTATTGTCCCCATCTTTATTGTTTTCTGTACAACTCAACCCTTAGATTCGT
Source organism: Doryteuthis pealeii (assembly GCA_023376005.1). Taxonomy (NCBI): domain Eukaryota; kingdom Metazoa; phylum Mollusca; class Cephalopoda; order Myopsida; family Loliginidae; genus Doryteuthis; species Doryteuthis pealeii. The sequence goes on from CM042169.1 coordinate 66,713,526, forward strand.
TGCCCCATGTGACCCCCTTATATTGTGAAATAAATAGGAAGCAAAAAGCTAAAAAGGAGGGGGGTAATGAACGAATGAGAGGAAGAAAGTAAGATAGAGAGAGAGAGAAAATAAAAGAAAGATAAATTAATTCCGAAGCTTAACTTTGAGGAAGTCTAGAAAGGAACAAGTCATTGTGTCCCGATTACGCATTGGTCATACAAGACTAACGCACTCCAATATACTAATATATAGTATATAAAACCATGTGTAAGAAAGTTCAATGGCTGTAGAAAGTTGAAATCACTGTTACAAACTCTAGAAGAAATAGTTTGAAGGGAAAAACTAGTAGTTTGTAGTTTGGGTTTGAAATAGATCTTTTGTGACACCAGTTCTGGAACTTTTCTGACATGAGAAGAGGAACATTAAGGCTATATGAAATATTTATTATGATGTAAATTAAAAAATTATGGGCAAAAAAAGCAAAAAATTAAAAGGATTAGGAACAAGTCATTGCATCTCGATTACGCATTGGTCATACAAGACTAACGCACTCCAATATACTTAAACAAGAACAACAACCACAATGTGGAACATGTCAAACACCCTTGACAGTTAAACACTTATTCATGGAATGCAGATTTTTCGCTCACATCAGAAACCGTTATTTTAAAGCAAACAATATGAAAGATATGTTTGAAAATGTCAACATGGAGGATATTCTCTCTTTCTTGAGGGAAATAAAATTATACCATAGAATATAGACATGAAGCAAATCAATACCATACAACATAATCCCCAATAATACTAACACATTTTTAAAACTAATTACTAAGAAGTATAAATATAAATACACGATATGTATAACTTGCTAACCATTAGGCATGACATTATCCCAGACGGGTTGATATGCCGTTAAAATCTATAAACAACAACAGCAACAAAAATATATAAATAATGTAATAAACGGGATGAAAAAGAAGGTTGAAAGAAAAAGAGGACGAAAGAAAGATAGCAATAAAAAAAGAAAGAGAAATAAAGAAAAATAACGATACAAACAAAATATGAATCACATACATAGAAAGACAAATTAATCCCCAAAATATGTATAAACAAAAAGAGATTCACATAAATAATGTAATAAATAGAAAGGAAAAAAGCAAAAAAGACGATTAGAGAGAGAGAGAGAGAGAGAGAGAGAGAGAGAGAGAGAGAGAGAGAGAGAGAGAGAGAGAAAGAAAAAGAAAGAAAGAAAGAGAAGCAAAAGAAAGAAGAGTGAAAGAAAGAGAAATGAATAATGAAAGAATGATGCCGATAAAGAAAGAGTGACATAAATAATGAAATATCTGTAGTAAATCATAAAAGAAAGTGTGGAAATAAAAAAGAGAGTAAATAAATAAAGAAACAATAAGAGAGACAAAAAGAAACACAAAGAAAGATATAGAGAAGGAGCAAGGAAATTGGATTAGAAAAGAAAACAAAAAAAGAACCCCCCTCCAAAAAAAAAACAATATATATATATATATATATATATATATATATATATATACTAGCAAATATATGCACCCTCCGGGTGCAAGTATTTAAGTTTTAATATAATAAAATATCATGTTAAATTAGAAAGGCTAATGAAACTGAATAAGAATTCAGATAAAAATATTTGGAACAGAGGGGGTATGATTGAAAAATAGAACAACTTTGAAACTAACTCTTCCATCAATTTCCGTTACTCCCGTCTTTCATTGGTAACTTTTCCTAATTTAACTATTTAGTTAAAATAGGAAGTAAAGAATAATATTACAGTTATTTCTTCTTGTTCGGGGATTTCTTTTAAGATTTATCCCCGAGATGTTTGCTTATATTCATTAAGATAAAACCAAACAATTAGAAATCAATAATATTAAGCATATATTTATTAAAATCAAATTTTTAAGATCAATATGCAAATTAGCCTTCCCATTCACACTGTAAACCGCTATTTTGTTGTATATATAAATACAATTGCATGTTATTAATATGTAGACATAGTCAACAGTATTAATAATGTAAAACAATTTTATTAATAACTGAGGTTTAAATAAAAATAAAATCATGGAGAACGTGATGTAAATAACAAAGGAAATTGTGACTTGTATAGTAATATAGTTTCGGTTACTGACAGAAAAACCCACAATCTCCATTATAATAAGATATATAATATACCAAACGTGTTGGCAAATCCTCGCGGTGAGAAAAACCCAGCAAATAGTTTGATTGTAAAAATATACTACCAAACATCAACCGGGGAGAAAAACATTCTTGGAAAAAAGAAAAGACCAAGTTAGTCGTACCAACAAAAAATAATCTATTGGTACAGTATTTGGCCAAAAGAAAAAAACAATTTATATGTATATATATGTATATAAGATATATATAGATATTCATATAACCGCTAGGAGAATAAGCTAATAAGTAAAAAGTGCTCAATACCTAAGTAGAGCAAATAATAAAGATAAATCTAATGAGTCAGACTAACCTACTATTAGTTTCGCTTAATGCTCTTCAGGGCTAAGATCTGACTAGTCAGGTCTTAGCCCTGAAGAGCATTAAGCGAAACTAATAGTAGGTTAGTCTGACTCATTAGATTTATCTTTATGAATCTAATGAGTCAGACGAACCAACTATTAGTTTCGCTTAATGATCTTCAGGACTAAGATCTGACTAGTCAGGTCTTAGCCCTGAAGAGCATTAAGCGAAACTAATAGTAGGTTCGTCTGACTCATTAGATTTATCTATATATATATATATATATATATATATATATGATGGCTGTCAACTCGTGATTCGAGTTAACATCCATCACACACACACACATATTTATATATATATATATATATATATATATGTGTGTGTGTGTGTGTGTGTGTGTGTGTGTGTGTGCGCGTGTGTGTGTGTGTGTGTGTGTGTGTAGAAATAATTAACATGAAAGAAGTATATAATTGAAAGCCCGCCAAAAGTTAAATTAAAAAAAACCTAAAAGAAATGAATATAAAAAAATATATAGTATCAAAAAACTGGCAACATATTCGAAAGATAAAAGAAGGAAAAAAAGGTAAAGTACAACAAATAAATAAATGAATGAAACAGAAGTTAACAGGGGATTGTCACACAAAGGGAGATAATTCATAGGTAGGGCAATACTGTTGTTTAGTCTTTCACGTTTGTTTTATCTTCTTGTTTTTTTTTTTTGTTTCTTTTTTGGTTTTGTTTTTGGTTTATGAATATGAAAACACGTTTGTCACACATTTCACCCTGGTTATCTTTTTTTTTCCAACGGGAAAGATAAAGTCGCCTTGGCAGCAATCGATAAAAAACATAGTTTAACATAACCAAAAAAAGAAGCAAAAAACCCAAAAAAACGCAAGCTTTCGTCTTTTCCTTGTTATTTTCAGTATGTCAGCACACTATCGACATTCATTTCCTTACACGGGAATATAAAACGTTCTTGTGTCAATTTAATCTAAATTCCTTTGCTGTCCATTTTTTTTTTCGGACGTGTATTTTTTTTTTTTAAAGCGCTACATGCAGAGAAAATTAGCTTTCCAGGAAAAATTGGAAGCCATTTTTTTTCACTTTTTGTTTTAATTTAAATAATTCTCTATTATCGATATGCAAAATTCCAGTTTAATATTTAATGTTTAACGTCTTTATTCAACTCCATTTTTGCCCAACGTTTTTATTCTATGGATCTCCATCACATTGGATGTGAATAAAGTGCTATTAACTCTTTGCCTACCAAATTTCGCCCACGGCTGTGCCAAATTCTCCTGTTATTATTTACCTGAATGATGGGATATTTTCTATGTTCATTATGCAAAATCGAGGCTTGATATTTAATGTTTAACGTTTTTATTCAACTTGATTTTTGCCCAATGCCCTTGTTTAATGGATCTAATGGGATAGGTTGTGGTTTTATATGGGTTTAGGCTTTTTGGTGTGTGTTTGCTGGTTGTTTCTTTTAAACCCTATTATATGTGGATATTCCTTCTTGTGGGTTGTCAGGCTTAAAAGGAAATTAAAGGAAAGGAAAAGAAGAAACAAGAACACTCCCCAGAGCTCCAGAACTGTAACTTCAACATTAGATGCAGTTTCACGTCGTACCCAGTCTAATAAGACCCTCAGGCACCGCCTTCTAGCACATATATGATAAAGAGGGTTGGGGTTTGCCATAAGCGAAATAGGGCTGGGGCAATCGTATCGGTGCTAGGGCTTGATGGGACCAACCGATTGATCGGAGTGGAGCCTCTACGACCACCCTTCTTGCCTAAGTAGAGGCTAAAATGGAGTGTCGCATGTCATGGACTGCTCAGCCATCAAAACTCTATCATTAAGCATCACGGGTCGCCACCCACGGGGGGGGGACAACAGGGAGCAGTAATGGGGGGAGTTCTTACCTCTCTGCATCATTTGTTTTCATTCATTGTTTACATTGAATGGTTACCTTTGTCTTCCATTCCTTTAAATGTATTTTTTTAGTGAAATAATGCTCTTTTTTAATGACTTGGGTTAGAAACCATAAGGTTTCTAATTCGAAACCTGCCCTCGCGAACTCAGCGTATGAGTAGCACAGAGATCTGTGCGGTAAAGTAAGGAGCTGATTGTAGTTGTGACGCTCCACCTCAGACGCTAAAAAATAATCTCCTTGGTCTAGCGCTAGTGAAAAGGGGATAGACTCCCTCGCTGTATGGCTGATACTGACATTAGGCCACCCTGGCGTCTTATAATGACTAAAGGAAGGAAAAGCAACATTCATCATTTCTCAAACAGTGAGTCGAAAAAAGCTTTATCAGCCCTGGCGGGTGGGACTGTAGAATACACTGACCACGCCTCTCCAGAGGGATAAGATCCCCTCCACCAAACAGGGTACTCTACGTCCCCTTGGGAATGGGGAGTACCCCTTCATCACCATTAATCTAAGGTACACTCTGACCAAGTGTGGTAGTACCTGTTAGGGTCCCATCTATTGGTTGAATAGAAAAATATGTCTAAAAATGTGTTTAAAAAACTGAGTTAAAAAAATTAGTTTCTATCAAGAATAGATAAAACAAAACGTCTTCGGCATAAAGTAACCCAACAAGGGTTGACACGCCGTAAAATCCAACCAACCAGCTAAATGAATGAAGGAAAAGCTAGATGGAAACTATCAAAAGTCGGTGTTTTGAACACATCCTGGAAGAAGCACCCCAGACAACAGCTGCTATATGGTAACTTACCCACAATCTTCAGACAATTTAAGCTAGATGAACAAGATATACTGAGCGGCACTTGAGGAGCAGGGACGTTCTCCATTGGATTCTAGCACAAAGACACACCAATGTTGGCAGGACCAGCAACAAATCTACCAACCATCCATCCAGCCAACCAACCAACCAATCAACCGACCATTGAATGGTTACTTTTACCATTCATTTAAGATGTGTTTTAACAAATTCAGTTAAAAAAAGAGTTCGCATCAAGACTAAATAAAACAAAACGTCTTCGGCATAAAATAACCCAATAACGGTTGACATGCCTAAAATCCAACCAACCAACCATTGAATGGTTACTTTTTCCATTCATTTAAGATGTGTTTAAAAAACACTGAGTTGAAATTAAAAAAAGAGTTCGTATCAAGACTAAATAAAACAAAACGTCTTCGGCATAAAATAACCCAATAACGGTTGACACGCCGTAAAATCCAACCAATCAAACAACCAACCAACCAACCAACCAACCAACCAACCAGCCAATCCACCATTGAATGGTTACTTTTTCCATTTATTTAAGATGTGTTTAAAAAAACATTTTTTTAAAAAGTTCGCATCAAGACTAAATAAAACAAAACGTGTTCGGCATAAAATAACCCAATAAGGATTGTCGTGCCATAAAAACCAACCAACCAACCAACCAAGAATGAATAAAACAAAACGTTATTCGGCATAAAATAATCCAATAAGCGTTGACATGCCCTAAAATCCAACCAACCACCAAGAATGAATAAAACAAAACGTCTTTGGCATGAAATAACCCAATAAGGGTTGACATGCCTAAAAATCCAACCAACCAACCCACCATTGAATGATTACGTTTTCCATTCATTTAAGATGTGTTTCAAAAAATATTTTTAAAAAAGAGTTCGCATCAAGACTAAATAAAACAGAAAGTCTTCGGCATAAAATAACCCAACAATGGTTGACATGCCTAAAATCAAAACCAACCAACCAACCAACCAACCCATTGAATGGTTACTTTTTCCATTCATTTAAGATGTGTTTCAAAAAATATTTAAAAAAAAGAGTTCGCATCAAGACTAAATAAAACAAAACATCTTCGGCATAAAATAACCCAATAAGGATTGTCATGCCATAAAATCCAACCAACCAACCAACCAACCAAGAACGAATAAAACAAAACGTTATTCGGCATAAAATAACCCAATAAGGGTCGACATGCCTAAAAATCCAACCAACCCACTATTTAAGATGTGTTTCAAAAAATAGTTTTAAAAAAGTGTTCGCATCAAGACTAAATAAAACAAAACGACATGGCATAAACTAACCCACAAGGATTGACATGCCTAAAAAACCAACCAACCAACCAACCAACCAGCCAACCCAACATTGAATGGTTACTTTTTTTTTTCATTCATTTAAATGTATTGTAAGTGAACGTTCATCTCTAATGACTAAAGGAAGCGAAAGCAACTCTAATTATTTCTCAGACAGTGAATCAAAAAAGCTTTATTTTGGGAATACACAGACCACAGACCATTAAGAGAACTCTGAATAAGATGCTAATTCGACAGCCATGATTCTTTTACAGACGATTAAAGCCTCTCCCCTTCCTCAAGGTTCAAAATGAGTAAGAGCATCAAACAAATAATTATTAACATTCACCGCCGTTCCTTTTAACGGTAGCCCAGGTGCGAAAACTGACATCACTGAGAAAATTGGCCCCATTAGATTTTTTTTTGCAAAATTTCTATTTTGAATTATTATCATTGATGTTTGGGAGAAACCATCAATTTAGCCACTCGCACTGATGCGACTAACTGGAATGACGTGTTAAGGACAAAATTAACAGTGATTTCTTGCATTGAAAATTCATTAAAAGAATTGATTCTACATGCGTAATGTTCCTGATTTTAAGTGTTAAAACAAAATGAATAGATGCAATACTCCACTTTGGCCCTATCTTGGGCTAGACGGGCGGTCGGAGAGGCCCCCTCCGATCAATCGGCTGGTCACGTCAAGCAATAGCACCTATATGATTTTCCCAACCCTATTGCCCTTCTCGCAAGCCCCAACCCCTTTTTATCATATGGGTGCTAGAATGCGGTAGCTGTGGGTCTACATGTCCTGGGAATGACGTTAAACTCTATCTGATGGTGAGGTTCCAGTTTTGGAGGTTTGGGGAATGTGGAGCACCCCTTCATCACTATTGCTCCCTGGTCCACTCAGACCCAGAGTGGTAGTACCTGTTAGGGTCCCATCTATGGGTTAAACAGAAAAATGTATTTATAAAAAAATGTACTATCCTTTAAGAATTGATTTATTACAAAATTTTATCGGCATTAAATGACCCACTGAGGTTGATATGCCGTAAAACAAAACAAACCAAACAAACCAAAATGAATAGAAACAAATTGTCTAGTCAATACTCGTGAGAAGTCCTTTTGTCAACCCCGCCAGGTGGTGATCAGGCAAATACTTACTCATACTATATGAATAAAAAGAAATGATAATTCTAAGTGTCTTACCTCTAATAAACGAACTGCAATAGACAGAGCA
>CM042169.1:66731312-66749038 GCA_023376005.1 Doryteuthis pealeii
TGTACTGTTTACTATGGGGAAGAATAATTGGATAATTAAATTCATTCTTTGATTCATTCCTTCTTCTTTGTCGGTCTTTTTGCCAAGACATTCATCAATGCAAGAACACCATATTATTTATTTAAACTTTTATTTACTTAACTAAATTCTTCTTCTAACTAATACAACGCGCGTGTGCATAATGAGCTCATGCTTCTCATCGGACATCCAAGCAGGTACTGGCGGTTTAACTTGGTTCCACGTGACTTCACGTACTTCGCAGGCTTTCTGTAATATTCCATGGAGGGTCCCGCCCGTGATATAAGGGGGGCATCCCTTCAGAAATACAGGGGGTTGACAATAATCTATGCAACCGCATAGATTATGTAACATGGGTATGTTTGCACACTACTCCCTGTGAATTGCTTTTTTTCAAGCAAAGTACATCCATTAGCTCAGTCGATAGAGTGTTCGGCTAGGAATCACAAGGTTCTTGGTTCGATACCGGCCTTCTCTATAAAAATATGAATTAGATTTGCCTCAAAACAGCCCATGCTATTAGTGCGTTTAAAATCCTGCAATGCGTGTTATATATCGCTAAGGAATAAAATTTTACATAATATATGGTGGAGTTAATTTGCATACTGGTTTGAACACATCGGGGTTTAATAGATACTTACATGGAGGTACTGATCTTAATCTCGCTAACAGCGTATGAGTAGTACAGGGATCTGTGCGGTAAAGTGAGTAGCTGTTGGTAGATGTGGCGCTCCACTCCAGACGCTAAAATAATCTCCTTGGTCTAGCGCTAGTGAAAAGGGGATAGACTCCATCGCTGTCTGGCTGATACCGACATTAGGCTGCCCCGACGATTTACTTGCTTTTTACACCCATTGGTACAGACGGACAGTTTTCATCTTTCTTCCACATAAGTAGAGGCTTTTAAAAATCTTAAAAAGAATATAGCCAATCAGCGATTACAACTATAAATCATGCTCATGTTAGTCATGACAAAGTATATATAAGACTCCACAATGTCATTCAAATCAAGCAGTCAAGCAGCCAATCAGAACTCAAGGAGTGGAATCACCCAAATCACCCAGATTCATGGATTGATCATTCTTGATTCCTATTTATACCAACTGTCTTGGACACTGCTTGAGTTGTACTTAGCTGCTGTTATTAAAACCAACAGTAGACTAACTGACTTCAATAAGCTGTTGATGATGTTGTGTGAATGTTTGGTATAGTAGTAGGGCTACATGTGTGGTTGTTGAGGTGGTGTTGGTGTGTATGGGGTCACAGAGTGGATTTGGAATGAATGTTTGGAGTGGAAGTGGGAGGGGTCGTCTGGGTATAGTAAACGTTGTGTCTAGTAGAGAGAGAGAGAGAGAGAGAGAGAGAGAGAGAGAGAGAGAGAGAGAGAGAGAGAGAGGATTGTACACACATGCAGCCGAAAAAGGGAAAAACAAAATTCTGCCACCAAATAAAGCTTGAATTGAAGCTTGCTGTTCTACCATGAAGTTGATTGGGATACATTTCTCCGATACATATTTACCAACCCCTCCTCACGAGCAGGATGTGGCACAAGGTCAACTTCTTCAGCGGAGTTCAACAGGTTTGAATTCAGTTTTCCTTCTCCTAGACCGGTTGACTACCCGAGGTTAAAGAGTCCAGTCTACCCTACTTCTTATCCATAGCTAGAGGGAGAATAGTATTAATACATTTCCCAAGGGCATTAGCGCTAATTGAAATGCAAGTACCTCCAAAACGTTTGAAAATGGGATTTTATCCCGAAAATATTTAGGAAACAGGTAAATAAGCATCATTTTCAACACCTATTCCATTGCATTGTCAATTGCCTTCTAATTTCTATTTTAAATATTTAGAAATACAGAAGAATTAGTAGATCTTAAATAGCTATCATTTTAAAACGGGAAAATAATTTTAAAAAAATGTTTGGTTGTGATCAATGTCTTCACATCAAAATATAAGCAAATTTAATCACCTACTCATTAATTATTTACTTAGTTTAGTTACGGCACAAGGCCATGAGTATGGAGCACCCAGTGAGAATCGAACTCACTAATAATGTACTGTAAATCTAACTTGCTAACCATCACAATACATAAGTTAACCACATATACTCATTCTATTTTCAAACATGTTTACTACGATGTGACAGTCCTGTACGCTTGCCAGTACGCCACGATGATCCACCCTAAGTTGGAACTTCATAGCAATAAAAGATCCGAAAAAGCAAACATATCACTAAAAATCCGCTCGTTAACATCGGCTCCAAGAAATAACAGACTATCATCTGAATTTATATCAATAATAATTTCGATTGGATAATATTTATCGCAAAAAAAAAAAAAATTCAAATTGAAGAGGTTTGCAGACATTTTGACTGTCCAGTTGCCACCCTTTTCAAACCGCAGTGTATTCTTCTTAGCAGGGAAGGAGCGGAAGGGTATCAATGGCGCCGGAAATAAAGGATACTACCATCCTCGACAATCATTATTGCGCCGATGAAAAAAAAAAAGAAATAAGTGAATGAATGGAAAAAATAAGTTAAAGAATATGAGGAATAAATGTTCGTTTTACAAAGGGAAAAGATTTACGATTTGTGATTTCGGGTCTAGTGTGGATGAACAACTTTTAGTATGGATATTATCTGACATATTGGAAGGAGATGCAGATAAGTGGATTGAAGAAAGAAATAAAATAAGGAAAAAGGAAATATGAAGAATGTGGAATTGTGGGAAGAGGAGGGGGAAGATGAAGAAGATGTGGGGATATGGAAAGAAAATGAAGACACAGAAAAGAAATAAGCAAAATAAGACGAGGAGGAGAAGAGTGAAATTAATAATAATAATAATAATAATAATAATAATAATAATAATAATAATAATAAGAAGAAGAAGAAGAAGAAGAAGAAGAAGAAGAAGAAAAAGAAGAAGAAGAATGAACATCATGAGGAGCGAAAAGCAATCAAGATAGATGAAAACCAGAAAAATAAGATAAGAGGAAAATATGATCTGCATTATTCGGACTATTATCCTCATCATCATTGTTATCTGTGCAACGTTTCGACCGATATGCCCTCCGGCCTTCTTCAGGTATTTCTTGTCGGACACGGGAAACTTCTCGGACTCGGGAACCTTCTTTTCGGACCCGAATACTCCCGTGGACAGAATAAAGGGTTAGGTTCAAAGTTCCGTCATGGCTCCCGATTACAACAAGAAGGCTCCCGATTACGACAAGAAAGTTCCCGAGTCCGAAAAGAAGGTTCCCGAGTCCGAGAAGGTTCCCGAGTCCGACATTTTGGCATATCAGCCAAAACGTTGTACAGATAACAATGAAGATGAGGACAATAGTCCGAATAACGCAGATAATACTAATCATCAAGCCTAATCTCAAACATTCAGAGAAATAGAAAATTATGACGAATAATAATAGTAACAGTTAATCATATAATAAGCGAATACAGCAAACTAGCGCAAAGAGAGTAAAAGACTAGGCATGACTCCGCGGGAATGGTAATCCACTGGGAACCGTGCAAAAAATTCAATTTTCATGATACAACTAAAATAGTATATGCACAAGCCTGAACCTCTCCTTGAGAATGAGACGCATAACATTCTCTGAAACTTCGAGCTACAGAAGCATCACCTAATCCCGACCAGAAGACTGGACATAGTATTGATGAACAAGAAGAAAAGAACCTGTCATCTCGTGGATTTTGCTGTCCCAGGCGACTACCGTGTGAAAAGGAAAGAAAGTGAAAAGTTAGATAAATACTTGGACCTTGCCAGAGAACTGAAAAACTGTGGAACGTGAAGGTGAAGTTAGAACCAATTATAATTGGTGCCCTTGGAACGGTACCCAACGCACTGGAAAAGAATTTGAGGTAATTCGAAAATGAAGAAATCAAGTTTAAAGCAGAAATATATTCAGTTATTATTATAGTAACATCATATATTAAAAAAACACCTTTTAATTTCATTATGTATACTAGCAAATATATGCACCCTCCGGGTGCAAGTATTTTAGTTAAATTCTATAATAAAATATGATATTAAATTAGAAAGGCTAATGGAACTGAATAAGAATATAGATAAAAAGATTTTGAACAGAGGGGGTATGATTGAAGAATAGAACAACTTTGAAACTAACACTTCCATCATTTTCCGTTACTCCCGTTTTTCATTGGTAAATTTTCCTGTTTAGTTAAAATAGGAAGTAAAGAATAATATTACAGTTATTTCTTCTTGTTAAGGGATTTCTTTTAAGATTTATTGAAGAGATTTTTGCTCATATTCAATAGGATAAAACCAAACAATTAGAAATCAATAATACTAAGCATATATTTATTAAAATCAATTTTTTAAGATCAATATGCAAATTAGCCTTTCCATTCATACTGTAAACTGCTATTTTGTTGTATATATAAATACAATTGTACGTTATTACTTGTAGATATGGCCAACAGTGTAAGTAATGTAAAACAATTTTATTAATAATGAAAGTTTAAATAAAAATAAAATCATGGAGAATATGATGTAAATAACTAAAGGAATTGTGACTTGTATAGTAATATAGTTTCGGTTACAGATAAACAAACCCACAATCTCCATTATAATAAGATATATATATATATATATATATATATATACATACAGTCATCCACGACTTATGAAGGCTCTTCAGGGTGAATTGACATTTTGCGATCTACCTACAGCCGGGATAGAAACCTGATCGATTCAGGATCAGGCGGACAGTTTATCCGCTCGGCTATCGTCACCCATAAATTGCGAAGGGGATTTTTAACTGTTTTAATAAAGACATCTGTATGTATGTAAAAGCCGCCATAGAGAGCTCCATCCTTTTTATAGGAGAGCTGGAGTTTATATATATATATATATATATATATATATATATATATATATATATATATATATATATAGAGAGAGAGAGAGAGAGAGAGAGAGAAATATATATGGGGGGAGCAACGAAAAGGAGGTGGGAGTCAAAGGGAAGAAAGAAAAGAGAAAGAAATAGATGAAGAAAGAAGAGGGAGGAGAAGTAAGAAGTAAAAAAAAGAATATATGTATATACTAGATAAGAAACATCACTGATATATATATATATATATATATAATATATATATATAATATATATGTGTGTGTGTGTGTGTGTGTGTGTGTGTGTGTGTGTGTACATATATATATGAGATAAGAAAATCATATATACATGTACGCATATAATATATATATATATATATTTATATGTATATATTAGATAAGAAAATCATATATATATATATATATATATATATATATATATATATATAAGATAATAAAAAACACATATGGATGTACGCTTTTATATACATATATATATATATATATATATATTATATATATATATATATATATATATACATATATATATAAGATAAATCATACATATATATAAATACGGTTATATATATATATATATATATATATATATATATATATATATATATATATATATACAATTGTTCTTATCTAACCATTGTTTTCTTTTCTTTTGTTTTGTTGCTTGAATCAATATGTCTTCCAAGAGCATTGGGGAGGGGGTGCGAACAAATACCTCGCTACTTGTGAAATGTCGATACAAGAGGAAAGCTGGGGGGGGGGGCGGAGAAAGAGAGAGAGAGAGAGAGAGAGAGAGAGAGAGAGAGAGAGAGAGAGAGAGGGGGGCACAAGTAGCGGTTCTGTTGTAGACACTGACCTGCCTCTGACCTTGGTTGGAATGGGTTTTTAAGAGATTGTGCCTGGGCCGTGGTAAAATGGCGTTTGCTTCTTTGAATTGTAGTAGAATCGGGGGGGGGGGGGGGGTGAGGGAGTGTCAGTCAGGGTGGAGTCTAAGGTGAGGCTTAATAAGCACCGAGAAAAAGCGGGAGGGGAGTAGGGGTTAGGGAAAGACACTCAGCCATATCACTCATGTAAAAGTGTTTTCTTAAACGAATGCAAATATAGTGAGATCCAATAATAGAAGCACTTCTATGCATATATATATATATATATATATATCTTATTATAATGGAGATTGTGGGTTTTTCTGTCTGTAACCGAAACTATATTACTATACAAGTCACAATTCCCTTAGTTATTTACATTACGTTTACCATGATTTTATTTTTATTTATACCTCAATTATTAATAAAATTGTTTTACATTACTTATACTGTTGACCATATCTACATACTAATAACATGCAATTGTATTTATATATACAACAAAATAGCAGTTTACAGTGTGAATGGGAAGGCTAATTTACATATTGATCTTAAAAATTTGATTTTAATAAATAAATGCTTAGTATTATTGATTTCTAATTGTTTGGTTTTTATCTTAATGAATATGAGCAAAAATCTCTTCAATAAATCTTAAAAGAAATCCCTTAACAAGAAGAAATAACTAATATTATTCTTTACTTCCTATTTTAACTAAACAGTTAAATTAGGCAAAATTACCAATGACGGGAGTAACGGAAAATGATGGATGAGTTAGTTTCAAAGTTGTTCTATTTTTCAATCATACCCCCTCTGTTCCAAAACTTTTAATCTACATTCTTATTCAGTTTCATTAGCCTTTCTAATGTAATATGATATTTTATTATATTAAAACTTAAATACTTGCACCCGGAGTGTGCATATATTTGCTAGTATATATATATATATAGATAGATATAGAGATTGATAGATAGATAGATATATCAGCGTATGAGTAGCACAGGGATTTGTGTGGTAAAGTAAGGAGCTGATGGTATGTGTGGCGCTTCACCTCATGGAAAAACAATCTCCTTGGTCTAGTGTTAGTGAAACGGGGATAGACTCCCTCGCTGATTGGCTTATACCGACTTTAGTAAAAATTTAACAAAAGACTTAGAATTTTTGCATTATAGTCTATTTCAAGGAAGCTTAGACAAAATGTCTAACTCTCCCAAATCATCAGATGCGAATGATGAATTCTTTATTACTTTTAAGGCATTTGAAAACATTTTCTTTTTGTTTATTTTCTTTTCTTTTTTCTCTTTTTTATTGTCCTGTAACTCTCAGGTAATAAACAATATATTTGACCATTTGTTGTCGGTAATTTGTTAGGAATTTCTTTTTAGATCAATCTATTTTAAAATCTAGTTTCTATTTAATATTTTGGTTAATGGGTTGTTTTGGTTAAAGTGTTTATTTATTAGATTCTTTTTAAAATAGTATATATATATATATATATATATATATATATATTATATATATATATTATTTATTTTTTTTTTTTTTTTTGCTTAAAGGCAATTACAATGCGAATATCGTATAAAATTCGATAATTATTGAAAAAAAACATGACAAGTGAATTTCTCAAACGATCATGCGATGCTAGAACATCGTACAGTCTGTTTCAACTTTATTAAGTCTCATCAGCGATGGATACTAACGATTTCCCTCCGACAATTTCGCAGGGATTGATCGATGCATGATCGTTTGCGAAATTCACTTGTCATGGTTATTTTCTATAATTATCGAATTTTATACGATATTCGCATTGTAATTGCCTTCAAGCAACAAAAAAAATATATATAAATAATAATACATACTTTTTCAAAACAATGCTTCTAAAAAACAAACATCCAAAATCTTATAATATATTATATATATATATATATATATATATATATATATATATATATTGAAATAAATATATAAAGGTTTTAGATATCTATTTATTTATTTGATGATAAAGGAACAGTCACAGCCATTTTGGTTTCACGCGTGCGTAATTGCAAACAATCTTCAGATATGTAAAACCATTATACATTTATTTTATTATATTATATAACAGCTCTGTTTTATATTGAGCACTCTTCCAATAATACTGCATTTGGCACACCGTTCCAGTAAAAGCTGAAACAGTGACAATCCTACACTATAGTATATATATATATATATATATATATATATATATATATATATATATATATTATAATTATGAAGTACGTAAATAAACACTGTGTTTATTTGATATGGCTTTTAGCCGAGAATTTTTGGAGGATATGTGTTTAATTGAAGTCATACCTAATTTTTTGAAAATTAGTTAGTTAATAATTAATGAATTTAGGCGGGCATATATGTAAGGCTAAACAGATCGAGAAAATGTCAATCCCTGAATGTCGAAATGTACATTCAGGGATTGATATTTTCTCGACCTGTTTAGCCTTACATTTGAACATATATTCCCGCCTAAATTCATTAATTATTAACTAACTAATTTTCAAAAATTAGGTATGACTTCAATTAAGCACATATCCTCCATATATATATATATATATTATATATATATATATATATATATATATGTATTATAAAGATTTTGAAGGCAATTTACAATGCAATATGTGTTGAATTTATTTAACTTTTGTTTTCTTTTCAAAACTAAATATTTTCGGAAGTAAAATTCCATCTTCAGAGTTATTGAAAGTTGAAAGTATTGAAAGTACTAGGTGATTTTTTTATAGTACTTATCCCACGGCGATATTGTAATCTTCTGTTGTTTAAGAAGTTAATGAACGCCGTATATTTGAATCAACTTTATATTACACACACACACAATGCTTCAATGATACTATAAAGAAACAAACTTTTCATATATATATATATATATATATATATATATTCTTTTTTTTTATTAAAAAAAACATTCTACATACAAATTATTAGGACCATATGGACCTTAAGGCACCTTCCAAGATCTCGGCTCGTGGGGATACTTTTCTCATTTACACTCTAAAAACCTGTAAAAATCCGCAAAAATTATCGTTTGACAATGGACAGAATGCTACAATCTCTTACATTTAGTCTCACCACTGGCTGTCTGGGTAGAAGAAAAAGACGACGATGGGGATGGGGGTGGGGAAGACTGGTGAAAGAATGGGGCACGTGTTTCCAGATGAATAGAAGTCTCACCGGCGGGTTCTATATGCAAATGATTAGTGGGAAATAATATCAGATCAATGTGCACACTTTGCGCCTTCTGAGTCGCCCTCCTAAATTGCAGCCCTGGGCGGTAAACGGGGGATTCCTATGTCAGGAAACAATGTTGATGCTCCTTATTTGAACACATGCAAATACATGGGCACGCACGTGTTTTATGCCATTATACAAAGTCGACAAATATTAGATAGGTATATGTATATAATGCGTGTCCACTTTGTATAATGCCTTGTGTGTATATATATATATATATATATATATATATTGTATACGCATTGTAATTGCCTTCAAGCAAAAAATATAAATAATAATATATACTTTATTCAACAATGCTTCTAAAAAAAAAACATCCAAAAATCTTATTTCCTTCGCCGAAGAGCATAGGGCCCGGGTTTGTTATTATTCACTCAACGTACCCTTACCTCATATGGTAGAGACGTATCAGTATCATTGACAGGTTAATTTCGCAAGGAGGAAAATCGTTAGTATACTTAATGAAACTTAATAAAGTTGAAACAGTCTGTACGATGTTCTACACACCGAATAATTCTTTACCGAAATTCACTATTATCTTCTATAATTATCGAATTTTATACGATATACGCATTGTAAGCAAAAAGCAAATATATATATATATATATATAAGTAAGTAAAGTCGTCGGGGTGGCTTAAAGTCGTTATCAGCCAATCAGCGGGGTAGTCTCTCCACTTTTCACTAGCGCTAGACCAAGGAGATTGTTTTTTTGAGTCTGAGGTTGAGCGCCACACCTAGCTTCAGCTCCTTACTTCATGGCACAGTTCCCTCTGCTACTCATACACTGAGTTGGCGAGGGCCGGTATCGAACTAGGAACCTTGTGGTTTCTAGCCAAACGCTATAACGAATGAGCTGGTAAGTTTAAGATCGGTACCACTATGTGATTATCTATTAAACCCTGATGTGTTCAAACCAGTATGCAAATTAACAACACCATATATTATGTTATCCTTTATTTCTCAGTGATATATAAGACACATTGCAGGATTTTAAACGCATTAATAACGTGAACAGTTTTGAAGCAAATCTAACTCAAATTTTTATAGAGACATCATTAATAAATAAGATTTATTCTATCTATCAATTATTTGACTATAAATTAAATACTCATTGATAAGCTTACGCAATTCCTGGGGGTTTTGTGACGTAATCACGACGCAGTGTCGGTTACCGACAGAGAGACACCGAATCTCCATTATAATAAGATTTCTTCTCTTCTTTTTAGTTTTTTGTTCTTTTTATTCTTGTGTGTGGTTTAGCTCAGTCGGTAGAGTGTTCGGTTGGGAGCCTTAAGGTTCCTGGTTCCATACCGGTCCTTGCCAACACAGTGTAGGAGTAGTACAGGGATCTGTGCGGTAAAGTGAGGAGCTGATATTGGGTGTGGCGCCCCGCATCAGACGCTAAAAATAACATTCTCCTTGGTCTAGCGAAAGTGAAAAGGGGATAGATTCCCTCGCTGTCTAGCTGATACCGACTTTAGGCTACCCCGACGACTTGCATATTTTCTTAAATTTTTCTTAAATTTTTTTCTTTTCTTTTACAATTTTTTTCCCTCCTATTGTAAAATTGCATTGGAAATTATTTTTACTATAAAGTGCATTGAACATTTTTACAAATAAAATTCATTGGAAATGATTTTACTATAAAAATGCACTGGACAATGATTTTTACTCTAAAAATATATTGGCCAATGTGTTTTACTATAAAAATGCATTGGAAATTATTTTTATGACAATAATGCATTGGCCAATGATTTTTACTATACAAATGACTTTAATAAGTAGTATTTAAACTGTTTTAAATGCATACATCTGTCTATATATTTTTCTATCATTACATAAAAAAACATTCTCCTTGGTCTAGCGCTAGTGAAAAGGGGATAGATTCCCTCGCTGTATAGCTGATACCGACTTTAGGCTACCCCGACGACTTGCGTATTCTTCTTAAATGTTTCTTCTTTTTTTTTCTTTTACAATTTTCCATCCTCTTATTTGGAAACGCTCCTTGATCTGTGACTAGTTCTGAGTTATTCAAATAGATCCTACCTCTTTTACCGATTTCTTTGTTTATTTTTATTTTATTTTATTTTATTTTGTTGTTTTTTTTCTCTTTCGCGGAAGAATGTTCCAAACAAATTATCTTTTGAGAAAAAATGCCCAAAGAACTGAAGACTAAAAAAATCTTTACTATGTGATTTATGCTTCGCTAAATTGAACGATGATTTGGGCGGGAATCCAAAAACGAAGAATATTACAAAATCATATTATTCTTTTTTATTTTATTTCATTTTTCCTTTTTGTTTTTCCCCTTGATCTTTTGACATAAATTGAATTATAAGTAGGTAAATAGATATACATTTAAAAATATTATACCTACGGGAAGGTTTTATTTTAATATGAAGCTACATAAAACGTATCATGGAAAATGGTAAATAAATTTGAAATCAGTTGGTTATTTGGCGATTAAAAACAACCGGTTTTGGAAATGATTTTTACTATAAAAATGCATAGGAAATGATTTTTACTATAAAAATGCATAGGAAATGATTTTTACTATAAAAATGCATTGGAAATGATTTTTACTATAAAAATGCATTGGAAATGATTTTTACTATAAACATTGGAATTGATTTTTACTCTAAAAAGGCATTGGCCAATGATTTTTACTGTAAAAATGCATTGGAAATGATTCTTTTATAAAAGTACATTGAAAATGATTTGTACTATAAAAATGCATTGAAATGTTTTTTTGTGTTGTCATTGCATGAGTCATGCAATGACAACACAGGTGAAATCGACTGCTATGAATCGGTGTCTCGATTAATTCAGTGGATTTAACCCTGAAGATCCTTATGGCGAAACTCGAGTAGGTTATATCTAGTACCCATTTTATAATAAATTTGCTCTACTTAGTATTGAGCACTTTGTATTAGTTATATTGCTGACTTACCCCTCTGAATTCTACACTTACTAACCATCGTGACCAAATTCACCGGCAAGTCAACTTTTCCATTACATATATATATATTTATATATATATTGTGCATACGAATGCTATATTTCGAAGCAGATAGAGCTCAAGATCATTGATATCGCGTTTATATTTGAGCTGAGGTAGCGTGGGCATGGAGTCAACACCTGGTTACTGACAGTTGCTCGCCTATGCGAACTTCAGACCAAAGATCGCATACGCGAGAAACTGTCTGTATCAATAGCCTCCATGTCTAGCTTAACTCACACATGAAATCTGAAAAGTTTTTCATATTTCGATTTACGTACCACTATAAATGCGAAATTCTTGTTTTGTTATTAGCATTATTCATCTCATGGAAACTGTGTGTTCATATGTCTGTAACCAAAACTATATCACTACTCAAGTCACAATTCCCTTTGTTATTTACGTCACATTCTCCATCATTTTATCTTTATTTAAACCTCAATTATTAATAAAATTGTTTTACATTATTAATACTGTTGACCATATCTACATACTAATAACATGCAATTGTATTTATATATACAACAAAATATGGGTTTACTGTGCGAACGGGAAGGCTAATTTGCATATTGATAATAAGGATTTTATTTTAATAAAAAGTGCATAGTATAATTGATTTCTAATTGTTCGGTTTTATCTTAATAAATCTGAGCAAAAATCACGGGGATAAATCTTAAAAGAAATCCATTAACAAGAAGAAATAACTGTAATGTTATTCTTTACTTCTTATTTTAACAAAATAGTTAAATAAGGACAATTTAGCAATGAAAGACGAGGGTGATGGAAAAGTAAGTTTCAGTTAGTATTATCTGCGTTATTCGGACTATTGTCCTCATCTTCATTGTTATTTGTACAACGTTTTGCTCGATATGCCCTCTGGCCTTCCTCAGGTATTTATTGTCGGACTCGGGAACCTTCTTTTCGGACTCGGGAACCTTCTTGTCGTAATCGGAAGCCATCATGGAACATTGAACCTAACCCTTTATTCAGTCCACTGGGGTATCCTATTCTCATTCCGCTAACCATAGCTGGGATAGGAGTTGTGTTAATTATTTTTCTATGTAACTGCCACCGCTCAGGATTGAACCTAGAATCCAGAGATAATTGTCACTTAGAACTGTCTTAACGTAACTACCTTATCCACTAAGCCATATGTCTAATTGGACAGTTAAGTTTCAGTTGTTCTATTTTTCGAATATATCTCCTGTTTCAAATCTTTTTATCTGCATTCTTATTTAGTCTCATTACCCTTTCTATTTTTACATAATATTCTTTTACATACACTTGCACGCGGAGGGTGCATATATTTGCTAGTTGCAACAATGTAGATACATATAGATATACATTTTTTCTTCATTTCGTGGGTTTCACAAATATGAAAAGATGTAAACAGAAAACAAAAATAACAGACAGAAACAAAACAAGGTTCATGAGGAATTTGACAGCATCTTTCGTAATTAAGGTCTTTTCATTGGTTTCTCGTGATTCTATGACCTGCAAAAACACAAGTGCATCGAAGAGAATAACAAGTTCGTTCCTGCACATGAATATCAAAGAAGAATTCCTCGCTTAGAAATAAGACGGCTGTACTTTAATATAATTTGAATCTTCCCTGCTTCTTCCAAACATAATCAGAAAGATATGTAAAAACAAACAAACAAACAAAAAATAGGGAAAAAAAATAACAAATCAGCGAAAAACAAAAACAAGGCCAATATTTCACACAGATTATAAAATAGTTGAATGATTAGATGAGCTTTTGCTTGCATTCCAAACGTGCACCCCCATTCCCATTTGGTAAAATACCTACTTGACGCCAAATTACGACAACCAGAAGATATGATAAGAACATGACAAGTTCATTCTTGCACATGAATATTAAAAAGAAGAATTCCTAGCTTATAAGTAAGACGACTGTACTTTAAGCTCATTTGCATCTTTCCTATGTCATACAGATATAATCAGAAAGAATAGCAGGGAATGTGGATATACCACAGTACGATAATTTAATTATTACTTTTGATATGTTCACGTAAGTTATTCGATGGCAAACTCCTAAACTCGTTAGAACAATTTAGATACTTAGGCAGTAACATCTCCTCCACAGAAAACGACGTTAATGCACGTATAGGAAAGGCATGGGCCGCTGTAAATAAATTATCCGTCATATGGTAATCCAATCTCACAAACAAGTTAAAGAGACAGTTCTTCCAGGCTGTTGTCGTGTCAGTGCTGATGTATGGCTGCACCACCTAGACACTACCGAAGCGACTAGAGAATAAACTAGATGGGAGCTGCACAAGAATGCTGCGGGTGATCCTGAACAAGACGTGGAAACAACACCCTACGTGAAAACAGCTGTACGGTCACCTGCCACATATCACCCAAACCATCCGAATAAGACGGACAAGACACGCACGACACTGCTGGAGAAGCAAGGACGAACTCATAAGCGAGCGATAGGACGGATGGAGAGAGATTGTCATGGATATCCGTGCCAACAGCGCGACCTGATGATGATAATGACTTAAGAGTTATGGCTAAATAGTTCAATATGTAAAAAGTATAATAATCTTGAATAGCAGGGCATGTGGATATACCATATTAAAGTCGTCGGGCGGCCTAATGTTGGTATCAGCCAATCAGCGAGGGAGTCTACCCTCTTTTCACTATCTTATTTTAGCATCTGAGGGGGAGCGCCACACCTACCACCAGCTCCTCACTTTACCGCACAGATCCCTATGCTACCCATACGCTGAGTTGGCGAGAGCCGGTATCGAACCAGGAACCATGTGATTCCTAGCCGAACACTCTGCCGACTGAGCTAAGCCGGCCCTTACCACAGTATGATAATTTAATTATTGCAACATTTGATATGCATACTTAAGAGCTATTGTAAATAGTTCAATAGGTAAAAAGTATTATAATCTTGATTTAAATCTCATTCACTCTCTCTTTTTCTTTATTTCCTTTTCAGCTTTCATTATGTTCGATTGAAACATATTAGCGTTATCGCTTCCATACACTCACCAAATCGCTCTGTTTCCCCTAACTTTCTTTTTTCTTTCTTATCATATTTTTCAGTGTAGCAAGTCCTTTTTCTTCCTTTTATTTTTTATAATATAATCGGACTGATCCATTATTTAGCTGAGATGACAACACTCATAAGAAATAAGATTTCGGCGTGTAAGTGACACAAGATAATCAGGATTTACTTTTTCTCATTTCTTCTTGGACGATGTAGACGGTATCGTTATTAACCAGAGAGTGTTGCAAGATGATAACGGTCGGACAATTAATGAACACGAGCATCAATATATAGATATTTAACGTACTAATTAAGCATAATTTTCATCTTATTCTGATTCCCAGCGTTGAAGAAAGGGAGAATAAAGAATGAAATGAAGAAAAGGGGGGAGAAAAGTGAAGAAGGGGGCAAAAAGGTATGAAAGAAAGAAAGAAAGCAAAAAAGAAAGAAAGAAAGAAAGAAAGAAAGCAAAAGGGAATAAAAGAAAAGGAAAGAAAAAGAAAAGGAAGAAAGAAATAAACTAAGAGAGAGTGAAAGAAAGAAAAGGGTGAAGAAAGAAAGAAAGAAAAGTCAAAGAATGAAAGAAAGAAAAAGCGAATAAAGAAAAAAGAAAGAAAAAAAGAAAGAAAAAGGTGAAGAAATAAAGAAAGAAGAAAGCAAAGAAAGAAAGAAAGAAGAAAGCAAAGAAAGAAAGAAAGAAAGAAAGAAAAAGGAAGCGAGGAAAAGGAAAGAAAGAGAAAGGCAAGAAAGACAGAAAGAAAAACGAAAGAAAGAAAGAAAGAAAGAGAAAGGCAAGAAAGACAGAAAGAAGAAAGAAAGAAAGAAAGAAAGAAAAAGAAAGAGAAAAGAAAAAGAAAAGAAAGAAAGAAAGAAAGAAAGAAAGAAAGAGAAAGGCAAGAAAGACAGAAAGAAAAAGAGAGAAAGAAAGAGAAAGGAGAAAGACAGAAAGAGAAAAAGAAAAGAAAGAAAGGCAAGAAAGAAAGAAAGAAAAAATGACGAAGAAAGAAAGAAAAAGGCATCTCATCTTGAACGATTAAGATTGTCTCATTTTTAACCAGAGGGTGTTCCAAGATGATAACGGTCGGAATATTAAGGAACAAGAGTATCAATATAAAACAAAAAAAAAAAAAAAGAAAGAAAAAATCAACCAACGCAAAATAAGGCCGATATTTCACACAGATCATGAAATAGTTGAATGATTAGATGAGCTTTTTGTTGCATTCCAAACGTGCACCCCCCATTCCCTTTGGTAAAATACCTACTTGACGCCAAATTACGACAACCAGAAAGATAAAATATTTGCCACATGAGAAAAAAGATTTCGGGAAATTAATATTTCTTTCCTCTTTCCAAAAAAGCTGATAAGCTTTTCTTTTTTCTTTTCTTTTTTCGTTTGCTTTAAGTTCAAAACTTGCGAGTCAATGCCACTGTGGAATTTGAGAATCTTTTTCCCGTCCCCAATTTTGTGTGTCGCCTGCGTTCGATCACTCTCTCCCTCTCCTGCCGTTCCACAATTTACATTGAAAAGCTGAAGGGCTAACTTATATCACGAAAACATCTTCATGATGACAAAGAAGGCTTACATCTTGAATATGAGGATAATTTACGCTTAAATATTGGATTTATATATTTGTTTGTGTATTTGTTGATTTTTAAAAAATATATCTTTATCCTTTAAGATATTTTTTAAAATTTTTACTTGAGAGGGTTGTTTTCTTTTATTATTTAAAAAAAAAATTTATTTGGAAATTATTAAAATGAGTAAGAAGAAAAGATAAGGAAAGACAAGTACGTGACGTTTAGGTTTTATGCTTGTAGAAAAATTGGCACAAATGCGTTTATTTACTGTATTATTATTATTATTATTTATATTATTATTATTGTCACGCACTTTTAGAGTTTAGAAATACTTGAAAGGCAGAGGAGAAGGGAGAGGAAAATAGAAAAAAGATGCTGATAAGAGGAGAAGGAAGAGACAGAAACAGATGAAGAATTAGAAAAAAAAAAGGGAAAAAAAATAAAAACAGGTTCTAGTAGCAGAGAGAGACCGAGATCGAGAGAAAGAGAAAGAGAGAGAAAGAGAAAGAGAGAGAGAGAGAGAGAGAGAGAGAGAGAGAGAGAGAGAGAGAGAAGTTGAGAGGAAAAGGAGAAGTAAAGAGAAGTTAGAGGAAGAGATATAGAATAGTTAGATAGATGATAAATAGAGAGAGAGAGAGAGAGAGAGAGAGAAGTTGAAATGAGTAGTTGAGAGAGAGAGAAGAGAGAGAGAGAGAGAGAGAGAGAGAGAGAAATTGAGAGGAAATAGGGAGAAGTAAAAGAGAAGTTAAGAGGAAGAGATATAGATAGATAAATAGATAGATAGATAAAGAGAGAGAGAGAGAGAGAAGTTGAAATGAGTAGTGAGAGAGAGAGAGAGAGAGAGAGAGAGAGAGGGGGGGATTAGATAGAATTTGAGCAAGAAAGAAAGAATGAGAACGATATATATATATATATATATATATATATATATATATATATATAGAGAAGAGAGAGAGAGAGAGAGAGAGAGAGAGAGAGAGAAAGAAGAAGAGGGAGAAAAAGTAGAGTGAGAGAAGCAGACAGTGATCGAGAGAATGAGAGAACTTGACAGAGGAGGAGAGAAGGGACAGAC
>CM042169.1:66749138-66751638 GCA_023376005.1 Doryteuthis pealeii
ACAAATCCGAGCAACACACCATATTTGCGACATCCAGAGCACTGGACAACTGTTCGACCTCCTTTGGTCTCATCTCAGCAGTGAATACCACAAATCTCCACCACTAGAGATTGAAACCAGTGGACCACAGCGTGAAGAGCGGGGACTTAACCACTGGGCCACAAACGGAGAATGCCAAATCATCTAGTCAATGGTGACATTAATTCAAATGCGCAGTCACCTAACCTATATTGCCCATGTATCCCAACGCGGGATTACAGAGGGCAAGGGCACCCTCTAGGACAAAAAATTTCAATATCAAAAATTCAATATATATATATATATATATAATATATATATATATAATATATATATATGCTCTGAATAATCATATAGGAGAGAAACTGTCATTAACTGATAGCCGTTGACTCCATATCCATGCCACCCTAACTTAGATACAAATGCTCTATATATGGTACTAGCAAAAGTACCCGGTCTATGACCAGACTAAAAATAATTTTAACACCAGGTTGTGAGAGGTTAGAGAGATAATAAGAGGAAAATTATTCATAGAATAGAATTTAAAAAAATGTAATTCTTAACTTTTGAGTGTTTTGAAATATAATTCAATTAAAAAAAAATGTTTTGTACATATGACAAAAACTTAAATTCAGTTCCTAATTGCTTGTTTTTCTTAATTGATTGTTGCATTAAAGTGACAAAAAATATTAATTTATTTGATTTTTACCCCTAAAAGTAACAATTAAAAGGAGCTAATTATTAAATATGTGTCCTTATTTATTTAGCTCTATCGCCTGAGGCTGTACACTATGCCGACAGCACCTCTGCTGAGTAAAACCACTTTTGGTTGTAGATGATGACCCGTGGTGTTTGCCGAGCAGTCCATCGCATGCACCGTTACGTGGGCTAGACGGGCGGTCGGAGAGGTCCCTCTAATCAATCGGCTGGTTACGTCAAGCCCTAGCATATATGATTGTCCCTACCATATGGCTATGATGGTAAAACTGAATCTAGGGTGAGGTTCCAATTATGTAGCTCTGGGAAAATGTGGAGTACCCCTTCATTGCCATTACTCCTAGGCCCACATTGACTTGGGTGTAGTACTTGTTAGGCCCACCAAGTACGACCACTACATGTCCCATCTATTGGTCTAAATAGATAAAAAAAAGAATTTAAAAAATATGTTTAAAAAATGAATTAGAAATAATTTTGATACATAATAAATAATAATAAAACAAACATGACTTCGGTATGAATTCTTTTAAAATCTCAATAACGTGTTTGTTATAGTATGTATTTTTACTTCAGACAAAGCATCCGTTTTCGTACATTTTCGGCAGAATTTAATGTTTAAAATATATCATAAATTAATTACACTAGCAGATATATGCACCCTCCGGGTGCAAGTATTTAAGTTTAATGTAATAAAATATTATATTAAATTAGAAAGGCTAATGAAACTAAATAAGAATACTGATAAAAAGATTTGAAACAGAGGGAGTATAATAAAAAATAGAACAACTGAAACTTACTCTTCCATCACTCTCGTCTTTCATTGTTATTTTTTCTAATTTAATTATTTAGTTAAAAGAGGAAGTAAAGAACAAAATGACAGTTATTTATTCTAATTAATGGATTTCATTTAAGATTCATTGAAGAGATTTTTCATTATATTCATTAGAATAAAACCAAGCAGTTAGAAATCAATAATACTAAGCACATATTTAATAAAATCACATTTTTAATATCAATATGCAAATTAGCCTTCCCGTTCACACTGTAAATCACTATTTTGTTGTATATATAAATATAATTGCACGTTGTCAGTATGTAGACATGGTTAACAGTATTAATAATGTAAAACAATTTTATTAATAATTGAGGTTTAAATAAAAATAAAATCATGGAGAATGTGATGTCAATAACTAAGGGAATAGTGATAAGAGTAGTAATATAGTTTCGGTTACAGACAGAAAAGCACACAATCTCCATTATAAGATATGTAATATCATTTTGCTTTTTTACTGATGCTCATTATTTGTTTTAAAGCGGTTTTAACGCCTGTGTCGACGAATGGGCGGAAGCTTTTTTGTAAATTATTTTAGAATTCGTCTTTTTTATTATTACAGTCAACTCTACTTCAAAGCTAGAAGTGCCGACAGGACATGGAGTAGGAGGGTCTCGATTTGTACCGACAGGACAGGATATGATGTGGGAGGGTAGTTTTTGTTTTATGAAATGTACATTGTATTTTTTTCATACAGTAAGAGGGGTGGGTGCGGAGGTGTACCCACATCAAATAGTAAAATACCGACTTACTGTTTGAGAAGGTCTAAACTCATGCCGACGTGAGTCGGGTGGAGTGGTGGCGGGGTGAGTATAAGGCATTTCTTAATTGTTTCTTAATTATTGAATTATATCACTTAATAATAAAAAATCAAAAACCAAATTTGACATGCTTCTTAGATAGAAGTATATTAATGTTTATGAAAGGTTTCGA
>CM042169.1:66756638-66776638 GCA_023376005.1 Doryteuthis pealeii
GTGGGGGTTATAGAATGACGGGGCTGGCTAATTGTTGCAAGTATGCATGCGAATACGCACGAGGTCGTGGTGTCAACCAAACATGCTTGCACGTGGGCACACACACACACAACATAGGAAGACGTGCATGCGTAAGTACATATGCCTATGCGTGCGTAGAAACTTGTACAAACGGTACTCATACACGCATACAAAACAATACTCATACATACCGATATGCACACACATGCCACTATATGTGCTACGTAAACCTTACATACACACACTCACGTAGCTGTAGATTATATATATATTATATATATATATATATATATATATATATATTGTGTTGGCAACCTTCCATCTATTAAAGATGGTGACGTAGAGTCCACTTTTTTATCTACAGCTACGCGAGTGGCTGAACAGACCAATTTTTGAATGGCAGTCTCTGGTACAGTGATTGCAAACAAAAGGTGATGCTTTCTGGAGATGCTGTTGTCTCTCCTTCCTTTTAACTCTCTTTTCTGCGGCGGCTTCTTTCCTCTCTTTTTCACTTCTTTTCGTTCCTTGTTTGACGAGGAGGACGCCAGGTCGTACGGTCTTCCGCACAAGCCTCCCATGTGTTTATGTCGATGTGGCATACTAGTTCACCATACAGTAGGTCTTTGGGGGTGCGGCCTTTGTTCATCCTCCTGACATGGCCAAGCCAACGCACGCGTCTCTCGCAGATGATGTCGGGCACGCTGTTTATGTCTGCACGTTCCAGCACGTCTGTGTTGGGCACTTTGTCCTGCCATCGAATGCGTAGAATGCGCCGTGGGCAACTGAGGTGGAAGTTGCCCAGTTTCTTTATATATATATATATATATATATATATATATTATATATATATATATATATATAAACTTATTCTCACGTGTCTGTACCAGAAGGTCATCGTCATGTCACTCTTATACCTAACGGGTATAAAAATTCCTCACCTCCGATTTTAAATCTAACGAACTTATTTAAATAGTCTAACTACAGGTACTTACATAAATCATAATATGATTATGATTATTTAACGCTTTAACCTTGGTTAGGCAACCAGTTTAGGAGAGTAGTTTCTCTTCTGGGCTGGCAACCTTTTGTTTTTATCTCGAGATGCTTTCCTACCGCAGTCTTTGTTTACTCTCTGCCATGATAATTGAGATTGTCTATCTTCTACATAATTTCTGATTATTTTAGATGGGTCCTCAACAGATACTACAACTCCAGATCAAAGTAGACCTGGGCGTAATATCACTGCACACCCCAGATATCCTGATATTCAGTTTTGAGTCATACCTATGACACTTCCTTTTAGTGCTTCTTACCAATGTGTCGCAGATATATTTCTAAGCCCTACTGATAATGCTTAATTTATCTTTGAAGAATTTAAAATAGATTGCTCTAATCAAAATCTCGTTAGGATGTGCCGTTTTTTTTTCTGGGTTACGGTTACATGCTCGCATGCATATAAACATAAGGAGACTTTTAGAAGTATGCAAATGTACACTTTGTGATATAAAAACACTTTTCTAGGTAGGTAGCTCAGTAAGTAGAGTGTCCGACTAGGAATCGCAAGGTTCCCCGTTTGATATCAGCCCTCGCCAACTCAGAATATGAGTCGCACAGGGATCTATGCGGTAAATTGTGGTGCTGATGAGACGTGTGGCACTCCACATCAGATGATAAAATAATCACTTTGGGCTAGTGCTAATGAAAAGGTGATAGACTCCCTCGCTGTCTGGTTGATACCGACATTAGGCCGCGCCACCGACTTGAATTTAAACATGAGATATGGAGGCGCGTGGTCTAATGGCTAGAGCCGTAGGAAATGGACTTGTCGACCTGAGTTCAATTCCTGAACGAAGATGTTTGCATTTCACATGGTGCTAATACCCTTGGGAAAGGTATGAATTCAATTCTCCCTCCAGCTATGGGTAAATAGCAGGGAATACTGGACTCTTTAACCATCGCTGAGTAACCAGTCTAGAAGAAAGAAAACTCCAAATTAAAACCTGTTAAACTCCGCTTAAGAATTTGACTTTGTGTCACATCCTGCTCGTGCGGAGGGGTTGATAAATATATATATATGTAACCTGAGATCGATTGTGGGGATCTTTTAAGTGTTTAAAATGTATTGCTCTAAGGTAAAACTCGTTAGGATGTGCCGTTTTTTTTTCTGGAATACGGTAACATGCATACAAAGATAAATAGTCTTTTACTGATATGCAAATGAGCACGTATCGATATAAAAATACCTATCTAGGTAAGTATATATAGATCGATTTTGATATTGCTGTTATCTGTTTAAGTAGACGTAAAAATATGAACAGCGATAGAGATATAGACAGGTGCACGTATCGATAAGTCTATGCTTTTGGCAGAGCACGTGTATCGTTTTCGGAGCTGATATACGTCAGATCCCCCATTTTATGACTATGTAATTTATTCCCCCCTCATCTCCCAACCCCTCTCCTTAAAGAAACAAACAAACAAGCAAGTAAGCAAGAAATAATATTTCCCTTCACAAATGCTAAACGAAAATCCTATCGTAATTTATTGAAGGAAAAATAGTCTGTAGCATGTAATGGAGTGCTCAGCCACTAGGAATCCGTCCTTAAGCATCACATAGCAGACGTAAAATATAAACAGGTAAAGGGATATAGACAGGTGTACATATCATGAAGTTGTTTCTTTCGGCAGAGCACGTGTATCGTTTTCGGGGCTGATAAATTTGAGATCCCCCATTTTATGACCATGTAATTGATTCTCCTCAGCTCCCAACACCACCGCTTAAAACAAACAACCAAACTAGCAAGCAAACAAGAAATGATACTTCCCTTCACAAATGCTTATCGAAAATGCAATCCTATTTCATCGAATGAAAATAGCGCAGAAACTAAAGAGGCATTTTCGTTCATCATATATTTAGGCTTTTTTTAGCGAAGAAGACCGGACCAGTTCAGCATCTTTCTAGTTTTATAGATATACTCCAAGAAATTAATTTTTGATGGATATTCAAAATCTTTTTATTCAAACGCATTTTTTTAAACACAATTGTTAAAAAACTCATTTTTTTTCTATTTAACCCATATATGGCACCCTAACAGATACTAACACTCAGGGTAAGGGTGGACAAAGAAGTAATGAGGATTAATGGGTACTCTACACTCACGAAATCTCCAGAATTGGAACCTCACCACCAGATGCAGTTCAACGCCATATCCACCGCCTTCTAGCACGTATATGATAAAAGGATTTGCGGGTTGCCATAAGGGCAATAGGAATGGAACAATCAGATAGAACTTGACATGGCCAGTCGATTGATCAGGGGAGACCACTCTAACATCCCGTCCAGCCCAAGTAAGGGAGAAAGGGGGTGTTGCATGTCCAGGAGTCCGTCTGCTTAAGTAGACACAAAAATATAAACTATAAAGATAGGGATATAGACAGGTGCACGTATCAACATATCGACGATTTCGGTGGAGCATTTGTACCATTTTCCTGGCTGAGAAATATCACATCCCCATTTTATGACCATGTGATTGATTCCCCTCAGCTCCCAACCCCACCGCTTAAACAAACAAACAAATAATATTTCCCTTCACAAATTCTAAACGAAAATCCAATCCTAATCAATCGAAGGAAAAGTAGACTGTAGCATGTCATGGACTGTTCAGCCACCAGGAATCCGTCCTTAAGCATCACACATCTGCTTAAGAAGACGCAAAATATAAACAGCACGTATAAACAAGTCGACGATTTCAGCAGAGCACTTGTACCATCTTCCTGGCTGATAAATATCACATCCCCCATTTTATGACCATGTGATTGATTCCCCCCTTAGCTCCCAACACCACAGCTTAAACAAACAAACAAACAAGCAAGAAATACTATCTCCCTTCACAAATGCTAAACGAAAATCAATTCGTAATTTATCGAAGGAAAAGTAGACAGTAGCATGTCAAGGAGGGTTCAGCCACTAGGAATCCGTCTTAAAGCATCACCATATCTGCTTAAGGAGATGTAAAATATAAACAGGTATAGGGATATAGACAGGTGTACATATCAGGAAGTTGAAGCTTTCGACAGAGCTCATGTACCCTCTTCGTGGCTGAAGTAGACATGTTGTCATGGAGTACTTAGCTACCAGGAATCCGTCCTTAAGCATCACGTATCTGCTTACGAAGACGTAAAATATAAACAGATATAGGGATATAGACAGGTGCACGTATCAACAAGTCGACGATTTCGATAGAGCACTTGCACCATCTTCCTGACTGATAAATATCACATCCCCCATTTTATGACCATGTAATTGATTCCCCCTCACCTCCCAACACCAGCGCTTAAACAAACAAACAAACAAGCAAGAAATAATATTTCCCTTCACAAATGCTAAACGAAAATCCAATCCTAATCTATCGAAGGAAAAGTAGACACATGTAATGGAGTGTTCAGCCACCAGGAATCCGTCCTGAAGCATCAGGTATTTGCTTAAGATGAGGTAAAATATAAACAGATATAGGGATACAGACAGGTGTACATATCATGAAGTTGATTTTTCGGCAGAGCTCGTGTACCACCTTCGTGGCTAATAAATATCAGATCCCCCATTTTATGACCATGTAATTGATTCCTCCCTACCTCCTCATCCCCATCCTAATTTATGGAAGGAAAAGTAGACTTAGCCACCAGGAATCCGTCCTTAAGCATCACGCATCTGCTTAAGCAGAAGTAAAATATAAACAGATATACGGATATAGACAGGTGCACGTATCAACAAGTCGGCGATTTCGACAGAGCACTTGCACAATCTTCCTGACGGGATAAATATCACATCCCCCATTTTATGACCATGTGATTGATTCCCCCCTCAGCTCCCAACACCACCGCTTAAACAAACAAACAAACAAGCAAGAAATAATATTTCCCTTCACAAATGCTAAACGAAAATCCAATCCTAATCTATCGAAGGAAAAGTAGGCATGTTGTCATGGAGTACTCAGCCACCAGGAATCCGTCCTTAAGCATCACGTATCTGCTTACGAAGACCTAAAATATAAACAGAGATAGGGGGATATAGACAGGTGTATATATCAGGAAATTGAAGCTTTCGACAGAGCTCGTGTACCCTCTTCGTGGCTGAAATAGACATGTTGTCATAGAGTACTCAGCCACCAGGAATCCGTCCTTAAGCATCACGTATCTGCTTAAGCAGAAGTAAAATATAAACAGAATAGGGATACAGACAGGTGTACATATGAAATCAATGCTTTCGGCAGAGCTCGTGTACCCTCTTCGTCGTTGCCAAATATCAGATCCCCCATTTTATGACCATGTAATTGATTCCTCCCTACCTCCTCATCCCCATCCTAATTTATGGAAGGAAAAGTAGACATGTCATGGAGTACTCAGCCACCAGGAATCCGTCCTTAAGCATCACGCATCTGCTTAAGAAGACCTAAAATATAAACAGATATACGGATATAGACAGGGCGTGTATCAACAAGTCGACGATTTCGGCAGAGCACTTGCACCATCTTCCTGACGGATAAATATCACATCCCCAATTTTATAACCATGTGATTGATTCCCCCCCTCAGCTCCCAACACCACCGCTTAAACAAACAAACAAACAAGCAAGAAATAATATTTCCCTTCACAAATGCTTAACGAAAATCCAATCCTAATCTATCGAAGGAAAATAACGCAAAAACTAAAGAGGCATTTTCGTTCAGACAGGCAAATATTTAGGCTTCTTAGCGTAGCGTAGCGGACCTGTTCTCTACATCTTTCTCGTTTTATGGATTTTGATTTACCTCGAGAAATTGAAATCATGATTATAGCAAATGGTTGTGTGGAAAAATCAATGTTTGTGTACGGCCATCAGCATTCTATAAGAACAGTGTATCATTTCTCTAGTGAGACTTGCTGCCGGCGTTTAAGAAATTGACACTAACAAGGGTGTAAGTATATTTACAATTAGGCTGTATCCTTCCATAACATTCTGGCAGCAAATTGAGCCTCAAGATCTTTGGCTTAAGTGTGAGCGGAGCGGCGGTGGGTGGACTAAAGAGAAGGGACGAACACGGGGGAGGCTGAAAGTTTGATTCATAGACATTTTGGCTGACGACTATTTTTCATAGACATTTGCTAAAAGCTGAAGCAATTATGAGACACTATATATATATATATATATATATATATATATATATATATATATTGACGTCAATGACTCATAGCGCCTTTCTTAAATACAAATTCTGATGTGGAACCTCCAAATAACATCATTCTACTCAGATGCTTGTCTGCATAGATTTTTCAACGGCAGATAACACGATGTTGCCAGGGAAAAATTGCCAGAAGGTGTCATTTTTAATCTTTTACGGGATGTCAACCTAACTGGATTATTTATGCCCAAGACGTTGTTTTATTATTTCTTGATGGGTGCTCAATATTTTAAACATCTTGTTAAAACTCATTTTTATTTCTGAAATTTTGAGATGAGTATTATTTGTATTACTCGGACTATTGTCCCCATCTTCATTGTTATCTGTACAACGTTTCAGCCGATGTGCCTTTCAGCCTTTTTTTTCCCGGTAGATAATTCGACGTTGCCAGGGATAGTAATTTTTAATCTCTTACGGCATATCAACCTAACTGGATTATTTATGCCCAATACGTTGTTTTATTATTTCTTGATGGGTTAAATAGTTTTGAAATAACGTCATTCTTAAATGGATACTCAATTTTTTAAAATAAATATGTTTCTATTTAACCCATATATGTGACTCTAACAGGTATTACCACTCCAGGTCGGAGTGGACCAAAGTGTGTTGATAGGTTAAAAGGAGTCATTTTTAATCTTTTACGGCATGTCAACCTAACTGGATTATTCATACCCAAGACGTTGTTTTATTATTTCTTGATGGGTGCTCAATATTTTAAACATCTGGTTAAAACTCATTTTTATTTCAGAGATTTTGAGATGAGGCTTCACTGATGTACTAAGGTTTACATTTCAGTCGTTCAACTCTTCAGCCTTCTTCATCTAATACGCTCAGTTAATCAATGTATTGTCTTTCAGGTTTTGTTGCTTTCATCTTCGATGTGTTCACATGCATTTTTTAGAAATCATATAAATGATAATAGATATTTTTTATCCTTATAACATATTGAATACTTAAAAGTATCTTTTCCACAAAAACCGCCATCTTTTTTTAATTTAATTTTTTATTTATTTAGAAAAGAATGGTTTGATTAACGTATAAATATATATATATGTGTATATGATTGTGTATTTATGAATATATTTATGTATATGTGTATGTGGTTGTGTATTTATGAATATATATGTGTGTGTGTATATGGTTGTGTATTTATGAATATATATATATATATATATATATATATATATATATACGTGTATATGGTTGTGTATTTATGAATATATACATATATACGTGTATATGGTTGTGTATTTATGAATATGTCCATATATATATATATATATATATATATATACGTGTATATGGTTGTGTATTTATGAATATGTCCATATATATATATATATATATATATATATATATATATATTAAAAGTATGTTTTTCACAAAAACCGCCATCTTTTTTTAATGTTTGTTTTAAAAAAGAATTGTTTGATTAACTTTTTAAAATTTATTTTCATGAACACTTGTATAGATGTGTATATGGTTGATATATATATATATATATGTGTGTGTGTGTGTGTGTGTGTGTGTGTGTTACACATACACACATATATATGATTTTGAGATGAGGCTTCACTGATGTACTAAGGCTTACATTTCAGTCGTTCAACTCTTCAGCCTTCTTCAGTTCTTGGTTGATGTATATAATCTGGGAATTTTTAATTGAATCTTTTTTCATGATAGATTGTTCTCATGCCTCTGTTTATGCTTAAATTAAATGTTCACCATGCTACGTAATGGTATATGCACTAAGCGGAACCCGTCCTAAAGAATGAAACATATACAATTCTCAGGGACTTTTAGATATAGATAAATAAGCTAATCCGGCTAAGAGATCAGGCTTAGTGTTTAATAACAACAAGAAGAAAACTTGCCATCTCATTAATTTTGCCTTTCCCGGCGGATTACGGACTGAAAATGAAAGAAAACGAAAAGATAAAATAAATACTTGGACCTGGCAAGAGAACAGAAGAAAAATGTGGAACATGATAGTAAAGGTTGTACCAATTGTAATTGGTGGCCTTGAAATGGTCTTCAATGGTTTGTGAAAGACTGACTGAATTGAAAATCATCGACATAACAGCATCGCTATCATCAGCTATAATACTCACAAGAGTCTGGTAGATTTGAGAAGACCGCAGCTTTTATTCAGCTGCCAGTCAACCACAAGCTAAGTCGGGTTTTAAAAAAACTCCCATGGAATGAAATAATAATAATAATAATAATAATAATAATAATAATAATAATAATAATAATGAAAGAAAGTGAAAATATAAACAAAAATATGGACCTCATATTAGTTAATGCTTACTGGGTGATATATCCTACATGAAAATGGCGTAGTGGTTAAAGAATATCTAGTAATCTTCGAGTTCAATTCTTGGGGTAGGCAGAGGATAAATAATCTTAAACTAGTTGATCTCAAGGAAAAATAAACAAGGGAAAATGATTATTATTTGTATTACTCGGACTATTGTCCTCATATTCATTGTTATCTGTACAAAGCTTCAGCCGATGTACCCTTCAGCCTTCTTCAGGTATTTCTTCTCGGACACGGGAACCTTCTTTTCGAATTGGAATGATAGCCTAGTGGATAAAGAGTTAGGTTAAAACAGTTCTAAGTGACAGTTATCTCTAGACTGTAGGTTCAATCCTGGTCAGGAGCAGCTGTAACATAGAATAATAATTAACACAGGTTAACGACTCTATTCAAGCTATGGTTTGCGGAATGAGAACTGGATACCTCGTGGACTGAATAAAGGGTTAGGATGAAAGTTCCGTGATAGCTTCCGATTACGACAACAAGGCTCCCGATTACGACAAGAAGATTCCCGACGGTTAGAGAGAGATTGTCATGGATATCCGTGCTAATGTTGAATGAAGAATGCCGGAGGGCATATCGGCCGAAACGTTGTACAGATAACAATGAAGATGAAGACAATAGTCCGAATAACGCAGATATTACTAATCATCAAGCCTTATCTCAAACATTCAGAGAAATAGTTTCTAGTTTGTTAAACAAATACTGAATTTCTACAAGTGTGTTATTGTCAGAATCGCTTTAATTCCTTTTCCTATGAAGTCGTCGCTTTTTAAATAATGGGAATTAAGATATAAAAGCTTATCAAATCATCTAATACGCTCAGTTAATCAATTTATTGTCTTTCAGGTTTTGTTGCTTTCATCTTCGATGTGTTCACATGCATTTTTAGAAATCATATAAATGATAATAGATATTTTTTATCGTTATAACATATTGAATACTTAAAAGTATGTTTTCCACAAAAACCGCCATCTTTTTTTAATTTATTTTTTTATTTATTTAGAAAAGAATTGTTTGATTAACGTATACATATATATATATATGTGTATATTATTGTGTATTTATGAATATATTTATGTATATGTGTATGTGGTTGTGTATTTATGAATATATATGTGTGTGTGTGTATATGGTTGTGTATTATATATATATATATATATATATATATATATATATATATACGTGTATATGGTTGTGTATTTATGAATATATACATATATACGTGTATATGGTTGTGTATTTATGAATATGTACACACACACACACACACATATATATATATATTATATATATATATATATATATATATATATATATATTTAAAAGTATGTTTTTCACAAAAACCGCCATTTTTTAATGTTTGTTTTTAAAAAAGAATTGTCTGATTAACTTTTTAAAATTTATTTTCATGAACACTTGTATATATGTGTATATGGTTGTATATATATATATATATATATATATATATATATATATATATATATATATATATATATGTGTGTGTGTGTGTGTGTGTGTGTGTGTGTTACACATACACACATATATATGGCTTTGGGCATATTTGTTTGGGTTTGTCTTTGTGAATGTTTAATTAAAAAAAAAAGTTGTTTTTTGAAATGTCTTCAAAGCCTTTCTGCTTGATGGAACCAGAAAATAATACCATTATTTTCCGCAGAATACGGTTCCAGCATGAATAGCTGTTCTTCATGCATTTTTGCAACTGTTTCGAATAATGGAACCTTTTTATTCTCTGAATTTATTCCTGATGCACAGTGGAAAGATTTATGGAAATTCTAATGTCAAAGGTTTTTGTTCAAACCAGAATCACGCCAGAAAAGAAAAAAACAATAAAAGAAAGAGTAACAGTGAAAAAGAATTAAGAAGGAAAAAAAAAATGAACAAAAAAAAGAGAAATGAAAAGAAAAAAAAGGAAGGTTTAGTGTGGAGGATTTTTAACGCAGAACACGCATTTATTGTATTAATTGCAAGCACCATCTAAATAAATTAACACAATAAAAACAATAACCCCATAAAATGTTCTTTGACTCTTGGAGCAGAAATCTGATTGGAGCATTCCAATCCAGAGCAAAGGAGAATATTTCTCTTTATTTAATAAACGACTCCATAATGTGTCAATGAAATAATAATAATGATAATAATAAAAAACCCTGAAAAACAAGCAGGCAAATGTTTCTGCTCATTAACGTAAAGGTCACAATAGGCCAAATTCCCCAAACAGTTTTTCATAACAACAAATTAAAATTTTTCAATATTGAAATATTTATTTGCTATCATTGACACGTTCGGAAACAGATAGAACAATTTGGCGGGGGTTGAGGTTCTGTTATGGTCGTAGATACTGTGTATTCAAAAAAGAATTGGGTTTAAAAGTCAGATCAGATGTTTATGCCGAATGTTCGAAAACAGTTAGAAAAAATTGACGGGGGTTGAGTATCTGTTATAGGCGTAGGTACTGACTATTCAAAAAAGAATCAGGTTTAAAAATCAGATGAAATGTTTATCCCGAATGTTCGAAAACAGATAGAAAAAAATTTTCTCTGAATTCTTGAAATGAAGCTTGATAATTAGAATTATTTGGATTAATCGGACTATTGTCCTCATCTTTTCAACCTATTGGGTTATTATTATGCCGAAGATGTTTTTGTTTCATTTATTCTTGATGGGAACTCATTTTTTTAAGAAAATCTCATTTTTTTCAATTTAACCCATTGTAAAGTTTTAAAGTGCCATTCTTGGTCAGTTGAAAAGGGCTTAAAGAAAGTCCTGTGTTATGGAATCCTTTTGTGATCCTTTGGTAAACGTATAAGTCATATCCTGTGTATTGGTAAAGGTCCAATGATTTAATCCTGTGTCCGTCGTCCATGAATGTTACAGTAATTATGACCAGTAGGGTCGGGGTTAAGTATTGTATCAGCCTCAGAGTACTGCCAGTGATTGGCCAAGGGATAGATCACATGGTCTCACCTAGGATATGAGAAAGAGCAATGATAGCACACAAATTATATGGAAAATTCTCCATAGCGCGTGTAGGAGGCGCTTGGTGTAATGGTTAAAGTAATGGGAAATGGACTCGTGACCCCGAGTTCAAATCTTGGACGTGGTAATTGCATTTCACTTAGCGCTAATATCCTTGGGAAACGTATGAATCATACTCTCCCTCCAGCTATGGGTAAATAGTAGGGCAGACTGGGCTCTTTAACCTTGGTTAGGTCTAGGAAAACGAAAACTCTGAATTCAAACCTGCTGAATTCCGCTTAAGAAATTGACCTTGTGTCGCATCCTGCTCGTGCGGAGAGGTTGGTAAATATATATATGTAAAATTCTCAACAGAATGTAACTGTGATTAACAGTGATAAAAGAGTACTCTATATTCCTAAGAGCTTCAGGACTAGAAATTCACCAACAGATCCAACATGTCGCGGAATTTGCACGGATATCCATGACGATCTCTCGCCAACCTTTCCTATAATTCATCGACTCTGGGAGCTCCTCAGCGCAGCAGCCAGCATCCTTACATAGTTGGTCAATGTAGGTCCTGGCTGAGCGGCCCACATTAGCGTGCCCATGTGCTGGTTTCCACAGTAGTACGTCGCTTACGAGCTCATCCTTGCTTCTCCAGCAGTGTCCTGCATACCTGACTCTTCTTACTCGTATGCTTTGTGAGATGGGAGGCAGGTGGCCATACAGTTGCTACTTTGTGGGGTGCTGCTACCACGACTTATTCAGGACCGCTCGCAGCATTCTTATGCAGCTCCCATCTAGCTTATTCTCAAGGCGCTTCATTAGGGACCAGGTGGTACAGCCATACAGCAGTACCGATTTAAACAGAGCCAGGAAGAATCGTCTCTTTAGCTTGTCAGGGGGCGTCGGATTTCTATATGACTGGTAACACTGGTTTACAAAAAATATTTTTTGTCTGAGGCAAGAATGTGAATAGGTGTTTTTTACTAATTTGGGTGTGCTGAATTCAAATTTATAAACAGTTTTGTTCTATCACCTCTAGTTTTCTGTCTTTTAAATAGTCTCATTTTAGTATATACAAAGTATATACGTGCTTATTTCAACAGTTGCAGTAGCTTATTACAGATAAAACAGGATAGATAAAGAACATTGACGTGTTTTCTGCTGTATTTTGCCTCCGGGATGTCACGCAAGAGCATCCAACAGAAGTCTCCCATCATGCCGGTGTTCCACTTGCCTTGGTAGTTGCTCTCCATCTTCGTAATGTATTGGTGGAATCTTTCTCCATGTTCATCACTCACTGCTCCAAGGTTTGGAGGGAAGAAGTTGTGGTGGGAATGGAGAAAATGAA
Source organism: Doryteuthis pealeii (assembly GCA_023376005.1). Taxonomy (NCBI): domain Eukaryota; kingdom Metazoa; phylum Mollusca; class Cephalopoda; order Myopsida; family Loliginidae; genus Doryteuthis; species Doryteuthis pealeii. Next base: position 66,769,534 of record CM042169.1, read on the forward strand.
TTTTGAGTGACATTCGGCATCCCATATCCTCATAAGTCTTTAGCAACTTCTCAATAGAGGCTTGGTAATTTGGTACGCGTGTGTTACCAAGGAAGCCACTACAGATTGACTTAAATGCTTCTGTGACGAGATTGAAAGGCAGCCCTATGAACAAGCGGATTCCCAGTCCCCACAATCAAAGCGCGTCAGGATATGTTTGGCCTGTGGCGAGCGGCTACGGATACTCGAACTCGCTACCTCCTCGTAGCTGAGGTATTGTTAGTAGAGACCCAAATAAAGTATATCCGAATTTGCATAATAGCATCCGAACGAGCAGAAATAAAGACGGACTGTTGCTGATAGGGCGAGTGAGGAAGAAAGTGTTTGGACGGCAAGTGAAATCTGACGACTGCTATTTGATGTGAGAGTGGCGTGTTCAGTTGGGAAAGGAATTGCATTTCGTTTGCTGGAGAGACTTTCACAGGATTGATATTACCTTGAATTTTTGGACCCTTTCAAAAGAGCTTCCCATGCTCTCAGTTTCTTGCATAATAACTAAAAAAAAGACATGTCACATAATATTAGAAATTAACCCTGAATGCATATACGCCTTTATGTACAGTATGTGTACAAAATGTACTGTTGCATATCTAAAAATCTAGAGGTGATGAGTAAAAACGGATTTCAAATCTGAATTCAGCACCCCAAATTAGGTTAAAACAGGTATTTTTATGCTTGCCTCAATTTCTTTGTAAACCAGTGTAATTTGTTGGTGGCCAACCATACCTTTCCTATTTGTGTGTTAACATCGCAACAGATAGTGTATTTTTTGCCGAAACCTTTTTGTTTTATTCATTCTTGTTGGGGGTTCCATTTCTAAATTCATTATACAACTTTTATTTTAAATGAATAAAGGGTTTCTCCACACTTTTTGTTCTTATTTCTTTTTCTTCTCTTTCTCCAGAAATCCGATTACCGTTTGCTTTTCAATCCACATATTCTCCGTAGACCATTATAATTACACTACACAATGTTTATGCAATCTGAAACTCTCTTATACGATTGTCACTCAGCATTTGTATCATTAGGTTTATATATATAATATATTATATATATATATATATATATATATATATATATATATATATAATATATCCAGTGCATCTGTATATACAAACACACATATATATACCTATACATCTGAGCACACATGCACATATACTTACACTTGCATATACATAAATATATATCGACACACATGCAGTGCATACATATTCTCACATCCACGCTTACCTATACATATGTACATCTACACACGCATATATGCGCAATATTCATACACATATATCCCTAGAAATCATACATATATGCACACATATGTACACATCTATATATATACACACCCACATACACAACCCATACATTTATGCATCTACACATTTCCATCGATGTGTATATACAAACACACACATACATATACACATATAAACATTCCTACATGTATAAAAACATATACGCCATAGACACACACACACACACACACACACACACACACACACACATATATATATATATATATATATATATATACGTGCAGCCCTCACTTACAAATATCCACACACACATTCACACACATATACATACAAATACATACATATATGAGTATGCACATACATATAATATATACACACAGCGTGCACAACCAAATATATATATATATATATATATATATATATATATATATATCATTATATGTTTCTGAACTTTTGAATAACGAAAAGAAAAATAATTAGTTGAAAAAGAAGAAGAAGAAAACTTTTTAAAAGCTTTAATTCTACATAAGAAAATACCTTTTTTTTAAATCTATTTAGTTAAATCTTCAGGAAGCGACGATACTCCTCTTAATACGTAAATTATTTTAAAAGTGTTTTATAATTTTCTTGAAGCATTGTGTTTATATTGGTTTGGTGGTTGGTTTTGAAGGATATCACAATGCAAGTGTAAAAGAAGCTAGTGTATCCAACAGCTAGTGTATTCTAAAAGATATATATAAAAATATAGATATAAGTATACAATGAACATGATTCCCTAACCATTAAGCATAAAATAATCCTGACATGCTGTTAGATTCAGTTAATAAAACAATTGGCATGTTGAGTACATTTCCATTGCACTACTCATGCCTTCCTTCATTGCATAGTGGTAAGTAACACTCACTCCAATAAGAGGTAGAAAATAATTCAGGTACTATTGCTGAGTGTCAGACTAGGAACCACAAGGTTCCAGGTTCGATACCAGCCCTCGCCCACTCAGCGTATGAGTAGCACCAGGGTCAGTACGGTAAAGTGAGGAGCTGATGGTAGGTGTGATGCTCCACCTCAGAAGCCAAAACAATCTCCTTGGTCTAGCACTAGTGAAAAGATAGACACCCTCACTGTCTGGCTGATACCGACTATAGGCCACCCCAACGACTTTTACTTTATTATTTCAGTAGTAAAGCTTTAAGGCTTTTCGTTTACTTGTGTATGAGAAATTGAGCACATTATGCAACCGTTTTATTCTCATTCATTAGCCATATCAAAAACTGTAACTGTATCAGTACTACTGCATGTTTACACTTCTTGGACTCTAACAAAATACCTGGAGAAAAAGGTAGATGCTTTAAAGAGATCCTAGAAATAGCATCTTACAAAACAGCTGTACAACCACTTAGCTACCATCATGCAAGACATTCTGGACACTGCTGGAGAAGTAAAGGTATTTGCCTGCTCATCCCACTTATGAGGGCTGGACACAAGGTCTCGTTTTTACGTGGGCACATAAAAATTGCAAGGATCTGGGGGGATGGCCCCCTTGGATCGATGCTATTAATTGTACTTTACCGGTCCAGAGGCCGAAACACATTGGACCCCCAGCCGAGGCCGGGTATAGAAGGTAAGTCTCAAAGCATAGAATCTGGAACAGATACTACACTTTGATCCTCCCTTTGTCCAGGTATTGAAGTCATTGAGATCAAGTTGGCTGGATGCCAATACTTACGTCCTTTTGTCACATCCTACCCGAGGCGAATACTCTAACCCGGTGAAACATTTCATTGTCCTTCAGATTGTTGCAATTTTATTTCCCGTCTATATACGATGTCACTGGCTCGTCTTAGTGTTTCTAAAAGCGTCGCCCTCCATCTTTCTTTACTTGCTCATAGTTGTGAGCACGTGTAGCGACGTCTATAAATACACACGTAAAAATAAAGAGAACTTAATGACAAACTAGTGAAGGCAGCTGCCATTTAAAATAGTTTACTTGTCTAAATATGTTGGCTGGCCCAATTTAGACGTCACTGGCTACTGTGTTGATGTTAATGTGTCCATCCTACACCGGAGTTAGCAAAAGAAGATACTCTCGTCGCCGTCGCCGTTGTCGTCTTTGTCGAGAGAGAGAGAGAGAGAGAGAGAGAGAGAGAGAGAGACAGAGAGACAGAGACAGAGACAGAGACAGAAAAGAAGCTTTCTCTATTTATGAGATGACTGCTTAATAAGGAAGGGTAGACTTCCGTTTAGGCATTGCAAAATCTCGATATAAAAATTAGTCATCTATTATCGATGAAGATGTATCTTTAATATACGTACACACGTATGCAAACACACGCAGAAATAGACATTCATGTATATTCATGAGTTTAAAAGTGTATACATATCCGTATTCACAAACACACACACACACACACACACACACACACACACACACACACACACACACACTCATTTCTCAAGTTTTATGTAAATAAAAGCAGGACCTATAGATATACCACCGTATGGTAGTTTAATTATCAAAACGTCTGATATGTTTAGTAAAAGCTATTGCGCAATTGCTCAATATGTAAAAAGTACAATAATCTCTCTCTCTCTCTCTCTATCTCTCTTTCTTTCTCTCTCTCTCTTTCTTTCTCTCTCTCTCTCTCTCTCTCTCTCTCTCTCTCTCTCTTTTGTTTCTTTCTTTCCTTTCTTTTTTTATCTATTCATTATGTTCGACTGAAACAGATTAGCGCCATCTCATCCGCGCGCTTACCCCCACTCTCTATATTTCCCCTCTCTGTTTCTTTCTTTTATCATTTTTTTCTGTGCAGCATGATCAAAAGGCCGTATTGCCTTTCTTTCTTTATAATAAAAATGGAAAGGTATATCATTTAACTGAGGTGGGAACGCTCATAAGAAATAAGAATTCAGCGGATAAGTAACACCAGATAATCAGCATTTACATATTTCCATATCATTTTGGGTGGTTTAATTTTTTACCAGAGGGTGTTGCAAGATTAAAACGGTCTCTCTCCCCCTCTCTCTCTCCTCTATCTATCTCTATTTATCTCTCTACTCTCTCTCTCTTTTTCTTTACTTTTTAAATTTTATCTTGACGGTCTCATTTTTAACTAGTAGGTGTTGCAAGATTAAAGTAACTGTTTCTACTTATTGTATATTGTATTAGATAGGATTTTGAAAACTTTATCACTGTGCACAAACAAGTAATGATTATCAGCCAGTGTTACAATTCATCAGAGATCATGAATTGTGAACAGACCCTGTACCTAAGAATTTAAATTAAGGGCCGTTAACTTTGGGATCAGGGAGTTGAAAATTACCGGTGACGGTTATAACCTTTTGATCCCTTGAAAACGCACCATGACACACACATGCTGGTTTTAGTTATTCAGATCAGATTCGACCCAACTGTCAGAGAGTCTAGCCTAAGTAAGGTTATAAGTGGAGTGTTGCATGTCATGGACTGCTCATCCGCCTGAGTTTTATCCTTAAGCATCACGGGTCGCCACCCACGGCCAATAGGTGGCTCCATTGGATGAGTCTTACCCTCCTGCAGAGGTATAGTCGGCGCATTCTAATGCCTCACCGACGGGCAGTTGTGGTTCTGAGGTAGATGCTCTACTAACTGAGCTAAACTGGCTGATACCGGCAATAGGACATCCACCAACTTTACTTTGAAAGTGTTTGTCTCTACAATGTCTTTCATGCTCTTTTCTAGAACCTTTGAGGACGGATGATGATTATATATGTATTTACCAATAGCAGGATGTGATATATGTTATATATGTTATATATATATTTACCACGAGCAGGATGTGACACAAGGTCAATTTCTTAAGCGGAGTTCAACAGGTTGAATTCAGAGTTTTCCTTCTAGAGCGGTTGCCTAACGAAGTTTAAAGAGCCCAGTCTGCCCTACTATTTATACATAGCTGGAAGGAGAGTAGGATTCATACCTTTCCCAAAGGTATTAGCGCTAAGTGAAATGCAATTACCACATCCAGGATTTGAACTCGGGGCGACGAGTCCATTTCTATGACTTTAACCATTACACCACGCGCTTCCCATGATGATTATATATGTAATAGACCGGATAATGTTTTAACATAAATAACCTGCCCGCTTTCTATGCCAAATGATTGCTGCATGGATAGTTGGGATCTTCTTTTTTTTTGTAACACTTCTTTCGCGCAGTTCTCTTCACTTCATCTGCAATTCAATCTTTTGAAAAAAAACAAAAAAAACAAAGAAACAAAAAAAAAACAATTACAAAACAAAGTAAAAATGTTCAGTTTCTTCTTAGTTTCACTTTCACTTTCGTTTTGGTTTTCACTCTTTTGCTTCCCATCATCCATTTCCATCTTCCACTGCCTCGGCATTTACCCACCCACCTTTTCCTAACACCACCACTGCCTCGACACTTACCCACCTGCTTTTTTTTTCAACCCCACCCCCACCCCCCGATTCCTAGCCGATAATCTGGCTGAAGCGTTTCAACAAGAAAGTCATTTTGAATGGAAAATGAATCCGACTAATTCCTTTCCAACTTTTAATTATCCATTAACGCTTCTTCTCTCATGTAATTGACTTTGATTGTCTACAGCTTTCAAGGGAGATAACCACTCTAAGATAGAAAAATGTCACAGAAATAAAACATATAAAAAAACATTAAACAAAAGAAAAACATTAAACACTGCAGGATTTTAATGTATGTAAATGATAGACAAGAACGTATATTACCACGAAATAAATAAATAAATTTATAAAATACAAAATTTCGCTCCAAATGCTAAAATGTCTCAATTACATTCTAGAATTTTTATTTTCAAATCACCCCCAGTTTTATATAAGACTAGCAGGACCTGTGGATATACCACAGTTAATGTAAAGAAAGTAAGTAAAGTCATCGGGGTAGTCTAAAGTCGGTATCAGCCAATCAGCGACGGAGTCTCTCCCCTTTTCACCAGCGCTAGACCAAGGAGATTATTTTATTGTATGAGGTGGAGCCACACCTACTATCAGCACCTTACTTTATCGCACAGATATTCACTGCACTGTGCTATTCATACGCTGAGTTGGCGAAGGCCGGTATCGAACTAGGAGCCTTAAAGTTAATCATTACAATGTTTGATTTGTTTACTTAAGAGCTATTGTTTTAGTTCAATATATAAAAAGTATAATAATCTTGATTTGACTCTCTCATTCTTTCTTAACAGAGTAAAGTAAAATATTTACATGGATTTGGCGATAAAAATCTGGGGAAGGCATTTAAAATATCTACATTAATTTGATGTGACAAAGACACGACCCTGAAGATAACGGAGTTGGGCCGGAAATTTACCTGGGATGGGTCGCTAAATCATAGCGTAAATTAAGGCAGGAGGCCTGGACGACATGGGTCAAAATTTCGAAAATATATTGCATAATTACAATTTCAATATTACAAATAAAACAAACATGTAACTTTTATAAAGCAAAACAAGTGTCGAAGATTTCGTTTTGTTTCTTTGTTAAATGGCACATAAAGATTCGTGGGGTTACGCATTGCGTATAATTTTTGAGTTCATCCTTACTTCTCAGCAGTGTCCAGCATATCTTGTCCGTCTTACTCGAATGGTTTGTGTGAGAGGTGGCAGGTGGCCGTATAGCTTCTATTTTGAAAAAACTATAAATATGCTACAGTGCATTAATACCAGGGGTGGGCAATGTATACTTCTTTCCTGAAAAATTAATAACATGGCGATCAAAAAGTTGCTCAATGTTGCTGTTGTTAAGATGATTAGTGACCTTATGAGCGTTTACCAGGTCAATTG
>CM042169.1:66781638-66786638 GCA_023376005.1 Doryteuthis pealeii
GTCGTCGAGTGGAAGGACCAATCAACACGTTCGTAGAGGGTTTTATTGCAGAGAGATACAATAAGACAGACAATGAATAGTGAGGTACGCTACTAATCCTCGAAGCCACTGTTGTGTCTTAAAAGGGGATACAATCAGACAATGCTGTAGTCGAGTGGAAGGACCAATCAACACGTTCGTAGATTTAAGATAGAGGGTTTTATTGCAGAGAGATACAATAAGATAGACAAGGAATAGTGAGGTACACTACTAATTCTCGAAGCCAGCCCAGCATAAAGCCGTGGTCACTATATATATAGTCAGGCCACGATGATGAGAGAGAGAGAGAGAGAGAGAGAGAGAGAGAGAGAGAGAGAGAGAGAGAGAGAGAGTAGAATATTCCATTACAACGCTTTTTTATTCTTCCCAGCAAAGAACTGACCAGACTAAAGAATGTAGAATGATGACTACTCCTAGGATTAAACAAAATAGCAATGCCGGCCTGATTTTTTAAAGATTTTATAAGACAAAGGTCAGTGCTAGACCAAGGAGATTGTTTTGGCGTCTGAGGTGGAGCGCCACACCTATCATCAGCCCTTAACTTTACCGCATAGATCCCTGTGCTACTCATACGCTGAGTTGATGATGGCCGGTATCGAACCAGGAACCTTGTGGTTCCTAGTCGAACTCTCTACCAATTGTGCTAACCGAGCCCTATTTTTAATAGTTATTATAGCATTGGTTTTATAATTTTATATCACATTTTTAATTTGTAATTTCATCTTTTTTTCTAATTCAAACAATTTCTTTCCATATTTTTTATTCTTTCATATTTTTAAGGTTTTATAGCATGATTTTTATAGTTTTATTTATAGCACATTTCATATTTTCTATAACTTTCTGTTTCTAATTGGTCGCATAGCATAGTGGATAAAGGCGTCGGGTTACGGCAGTTCTACGTGACAGATATCTCTGGGCTGCAGGTTCAATCCTTGTCAAGAGCAATAGTAACATAGAATAAAAATTAACACAGCTTAACATCTGTGCCCCAGCTATAGTTAGCGGAATAAAAACCGGGGACCCTCGCGGATTGAATAAAGGGCTGGGTTCAAAGTTTCATGACGGCTCCCGATTACAACAAGAAGGTTCCCGAGTTCGAACAGAAGGTTCCCGAGTTCGAGAAAGCTCCGAGTCCAATAAGAAATACATGAAGGCCGGATGGCAAATCGGCTGAAACGTTGTACAGATAACAAAAAATGAGGAGAATAGACTGAGTAATTCAAATAATACTAATATATATATATATATATATATATATTATATATATATATATATATATATATATATATATTTTTACTTGAAGGCACTTACAACGCATGTATCGCATAAAATTCGATACTTTTTCTTATAGAAAATGAACTTGACAAGTGTAATCCCAGCAAAGGATGGCTCGATGTGTAGAATACCGTACAGACTGTTTCGACTTTATTAAGTCTCATCAGCGGTATATACTAACGATTTCCCTCCGACAGAAATCGAAACCGGGACTTCAGCTAGGATGTCGCTAGGATGGTCAGCTGTGTACTGTGGCCGAGGCGATAAAAGTGTTTCACTAGTGTTTCACTGTGTCTGCTGAAGTCCCTGTTTCGATTTCTGTCGGAGGGAAATCGTTAGTATATACCGCTGATGAGACTTAATAAAGTCGAACAGTCTGTACGGTATTCTACACATCGAGCCATCCTTTGCTGGGATTACACTTGTCAAGTTCATTTTCTATAAGAAAAAGTATCGATTTTATGCGATACATGCGTTGTAAGTGCCTTCAAGTAAAATTTAATATATACTTTATTCAGCAACGTTTCTAAATAACAAACATCCAAAAATCTTATATATATATATATATATATATATATATATATATATATATATATATATATATATATGTATGTGTGTGTGTGTAAGTAAATGGAAGTGAATCCGACATTATGAATTAAATATTTTTGAAAAAAACGAAAGATGTTGATAGTTCGCTGACAGAATCTGTTTCAACCTTTAGCGGTCTTCTTCAAGAGCGAAATATATATGATGGAGAGACGGAATTAAATAAACCGTTAAAAGAAGAGGAGGGTACAGACGAACGCCTGTGCGAGCGTTCGAGTACGGAGCCGGTATTTATTTAATTTTAAAATGCATATACTGTGTTAAAAAAATAAATTTTATCTTTAAAAAAACCAGAAAATTTTTAATACAGAGGAAAACTCAAAAGAGTTTGTTGTAAAAATATATTAAAATGTATAAGAATATCAAAAATGTTCATGATTCCAGCTATAAGGTCGATGGTTTTAAAAGTCCACAGCACGATTGAAAAAAGATGTAAAGTTTCCAGAAGATTACTGGTGTTGATAAAATATATATATACTCGTGTTGATAATATATATATATATATATATATATATATATATATATATATATATATTCATGTTGTATTTTAGGTGGTCTCCGTATTCTTCTCTCGGTATATATATATTTTTTTAATGTTTTTTTTTAAATTGGGCGTTATTATGAAGCATTAAAAATGGAGTTCATTCATTTATACATTTTTAATGCTTCATAATAACGCCCAATTAAAAAAAACATTTTTTTAAATATATATATATATATATATATATATATATATATATATATTATATATATATATATCATATTTTACATCATATTTTACAAGTAACTACATTCGGAAATAATAGTATCGATTTATTCGAAACCAAACAGAATATATTTTCTGTTATTTCCTCAGCTTTATTTATTCTTCACATTTCTTGTCACTTTCTTCAAGAGATTCTTTGGCAATTACGAAGACAAAGGTAAATCTTTAATTATTTAAGTTTTATTACTGATGGGATATATCACACACCATCTGGTCTTAGACAACAATCAATAATACCGCTGGGAAATAAACAAAATATCGCACCCCACCAAACAAACTTAATCGAGGAGAAAAAGAAATAGCGATAAGTATCAATCATTTAAGTAAAAGGCTTTTTTCACTTAAATTATCCGTGGTATAGCAGATCAACGAGGCATCAAACTTAAACGAGGAGAAACAAAAATAGCGATATGTTTGGTTTGGTTTGGTTTGTTTTACGGCATATCAACCTCAGTGGGTCATTTAATGCCGACAAAGTTTTGAAATAAATTCATTTTTAATGGATAATACATTTTGATTATCAACTCATGTTTTTCTATTCAACCCTAACACAGTACTACCACTCCGGATCAGAGTGGACAGGGAGCAATGGTGATGAAGGGGTGCTCCACATTCCCCAAACCTCCAAATCTGGAACCTCACCATCAGATAGAGTTTAACGTCATTCCCAGGACATATAGACCCTCATTCGCCAACATCTAGCACCCATATGATAAAAAGGGGTTGAGGCTTGCCATAAGGGCAATAGGGTTGGGGAAATCCTATAGGTGCTAGGGCTTGACGTGACCAGTCGATTGATTGGAGGTGGCCTCCGACCGCCCGTCTAGCCCAAGATAGGGTCAAAACTGGAGTATTGCATGTCATGAACTGCTCATCCACCTGGGCTCTATCCTTAAGCATCACGGGTCGCCACCTACGGCCAACAGGTGGCCCTGTTGGGGGAGTCTTACCCCTCTGCAGAGGTGCAATCGGTGTATTCTAAATGATATTCTGGAGAATGTCCCGCTATTAGCACTTATATCAATGACAATCTCTTTCCAACCGTCCTTATCAATCATTGTTCTCTGGAGGTCCTCAGCGCTGCATCCAGTATCCGCACAGAGCTGGTCAATGTACATCTTTGCTGGCCGGCCCACACTGGCGTGCCATGTGAAAGGAAGAAAGAAGTAAGAAGAGAATACAGAAAGAAGGAAGAAAGAAAGTAAGAAGAGAATACAGAGAAAGAAAGAAAGAAGGGTGAGTAAAAGAAAGAAAGGAAGAAAGAAAGTAAGAAGAGAATACAGAAAGAAAGAAAGAAAGAAGTAAAAGAAAGAAAGGAAGAAAGAAAGTAAGAAGAGAACAGAAAGAAAGAAAGAAAGAAAGAAAGAAGAAGGGTGAGTAAAAGAAAGAAAGGAAGAAAGAAAGTAAGAAGAGAATAAGAAGAAAGAAAAAGAAAGAAAGAAAGAAGGGTGAGTAAAGAAAGAAAGGAAAGAAAAGAAGAGAATACAGAAAGAAAGAAAGAAGAAAGAAAGAAAGAAGGGTGAGTAAAAGAAGAAAGGAAGAAAGAAAGTAAGAAGAGAATACAGAAAGAAAGAAAGAAAGAAAGAAGAAAGAATAAAGAAAGAAAGAAAGAAAGAAAAGAAGCGAATACACATAGAAAAAAAGAAAAAGAAAGAAAGAAAGAAAGAAAGAAAGAAGGGTGAGTAAAAGAAAGAAAGAAAGAAAGTAAGAAAGCAAAAAAATAAAGATACGTAAAAGAAAGAAAGACTAAAGAAACGACTAGCAAAACCATCGCACACTTTGTTGTAGTTTAATGGTGGGTTGTGAGTTTGTTGAATCCTTTCATAGGGATCGGGGGCAAGAGAGAGTCATGGAAATACGTGCTGTTGGCACAAATCGGTGAAAACCAACTGAAGGTTTCTTTCCCTGCCCTGATGTTTTTTTAAGTGGTCACTTATATCAGAAACCATTCAGGGCTGCTTGACTTTGCTGATCTGATGGGAACCGGTGCTTTTCAGTGGGAATCGAATTTATATCAATATATTAAATATATATGTAGATAAATAAATCAACACCGAAGATGTTGAAAGGAAATATACACTTATCTTAATTACAACCCCCCCCATCGATTATCATTAATATTAATTTCAATATAATGTATTTATTTACGTGTAACACACACAGACATACTTACATACGTACACATAGACACACACAAATGGGAGTGCGCTGGTTCAAACACACACACACACACACACACACACACACACAAACAGACGTACATACATACATACACATAGACACACACAAATGCGAGCGCGCTGGTTCAAACACA
>CM042169.1:66796638-66801638 GCA_023376005.1 Doryteuthis pealeii
TTTGTTTTACGGCATATCAACCTCAGTTGGTCATTTAATGCCAATAAAGTTTTGTAATAAATCAATTCTTAATGGATAATACAATTTTTTATAAATACATTTTTCTATTTAAACCATAGATGGGACCCTAACAGGTACTACCACTCCGGGTCAGAGTGGACCAGGGAGCAATGGTGATGAATGGGGTGCTCCACATTCCCCAAACCTCCAAAACTGGAACCTCACCATCAGATAGAGTTTAACGTCATTCCCAGGACATGTAGACCCGCAGTCACCGCCTTCTAGCACCCATATGATAAAAAGGGGTTGGGGCTAGCCATAAGGGCAATAGGGTTGGGAAAAAGTAAAGTCGTCGGGGTGGCCTAAAGTCGGTATCAGCCAATAATCGAGGGAGTCTATCCCACTTTCACTAGCGCTAGACCAAGGAGATTGTTTTTGCATCTGAGGTGGAACGCCACACCTATCATCAGCTCCTTACTTTACCTCACAGATCCCTGTGCTACTCATACGCTGAGTTGGCGAGGGCCGGTATCGAACTAGGAACCTTGTGGTTTCCAGCCGAACTCTCTACGCCCTAAAATCCAACCAACCAACCAACCAACCAACCAACCAACTAGCGATTAGCTTATTTGGTCTGAATTGAGTCATGTTCGCCCCTCAACACATATATTAGCTTCCTACTTTTCTCCCTCTGTGAACACCCGTGCCTAATATAAAGTCTATAAAGAGAGTCTGTTAATATCATTTGAGGAAGTACACCTGAGAACCCCCCCCAAAAAAAAAACAAATTGCAATTACACGTGCTTTCTTGATTCCCCAAAATTGATCCACCTGCAGAACTTCCGTATCCATGGCAACCTGCAGGGGTGCAACGAACCAGACATAGAAATGTAAGCAATTTTCGTTCCTTTTTTTAGGGGGGGGGGTGAGCTTATGAATAGGATTATTGCGCGAAAAAAAAAAAGATATTTTTTACGACTGAAATTTGCGCATTTTTCATTCCTTTGTAACAGCCAAAGAAATGTTGCTACCATTCTCATTTTGGGAAAATTGTAGAGACAATGATTGCGAGCACCCGACACTAAAAAATGCAGTTAGATTCACAAAAAAGTTACATGCAAACAGACAGGCAGACAGACAGACAGGCATAATAAATATAAATGAAACGAACAAGCTCCCTCAGACATAGACACAGGTATATATACGCGGGAGAGTCAAAAAAATGTTCACACTTTTGTCATCATCATCATCATCATCATCATCATCATCATGTCGCGCTGTTGGCACGAATATCCATGACAATCTCTCTCCATCCGACCCTATCGCTCATCATTCTCGAGAGGTCCTCTATGCAGCATCCTGTATCCGCACAGAGCTGATCAATGTACGTCTTTGTTGGTCGGTCCAAGCATGGGCCGCTATAAAAAAATTATCGGTCATATGGAAATCCAATCTCACAGACAAGTTAAAGAGACAGTTCTTCCAGGTCGTTGTCGTGTCAGTGCTGCTGTATGGCTGCACCACCAGGACCCTAACAAAGCGACTAGAGAATAAACTAGATGGGAGCTGCACAAGAATGCTACGGGTGATCCTGAACAAGACGTGGAAACAGCACCCCACGAGAAATCAGCTGTACGGCCACCTGCCACATATCACCCAAACCTTCCGAGTAAGACGGACAAGACACGCGGGACACAGCTGAAGAAGCAAGGACGAACTCACAAGCGACGTCCTCCTGTTGTCATAACATAACTCGATTATTGTCATACTGCGTTCGGCGAATGCGTTCTTATAGTTGTAAATATGGCCGCTCCACTATCATTTTTTATAGTGAATTAAATCACTAATTAGTATTGTGTCTATTATAATAGTGACAACCCCAAGTGGAGTTTAACAGGTTTAAATTCAGAGTTTTCCTTCTCCTAGACTGGTCGCCTAACCAATGTTAAAGAGCCCAGTCTGCCCTACTATTTACACATAGCTGAAGAGTAGTTGGATTCATACTTTCCCGAGTGTCTTTAGTGCTTTGCGAACTATAGCTTCGTCCAGGATTTGAACTCGGTTCGACGATTCATTTCTTACTACTCTATCCATTACCTCTAACTATCAGGATGCATCAAGGACGTGTCCCAAGTCGGAAGGACTGAAGAGCTGAAATTCATCGGAGGTTTTTAAGCACAATACGGGGAAAGAGCACTACCGGGTAGAAATGTTTATGATATATTACATATAATATATATATATATTATATATAAAAAAAAAAAAATAAAAGTACAGTCGTCGTGGCGGCCTAAAGTCGGTATCAGCCAGTCAACGAGGGAGTCTATCCCCTTTTCACTTGCGCTAGACCAAGGAGATTATTTTAGCGTCTGAGGTGGAGCGCCACACCTACCATCAGATCCTTACTTTACCGCACTGATCCCTGTGCTACTCATACGCTGAGTTGGCGAGGACCGGTATCGAACTAGGAACCTGGTGGTTTCTAGCCGAACGCTCTACCGACTGAGCTAAACCGGCCCCTTAATATATTATATATTATATATGTTATAAATATTATGATTTGTTTCTTATAAATATTATGATTTGTTTATATATATAATATATTATATTACATATAATTTCATATGAAATAGAGAGCTTTATAAGTGATCGGATAATCATAACAGATGGAGGGGGAGTAAAAAAAATTCAGTTAGATTCGCAAAAAAGATATTTGTAAACCGACAGAAGATAAATGCAACGAATAAGTTCTCTAAGAAACATATTGTTTGTTTGTTTGTTTTGTTTTGTTTTACGGCATATCAACTTCGGTGGGTCATTTAATGCCCTCAAAGTTGTTCTTACTGCATACTACAATTTGAATGCAAAGTTGTCATTCTTAATGCATAATACAATTTTGTTTATAAACTCATGTTTTTCTAGTCAACCCATAGATGGGACACTAACAGGTACTACAACTCCGGGTCTAAGTGGACCAGGGAGCAATGGTGATAAAGGGGTGCTCCACATTCCCCATACCTCCAGAACTGGAACCTCACCATCAGATAGAGTTTAACGTCATTCCCAGGACATGTAGACCCTCAGCCACAGCCTTCTAGTACCCATATGATAAGAAGGATTGGGGGTTGCCATAAGAGCAATAGGGTTGGGGAATCATATAGGTGCTAGGGCTTGACGTGGCCAGCCGAATGATCGGAGGGGGCCTCTCCGACCGCCTGTCTAGCCCAAGAAAAGCTTAAAGTAGAATATTGCAAGTCATGGACTGATCAGCCACCTGGGTTCTATCCTTAAGCGTCACAGTTCGCCACCCACACCAAAGTTATTCTTGCAGAAGAACAGTATTTTAACCCATAACTGGTAAATTAGGAGATTCATAACTTTCTAAAGTGAACGTAATAGTGAGACTGGATGTCGAACTCGCTGACTACTACGTCTCTGTCCAGTAAGATAGCCACTACGAAAGGGGGCTCTCTAACCTCCCAGTTAAGAATGTTATGTGCTTAGAAAAGAATGAAACAAAAAAAAGTTAAAGTAGATAATGATTATTTGCAATAAACTGCAAAGAAAATAACTTTAACAGAATTATTTGGTTTGTTTAATGGTATATGAAACTTCGTGGGTTATTAACTTCTAACGCCATCCTTGTAGAGGAACAATAGGTTAACCCATAGCTGGTGAAAATGAAGGTGCATACTATTCGCAAGTTAACGTAATTGTGAGATTTCGAACTCGCTTACTACGACGTCTCTGTCCAGTAAAATAGCCACTACGCAAGGGGACTCTCTAACCTCCCAGTAGATAATGATTATTTGCAATTAACTACGAAGAAAACTTTTTAAAATACCTGGTTTGTTTAATGGCATGAAAAACTTCGTGGGTTATTAAATTCCAAAGTTAGCCTTGAAGACGAACAGTAGCTTCATACCTTTCGAAATTGAACGTAATAGTGAGACTGGATTTTGAACTCGCTGACTACGACGTCTCTGTCCAGTAAGATAGCCACTACGCAAGGGGACTCTCTAACCTCACAGTTGTGTATTAGAAAGCTTATGTGCTTAGAAAAAAAATGAAACCCAAAAATGTTAAAGTAGATAATAATTATTTACAATTAACTGCGAAGAAAATAATTTTAAACAAGTATTTTGTTTGTTTAATGGCATATGAACCTTCGTAGGTTATTAAATTCCAAAGTAATCCTTGTCGAATAATAGTAATTCAACCCATAGGTGGTGAATTTGGAGGTTCATTCTATTCGCAAGTGAACGTAATAGTGAGTCTGTGTTTCGAACTCGCTTACTACGACGTATCTGTCCAGTAAGATAGCCAGTACGCCAGGGGACTCTCTAAACTCCCAGTTGTGTATTAGGAAACTTATGTGCTTAGAAAAGAAAGTAGATAATGATTATTTGCAATTAACTGCAAAGAAAATAACTTTTAAAAAATTTAAAAGGAAAAAAACAAAAACTAAAATGGTTGTTTATCGGACATTTTGAATTTTCTGGCAAAAGGTTTATTGCTGAAATAAGGTGCGACTTGTTCGCTTCTACCTGCCGATCAACGTTAAATGCAATCAATCAGAAAATTCATGGCTTGGCAGAGATACAGGTTAGCTGATAAATAAAAACTCCATTTCTTTCTTACTTGATTTATGTCATTCACAACATGAACACAAGTGGGTGTGTGGGTGTGGGTGGGGTTGGGGGGGTGGAATGGGTAACAATAAACATGCCACACCCTTTTAAGGGTGAAGAAGTGTTTTGCTTCTTCGATTTTCTTTCACGGTTTGTTTTTCTTCTTGGCTTCCTTCTTTTTTTGTTAATTCCCCCGTGTCTCTCTCACAGTCTATATATCTGTCTATATGTATGTATGTATGTATGTTTCTGTCTCTCTGTCTCTGTCTCTGTCTCTCTCAATCTGTCTGTCTGTCTGTCTGTCTGTCTCTCTCTCTCTCTCTCCTGTTTTTAATCATTACCTGTTTTCCTATCCTTTTTCTAGTTTAT
>CM042169.1:66816638-66824138 GCA_023376005.1 Doryteuthis pealeii
CACACACATATATTTATATATATATATATATATATATTACAGTTTTACAACTATATATATATATATATATAATATATATATATATATATATATATCGCAGTGTATATATATATGTTACTTCATGGGCATAAAGAATTGCCCAAGTGCCCGGAAAATCACAAAATACATACTTAAAGCCAGATGTGAAAGTCAGTCAGTCGTGACATTATGTTACATGGTAAAGGAACTGTAGGGAACATTTTGTTTGATACTGTTTATTTAACCGCAATTTTTTTTTTTAAAATCCAAGATACTACAAATATAGGGTGAAAACTTTCCGGGGGAAAACTGTTTTTTGTGACAAGAAATAGGTTCAATGATAGTTTTGTATTCTTTGAGATTAGGGAATAGCGTACATTGTACATTGGTAGGTTGGTTGGTTAGATTTTACGCCATGCCAACTCTTGTTAGGTTATTTTATGCCGAATACCTTTTGTTTTATTTTGTTTTATTCTTTCTTGATCGGTATTCATATTTTTTTAAAAACAGTTATGTATATTTTTGGATGTTTCTTTTTAGAAGCATTAAATGTTGGCAATAATCGTAACACTATTTGATAGAACCATGAGTACGAAAACTTTAAAACTTTCTTTATAGTAACTATATACAGATAGAGTTCACCATCTGTGGAACAATCAATGAAGATTTATACGTACTAGCAAAATAAAAAACGCCCTCGAGGCGATGTAAAAGTAGATTTTTGAAACACATTGTCTGATGGGGTGGGAGTTAAAAATTCAATGTCAGTGAGTTTGTACCCTAAGTAAGTAAAATCATCAAATTCATTAAAGGATTAAAAAATAAAACAATTTGAAATGTAAACTTTAAATATCTATTAGAATAAAACAAACTATATATATATATATATATATATATATATATATATATATATATATATATATATAATACCATTCATGTATTTATTAAAACTTGTTTAAAAAAACAAAATAATGAGGACTGTCTAATGTTGCATGTTCAAATTTTGAGTGTATTTATTCTATGTTATGACGATTTTGGTTAAGGTGACGTAAGCAGTGACGTAGTTTTTGTTACAGACAAAAACCGGAAGCGAATCCCCAATATTAATAGATGTGTGGGATTGTTCTTGGGTATTAGCCGAGAAGTCAGCATTTATATCTATAGACTCTACTAAGAAGTGACGCTTACAGACAAAGGTAAATGATATTACAATCTTTCTGCCAGTAGAATGCATCAAACTTAATTCAAGAAGGTATATCCACTACACTCAATACAAACATATATTCATGCATACATTTACATATATTCATGCATATATATTTACATATTTTCACATATATACATGTTCCTCAGTCCTCGAGCTATGAAATCCCTAAAAAGCATAGCAAAATCCACATGAGAATTATGTGTACCACGTTTAATGGCAATCCCTGCATTACAGTAGTCTCGTGCCACAGCCCCACAAACATCAGCGATGAAACAGACATATCAAAGTTTTGCAATGAGCTATCCTCCCTATACAGATAAATTCCTAAATACAACATCCTGGTAATTGCGGGAGGCATGAATGCGCATATAGACAAAAAGGAGAACAATAGATTCTGTTTACACATCATTTCAAACAGGAACGGTGAACTCTTAGCCGAGATGTAAAACAAAATTTATCTTTCCATGTTATATTCATGGGTGAGTGTCGTAAAATGCACAGAAACAAATTTAACCAATATATTCATTTTCAAACTATTATCAAAGAACGGAACATTGGCAGAAAGATTCAGTGAAATATGTGAAACTGAAGTTTGCCTTTCAAGATAACGTCAATGTTTAATAGTCAAGTCCATGAAGATTTAATAATCATAACATGATATTTAAATTTAAATGGTTTTTTTTTTGTTTGTTTTGTTTTACGGCATATCAACCTCAGTGGGTCATTTAATGCCAATAAAGTTTTGAAACAAATCAATTCTTAATGGATAATACAATTTTTTTATTAACACATTTTTTTATTTAACCCATAGATGGGACCCTAACAGGTACTACCACTCCGGGTCAGAGTGGACTAGGGAGCAATGGTGATAAAGGGGTGCTCCACATTCCCCAAACCTCCAAAACTCGGACCTCACCATCAGATAGAGTTTAACGTCATTCCCAGGGCATGTAGACCCGCTGCCACCGCCTTCTAGCACCCATATGATAAAAAGGGGTTGGGGCTTGCCATAAGGGCAATAGGGTTGGGGAAATTTAAATGGTATCAGAACGTCTTGCGTTTCATATGTTTTAACAGACACATTCAAGTATCCTCAGCGGGCCTGAAAAAATGCCTTCGCTGGCCGGATCCGCCCAGCGGGCCGTAGTTTGATGACTTCTGATTTATGCGAATCTATGTTATACTGGCTTTTACTCGATCTTAAATGGTTATTTATGTATTCAATTCAACCCTACGTATTTCACAACGTCAATCTTAAACACAATACTTAAATACTAAAACGGCTAAGATGGCGACAAGAATTCCAACAATGAGTATCGGTTGCATTTGGAGAAAAAGTATCTCTTCCCTCCAATATGTTTTTCTTTTGGTTTTCTTTGACAATGATTAAATAAATAAAATAAATAGATTCTTTATCAGCTTTAAATTTGGCTATTAATCCAAATATTTAATAGGAATAATATTTAATAGGAATAACATGGTAGTAGAGAGCTCTTAGAATCTCCCGGTATCAAGCAAATTATTTCGGATGAAAGAAGACAAAATTAAAATAACATATATTCAAAAATACAAAGGTGTTGCAAATTTTGTGGCAAATTTAAATACTAAAACGGCTAAAATGGCGACAAGAATTGCAACAATGAGTATCAGTTGCATGTGGAGAAAAAATGTCTGTTCCCTCCAACATGTTTTTTGGGGGGGTTTTCTTTATATATGATTTTAAAGCAAATAGTTTGTAGGTAAATATTGGCTTAGTTTTATAAACTGGTAGAAAAAATCTTCATTAACTTCATGTGTATTAATAAATTAGTAAAATTAATAAACTAGTGGGTGACCCTCAGCCACCACCTTTTAAAACCTATATGATAAAAAGGGTTGGGTGTTTGGCATAAGAGCAACTTGAAGAATATGGCCAGGACAATCATATAGGTGCTAGGGTTTGACATGACAAGCTGATTGATTGAATGGGGTCTCTTTGACCACATCTCTAGCCCAAGTAAAAGCCTAAGCTGAGTGTTATATGTCAGAGAACCTCTTAGTACCTGAGTCAGCCACGACAATCCTGTCCTCAGGCATTACAGTGTTGTTTTATGGCTTCAAATGAATGAAATAGATCACTTAGTAAGCCTGAGCCTATTTAAGTAGTGACCACCCCAAGCACAGATTTAAGAGGGTGAAAAAACTTTCCTCGAAAAACATGGATGAAAGAGTATTCTAAAAACAGGAACCAAAAGAAGAAGGGAACGGATTCTGTATTCTCACGTGACCAATGGACACGTGACCAACGAGCAGGAGTGGAAAGGCTTTACTCGAAGAATATGGACGAAAGAGGTCTTATCTATTCAAAACACAGGAACCAAAAGAAGAAGGGAACGGATTCTGCATTTACACGTGACCAATGGACATGTGGTGTCAAAAATACACCCCCACAAATCTAAGAGAAGATACATTTTTATTATCGCACTACACTTTCATTTAAGATAATCTTATAAATCAGGCTATGCTCTTCTTGAATATTAAACTGAAACTAGCTTTTTCGATCTTAGTACGAGCAGGTGGCTGAACGAAATTCTATCGTAGATTCACTGTCATTTACTTGTAAATACATAAAATAATAATGCAATTGCGTTTAAGATAAATAATGAGATTTTTAAAGTTTGATTATTAATGTTTTTATACCAGAGATAGTAAGTATCATATCAAAGGTTACAGAGTCATAAACGGTAGGAAGTCGGATTTTGTCTCTAAAATATAATATAAATGCAGCGTTTGAATACAAGGCAACTGAAGCTACCCAGCCCGGGCGGTAATATATATATATATATATATATATATATATATATATATATATATATATATATATACATAAAAGCCTGAAGAAGATACCTGAAGATCTGAAAGACGTGTTGCATATGTAAGATAAAAGAATTTTAAAAATTTTCTAAAAACATAATACATTTTGACATACTTTTTTTTTTTTTAATAAAATATTGAATCTTCTCCCACTGGAACTAGAACAACATTTTATATAATATATATATAATATATATATATATATATGGTAGAAATGTGAGGAGGTTAATCCGACATTATGTGGAGAAAAGTAGACAAACACGGGATGTTATGGAAACTTGATGTTTATTGTCGACGGTGCAACGTTTCGGTCTCTTATTAGACCATCTTCAGGACTTGGATATTGTTCTTACTCCAATGATGAAAATTCTCAAAATGCTGAAAAAGGAAGGTCGTCAGTAGGGGGAGGTGTGGTTGGGGGTGGTTAGTGGATTCTTCTTCTCTCTGGAATGGGGAGTGTCGGAATGGTGGATGGTGGTACCACAGGTGTTAGATTGTGGGGATTGGTCAACTAAATATGTGTGTGTGTCTGTTTAATTGTTTTTTAATTGTTCCCAATCACATATAAACAAAAAAACAATTAAACATACAGCTTTATTAAAAGGTCGAAATAGATCTGTCACCAAACTAATAACATCATTATTTTTTTCTAAAAATTTCGATTCATATATATATACATAGATATATATATATATTTATAATTATATATATATATATATATATCTTATTATAATGGAGATTGTGTGTTTTTCTGTCTGTAACCGAAACTATATTCCTAGTCAAGTCACAATTCTCTTAGTTATTGACATCACATTCTCCATGATTTTATTTTTATCTAAACCTCAATTATTAATAAAATTGTCTTACATTATTAATACTGTTAACTATGTCTACATACTAACAACATGCAATTATATTTATATATACAACAAAATAGCGATTTACAGTGTGAACGGAAAGGCTAATTTGCATATTAATATTAAAAAATCGAATTTAATAAATATGTGCTTAGTATTATTGATTTCTAACTGTTTGGTTTTATTTTAATGAATATAAGCAAAAATCTCTTCAATGAATCTTAAATGAAATCCATTAACAAGATAAAATAACTGTCATTTTATTCTTTACTGCCTATTATAACTAAATACTTAAATTAGAAAAAATAACAATGAAAGACGAGAGTGATGGAAGAGTAAGTTTCAGTTGTTCCATTTTTTATTATACTCCCTCTGTTTGAAATATTTTATTATACTCCCTCTGTTTCAAATCTTTTTATCTGTATTCTTATTTAGTTTCATTAGCCTTTCTAATTTAATACAATATTTTATTACATTAAAACTTAAATACTTGCACCCGGAGGGTGCATATATTTGCTAGTATATATAATTGGGCAATTCCATGTGAAATCATCAAGAAAAAAATAAAATTGTCACCCACCCAATTCAATTTTCTGAAATTGTGTACATGTGTAGACTAGGTTATAGTTAGACAATCCTCCAAATTTGAGCTTCCAATTCTAAATATTTACCGAGTTATGTCGATTTTAAATTAGAACATTTTTTTTTGGGGGGGGGGAGCAGAAAAATGGCGACAATTAGTCATATATGTTTGTCTATAAAATGTATTCTAGTGCTCCCCTACTCCTAAAAATTGGTTTATAGAAGCTTTTAGGCCTGAGGAATCCCTTTTTACGTTATTAATGATTTCTGATTTTTCAATGCAAGATCAATAAGTGAAAAAATCATAGTGACATGGCCTTGATGATTTGACATGGAATTACCCATAATATATATATATATATATATATATATATATATCTTATTATAATGGAGATTGTGTGTGTTTTTCTGTCTGTAACCGAAACTATATTTACTACTCAAGTCACAATTTCCTTAGTTATTTACGGCACATTCTCCATGATTCTATTTCTATTTAAACCTCAATTAATAATAAAAACTGTTTGACATTATTAATACTGTTGACCTTACCTAAATACTAATAACATGCAATTGTATTATATATACACAACAAATACCAGTTTCAGAGTAAACGTTAAGCTAATTTGCATATTGATATTTAAAAAACTGATTTTAATAAAAATGTGCTTGGTATTATTGATTTCTAATTGTTTGGTTTTATCTTAATGAATATGAGTAAAAATCTCTTCAATAAATCCTAAAAGAAATTCATTAACAAGAAGAAATAACAGTAATTTTATTCTTTACTTCCTATTTTAACTAAATAGTTAAATTTGGAAAATTTAGCATTGAAAAACGGAAGTGATGAAAGAGTAAGTTTCAGTTGTTCTATTTTCCGATTATACCCCCTCTGTTTCGAATCTTTTTATTTGAATTCTTAATTAGTTTCATTAGCCTTTCTGATTTAATCTAATATTTTATTACATTTAAACTTAAATACTTGCACCCGGAGGGTGCATATATTTGCTAGTATATATAATGAGTATATTTGGCAGCATTTTTTCTTCTTTGCATGTTTTGTTAAACTCAACAGACAATTCTTGTCTGACGAGTTTTTTTTTTTCGATCCTTAGTAATTGACTGTCCATTTTTTTAAAGTGAAATTAGTATACAAATCAACCAAAGAATCTAACACGAGTACTTTCTGCACTACTCGTGCCATCATCTGGTGTGGGACTGGTGAGATGTTTCCATGGTGAGATTGTCAGAAAATTTGTGATTTTCAGGCAGTATAAATGTTTTTTTAAGTGTTCAAATCACTGCCAATCCTTCGAATTAAACGCTTCCTTTAAAATCAATGCATTCTATGCATCGAAATCTATCAACAAAGCCAATTAAATCCACATCTTAAATTTTAACGAAATTCGAAATTTTTCAACACTATAATAGGTGATTAAAGTTCTCATATCTCCGCCAATTCTTACAATTGATTGCTTTGTTTGGCATCAATGAATTCTACGCATCAAAATATTCTTTTTAAACAAACAGTAGCAGTAGGAATAAGTCCATACCTGATGATGGCACTAAGTTTTGTAGAAAGTACTCGTGTTATAACCTTTTGTGGATACCAACACCAATTCTCCTCTGATATAAAAAAAAAAATGCCAGACAATTAGAAAGGATTGAAAAAAACTCGTCAGACAAGATTTGTCCGTTGAGTTCAACAAAACATATATATATATACATATATGAGATTTGATAATTTGCTTTAGAAGCATTGTTCAGTAAAGCATTTTATTATTTATATTTTTTTGCTTGAATGCAATTACAATGTGTACATCGTATAAAATTCGATCATTATTGAAAATAATCATGACTCGGCAAATATTCTGCCCCACGTAGAACAACATACCGCTGTTTCAACATTATTAAGTCTCATCAGCGATGTATACTTACGATTTCCCTCCGACAGAAATCGAACCCGGGAAGCTAGCACTCAAAATC
>CM042169.1:66826638-66829138 GCA_023376005.1 Doryteuthis pealeii
TTTACGGTATGTCAACCTTTGTTGGGTTATTTTATGCCGAAGACGTTTTGATTTATTCATTCTTGATGTGTATTCGACATGTTTTTCAAATTATTTTTAAACAGATTTTTTTTAAACTCATGTTTTTCTATTTAACCCTAACAGTTACTACCAGTGCACCTGTGAATAGTGTCGATAAAGGAGTACTCCACATTCCCCAGAGCTCTAAAAATAAGAAATTCACCATTAGATTCAGTTTAAGTTCTGAACCAGGACAATAAAAGCCTCAGCTACTGCTTTCTTCAACATATATGATAAAAAGAGTTGGGGCTTGCCATAAGGGCAATAGCGTTGTGACAATCATATGGGTGCTAGGGCTTGATGTGACGAGCTATTAATCTGTGGGGACCTCAGAAATTCACCATTAAATTCATTTTATGTTTTTTTTTCAAACTCAATTTTTTTAAAACACGTTTAATACTCCTTTTTAAAATCTATTTAACGCATAGATGGGGCCCTAATAGGTACTATCACTCCAGGTCATAGTGGACATGTAAGTAATGGTGATGAATGGGTACTCCACATTCCACAGAGCTTTAGAATTATTGCTTCACCATCAGATAAAGTTTAACGTCATCCCCAGGACAAAAAGACCCTCAGCCACCACCTTCTAGCATATATATGATAAAAAGTTTTATTTCTGCCCTCAAACTGAATTATAGTTAACCATCGAACGAGAGCATGTACCCCAGCCCCGTAAAATTCTATTGACTGTTCTTTGAGCCACTTGTTCACTACTGATTTCACTCCCTCGTCACTGGAATAATGTTTGCATCTCTTTGGCTCCATGAAATAGGGTTTGGGAGGCAAACATTATATCATGTTGGTAAATATACCTGTCCTAAACAAAATAGTATTGCTTTTTGAATCACCCTCGTATATATATATATATATATATATATATTATATATATATATATATTATGGAACGATACATTGTGTTTTCTCAAATTTCGCGCGCGATTTTTTAAGAGAAAAATAACGTAGAGTTCAACCGGTTTGCCATAAAGATAATAGGGTTAATAAAATTATATAGGCCCAAAGGCTTGACGTGATCAGTCGATTGATCGGACGGGTCCATTCCCACAGCCCCTCTAGCCTAAATAAAGGCCCAAGGTAAGTGTTGCATGTCATGAACTACTTAGCCACAATATTAAGTTTTTAAAACACATTCTTTTCTATTTAACCCTAACAGTTACTACCAGTACACCTGTGAATAATGTCGATAAAGGAGTACTCCACATACCCCAGAGCTCTAAAATTAGAAATTCACCATTAGATTCAGTTTAAGTTCAGAACCAGGACAATAAAAGCCTCAGATACAGCTTTCTTCAACATTTATGATTAAAAAAAGTTTGGGCTTGCCATAAGGGCAATAGCGTTGTGACAATCATATGGCTGTGAGGGCTTGATGTAATGAGCCGATTAATCTGTGGGGACCTCTCCTGTTGCCCCTCTATCCTAAGTAAAGGCCAAATTGAAATGTAATATGTCATGTAGTGCTCAACTACCAGTGTTCTATCCTTAAGCCTCACGGGTCGCCACTTACGACCATCAAGTGGCTCCATTGTGTGTTCTTACCCTTCTGCAGTGGTGTAGTGTGTATTCGAAAGCCCCAACTGACAAGGCACTATAATTTCTGACACTGGTTTAAAATGAGGGAGAGGTGTCCGGCCGAATCGAGGTTCGAGATATTTTTCTATAAGTCGTTTTCTCTTATGTGTTCCATTCCGGGAAAAGAAAAATAACAATGATGTTCGTTTTAGGTTACAGCAGCTGTGCGACCACTTACCTCCTATCTCACAAACCTTCGAAGTGAGATGTACAAGATATGATAGACTCTGTTGGAGGTCAAAGGACGACTTTATAAGTAACTTTTTTTTCCTATGAATCCCAACACATGGAAACACCAGTCATGGCTAGCCAGCAAGAAAACTATATTCATCAGCTCTGTACGGACACTGGATGCCAACTATGAAACATATGGATGTTTGGGATTGGTTGGTGAGAGAGAGATTCAAGGTCCTCAGTGCTCTCGGCACGATTTGATGATGATGATGAAGATGATGATGATGATGATGATGATGATGATGATGGTGCTAAAAATTTACAATAATGTCACATGACCCCGAACGATTGAAAACACTCAGCGAATTAAAATTATAGATTTTATAAAATCCGAAACAGTATCTGTACGGCCAATTACCTCCTATCTCACAAAGCATGTTGGCCAACCAACAAAAATCTATATTTATCAGCTTTGTGCGGACAATGGATGCCATCTAGAGGATTTTCCAAAAGGTCGTTAGGAAAAGGTAGTGAGAGAGACTGCTCTCGGCACAACATGATGATGATGATGAATGATGATGATGAGTAGGATGATGATGATGAGGAGGATGATGATGATGATGATGATGAATAGGATGATGATGATGATGAAGAGGAGGAGGAGGATGATGATG
>CM042169.1:66834138-66836638 GCA_023376005.1 Doryteuthis pealeii
TCAAATGATATTCGTTAGGTCATCGGCGCAAGAAATCTCTTTATTGAAAAAAAAAAAATCAAAAGAAAGAAAAAAAACAACAACAATAAAAACAAAATAATAACAACAAAAAATAAAACTAACTTCTTTCATTTTATAGCTAAATCGCAACTTCTCGACAGGTTGGCCACCTTTACAGTGGCATTGGCTGAACGGTTTGTTGGTTAGTTTTAGGGCATATCAATCCTTATTTGTCTGAATGTTTGAGATGAGGCTTGATGATTAGTATTGTCTGCATTATTCGGACTGAATAAAGGGTTAAGTTCAAAGTTCCGTGATGGCTTCCGATTACGACATGAAAGTTCCCGAGTTCGAAAAGAAGGTTCCCGAGTCCGAAAAGAAGGTTCCCGAGTCCGAAAAGAAGGTTCCCGAATCCGACAAGAAATACATGAAGAAGGCCGAATATGAGGAACATGCCCGTATCAAATAACAGAAACGCTGTTAAGTCAAAATTGTTTAAACATATACTACCCTAATATATCTTGCATATATCAAATAATGCGATTCCCTAACCACAAAGCATAATATAACCCTAGATGAATTGAAATACCATTAAAGTGGTAGTACCTGTTAGGGTCACATCTATGGGTTGAATAGAAAAACATGAGTTGATAAACCAAATTTTATTAGGCATTAAGAATGAATTTATTTCACAACTTTGTCGGCATTAAATGACCCATCGAGATTGATATGCCGTAAAACAAAACACCAAACCAAATAAAAACCAAACCAAACCTAACCTCAAAACATAGGATAACCCTAGATGAATTGAAATACCATTAAAGTCAGTCAATCAAAACGAGGAACACATCCGTATCAAATTACAGAAAAGCTGTTAAGTCAAAATTGTTTTAACATCTACTATCCTAATATATCTTGCATATATTAAATAATGCGATTCCCTAACCACAAAGCATAATATAACCCTAGATGAATTGACAAACCATTAAAATCCTAAAATCAAAATGAGGAACACACCCGTATCAAATTACAGAAACGTTGTTAAGTCAAAATCATTACATTAGCAATTTATTTTTAATATATTTAAAACGATTTGTTTTTGGCCAATTTTGTTTTATGGGATAAATAGATAAAACATAGTTAAAATGTGTTAAAAAGAAAAAAAATTAAGTTTTATAGAAAATTGAATACCCAACGATCATAAATCAAACAAAATTTCTTCGTTATAAAATAGCCCAACAAGGTTTGAAATGCCGTAAAATCCAACTAACCAACATAAAATCAAAGCATAAAATAAACCTAGAGGAATTGACATGCCGTTAAAATCAGTCAATCAAAATGAGGAACAAATTACAGAAACGCTGTTAAGTCAAAATTGTTTTAAGATCTACTGCCCTAATATATCTTGCATATATTAAATAATGCGATTCCCTAACCACAAAGCATAATATAACCCAAGATGAATTGACAAACCATTAAAGCCATTGAATCAAAATGAGGAACACACCCGTATCAAATTACAGAAACGTTGTTAAGTCAAAATCTACCTTCTTAATATAACTTGCACGGGTTTAAACTTTTAAATGGAGCTGCTCTCGTATTTACTACGCAGAACTGTTGTTCGTGTGATCTGAAAAGCAAAGTCACTTACACTTTAAGAGGTATTTTTATCTTTTAAGAGCTTTCATAACAGCAAAGGCTGATTTTAGAAACGAATACTATAACAACTGCACGTATTGCAATTGTATATTTTTCTAGTCCTTTTTATATGTAAAACGTACATTCTGATCTATTTCTGTTGGGGATCTTCATGAACCGGAGTCAGGAATATTTTTTTTCCTCTCCTCTTTTTCATTCGGAAATAAACTCCCAAATACGAAACAGGGTGGAAGTATTGATTAGGGCAGAGAATAATAAAATTGTCTTAAAAAAACCAAAAAAAAACACCATCAATTCACTTTACGAATTTCTTATCTGGATTGGCTTGAAAAAAAAGGGGGGTGCAGACCCCCCAAAGCTAGAGGAAATCACAATAAGGAGAGAAAGGTGTGGTGGAAGGTGAAGGAGTAGACAGTATATAAAGGAATAAAAGAATGCTTATATATGATTGACTATGATTATTTCGGTATGTATATAAATATTGAGGCTCGTACGCGCACACATAGATAGATAGATAGATAGATAGATAGATAGATGGATAAGAAAAGAAAAGAATTAAATAGACAAAGTCACAGGTGCTTGCACACACGCAGACACGTACATACATGTATATATTGATAGATATATTGATATAAACAAAATAATATAAATATATATATATATATATATATATATATATATATATATATATACATAATATCAATTTAAATATATAATAGTAATATATATATATATATATATATATATATATATATATATATATATATATATATATAAAAGGATATGAAAACACACAAAATGCTGTTAAATGAATAAATTTTATAACATATTCATAGCTTAT
>CM042169.1:66839138-66851638 GCA_023376005.1 Doryteuthis pealeii
TGTCTGTGTGCAGGAATATAAATCTGAAAGAACAAAGTATTCAAAAAGATGATTTTATTTGTAAATGTAAAGATAGTGGATATTCAAACGTTTCGTTTTGTCCATACATTGGATATTGGACACACACACACACACACACACAAACACACACACACAACACACACACACATACACACACACACACACATATATATATATATATATATATATATATATATATATATATATATATATATATATATACTCACACACAAATATATGTATATCTTTCTATATATCTATCAATGTATTTATCTTTCTAAAGTTACACACATACAAAAGATAAATAGAAATAAAACTGTTATATATATAATATATATTATATATATATATATATATATAATATATATGTATATTTTGTCAACGCAAACGTTTTGTTCATAAATATATATATATATATATATATATATATATGTATATATGTATATATATATAATATATATATAAGTAAAGTATTCGGGGCGGCTTAATTTTGGTATCAGCCAATCAGCTAGGGAGTCTATCCCCTTTTCAATAGCGCTAGACCAAGGAGATTGTTTTTGGCGTCTGGGATGGAGCGCCACACCTGCCATCAGCTCCTTACTTTACCGCATAGATCCCTGTGCTACTCATAACGAGTTGGCGAGGACAGATATCGAAATAGGAACCTTGTGATTTCTAGCCGAACACACTACCGACTGATATATATATATATAATATATATAATATATATAATATATATATATATATATATATATATATATAATAGAACAGTTTCATTTTTATTTATCTTTTTATGCGTGTAACTTTAGATACATTGATAGATATATAGACAGATATACATATATATGTGTGAGTGTATATGTGTGAGTATATATATATATATATATATATATATATATATATATATATATATATATATATATATATATATATAAGCTGCGAGAAACCAACTTTAAACTTAATAAAACACTTGAGACCACTTTGTTTCTTATCTTGTATTCTGTTTCTTTGGTGAATAATTTTCTATCCTCAAGTTTTCAGGAGGGTAAGTTATTTTCAAATTACAACCCCCTCCTTCTCACAAAAAAAAACCCGTCCAGTAAGGATCGCCACTTAAAGTTCTTCAAGTCTAATGAAACTGAAACCTAAAGAATTTATGGTGTTTGCCTTCGACTATCTTTTTGGCCTTATCTTGTTTAGGTTCAAATAACACTTAACCTTTTTGCTGCCTCTCAAAGAACTTGTCAACCTTATAACCTCATAGATTATGGCTTTCTTCACCAAAACCAAAGATCTTTAATTTACCAGAAGAGGTATGAAAATAATAATAATAATAATAATAATAATAATAATCTTATTATAATGGAGATTGTGTGTTTTTCTGTCTGTAACCGAAACTATATTCCTACTCAAGTCACAATTCTCTTAGTTATTGACATCACATTCTCCATGATTTTATTTTTATTTAAACCTCAATTATTAATAAAAGTGTCTTACATTATTAATACTATTAACTATGTCTACATACTGACAACATGCAATTATATTTATATATACAACAAAATAGCGGTTTACAGTGTGTACGGAAGGCTAATTTGCATATTAATATTAAAAAATCGAATTTAATAAATATGTGCTTAGTATTATTGATTTCTAACTGTTGGTTTTATTTTAATGAATATAAGCAAAAATCTCTTCAATAAATCTTAAATGAAATCCATTAACAAGATAAAATAACTGTCATTTTATTTTTTACTTCCTCTTATAACTAAATACTTAAATTAGAAAAAATAACAATGAAAGACGAGAGTGATGGAAGAGTAAGTTTCAGTTGTTCTATTTTTTATTATACTCCCTCTGTTTCAAATCTTTTATTATACTCCCTCTATTTCAAATCTTTTTATCTGTATTCTTATTTAGTTTCATTAGCCTTTCTAATTTAATACAATATTTTATTACATTAAAACTTAAATACTTGCACCCGGAGGGTACATATATTTGCTAGTAATAATAATAATAATAATAATAATAATAATAATAGTAAGAAGAAGAAGAAGCAAAAAACATGGCAATAATAATAATAATAATAATAATAATAATAATAATAATAATAATAATAATAATAAAATCACTTAATGAAAATGGAAGCTACAAATACTTAGGAATTTTAGAAGCGGACAATATCATGCAAACAGAAATGAAAGGAAAAGTTAAAAAAAGAATATCTCAGGAGAACTAGAAAACTTCTAGAAACCAAACTTAACAGCAGAAATCTGATTAAAGGAATCAATACCTGGGCTGTCACAGGGTGAAGCTGAAGGAAAATGAAAAAATAGACAAATATCTGGACCTTGCCAGAGAACTGGAAAAGTTATGGAATATGAAAGTGAAGGTGATACCAATTGTAGTTGGTGCACTTGGGACAGTCCCAAAAGGATTGGAAAAGGGTTTGGAATGTTTGGAAATCAGAGGAAGGATTGAAACCATTCAGAACACTGCACTGCTGCAATCTGCCAGAATACTCAGAAGAATCCTGGAGACCTGAGGAGACTTGCTGTCACTCAGACTCCAGTGAAAGACCATCAGCTAATGCTGATGTGAAATCTCAAAAGGAGTGAATAATAATAATAATAATAATAATAATAATAATAATAATAATAATAATAGTAAGAAAAAGAAGAAGCAAAAACATGACAATAATAATAATAATAATAATAATAATAATAATAATAATAATAATAATAATAATAAATACAGCTAAAAAATTTTTTAAAGACTGGAAACTCTGGAAATCCGAGGAAGAATTGAGACCATCCAGAATACTGCACGGCTGCAATCTGCCAGAATACTCAGAAGAGTCCTGGAGACCTGAGGAGACTTGTTGTCACTCAGACTCTAGTGAAAGACCATCAGCTAATGCTGATGTGAAAAACTCAAAAGGTGTGAATAATAATAATAATAATAATAATAATAATAATAATAATAATAATAATAATAATAATAATAATAATAATGAGAAGACTAATAAGTATTACAATGAGAAGAATAAGATTACTGTCATGTTCTAAAAATATTTGTCCCCTTTTTTATCTTACATTTCACTTAATTTTCTATTTCACTAGAAATAAGATGTGTTGATTTCTGTACGTAACTATTAGGCCTTTTCGAACGATTTTTACCATAAAAATGCACTCCTCAATGTTTTTACAAAATAAATTCAGTTCTCAATGATTTTTACAATAAAATTTATAGGAAATGATTTTTACAATAAAAATGAAATAGTAATGATTTTCATAATAAAAAATCTACTAAAACGACTTTTAGTACATTTTAAGTATTTGGGATGGTTGAGTGTTATGTTCCTCATCCCTAGTAAATCAACCTGCACATCTATATACACACACATACACATACATAAATACATACATACATACATACATACCTAGATACATACACATATCGGCTTACATATCAAAGTACATAGAAAATAATAGCAATGCATTCACTCTTCACCGTTGCACTAATAACTATAAGTCTTACAACACATGTGTGTATGCACTTACTCACAGAGTGACATATTTATATCTTTGAAGATATTTACAAAGTAAACTCAGCCTGGAACAAGGCCACTATAATGGCTGGAGCAAAACATGATTGGACATGTCCAACACACACACACACACACACACACACACACACACACACACACAAAATATGTTGAGGCATAGTTTTTGACGAGAGAAACCACGAACGTAGGGGTTCGAAGCCTACACGACTGTGTTTGGCATGCAGAATGAGATCAGAGGCGAGTGGGGAGATTGAACTCACATCCTCCTGATCGTGAGTCGTGGCCTGACGCATGTGAATTACTAAACTGTCCAGAGTGGCCCGGATGTGAAGGATTGACGCGTGCTGATTAATGTCGCACGTGCTGCACGGGCAAGTCAGAGTAAGGAGCCCGGATGAACACTGTAATTGTGTATTTAATGACCTGCCCTCACAAACCTGGGAGAAAGCCTGCAGAAGCTTTTTGGCTGTTGCGAAGAGTGGACGAGAGAAAAGATATTTTGATAGTGTTGGTGAGAAGAGTGCATCATTGCTGGGAGAGATTGTTTCAGACTGAACACTTGGTCAGTTGGGAGAGTAAAGGCGTCGGACTTAACTGTGCCCCGAGAGAACATTCTAGCATAGGTTTCCACCGAGCCGCAATGCAACACACTTCATCACGCTGTGGCACAGGTACCCGGCCGCCCTCGATCTAGGTTCCGACTGGTCATGATCCAGCCTCGCTTTCAACTCTATCCTTCTCACAGCCACCGTTCATGCCGACCACGATCCGGCCATTCTCTCGA
Source organism: Doryteuthis pealeii (assembly GCA_023376005.1). Classification (NCBI taxonomy): domain Eukaryota; kingdom Metazoa; phylum Mollusca; class Cephalopoda; order Myopsida; family Loliginidae; genus Doryteuthis; species Doryteuthis pealeii. The sequence goes on from CM042169.1 coordinate 66,843,512, forward strand.
CCTGTCGACAATCCACTCTCCTGCCGACACGATCCGCCATTCTCTCGACCTGTCGACAATCCACTCTCCTGCCGATCACAATCCAGGCATTCTATCAACCTGCCGACAACCCAGTCTCCTGCGGACCACGATTCAGTCATTCTACCGATCTTCCGACGATCCAGTCTTCTGCGACAACGATCCGGAATAAATCTATTTTGTTGGTTGTTAGCTATATACTGCATGTTTTTTGTTCCTCCATTTTCGCCTGGTTTGCATTCTTTTCATGCTGCATCCTTTAAAATATTGATTGTGGAGTCGGAATTCGTTTTTGCCACCCGATTAAAACCAACCATTCATATCCATAATTCACACTTGCTGCTCTCACATCCCTGCTATAACCCTTGCTATTGTTGCCTGATAAAAACCTGGAATACCCATTCTTTCTAACACCAGCAGTTATTTGCAGTAGGCATTGAATTCTGTCTGCACATTTGATTTGCATCATGGCCAGATTTTAATCTCTTGCATAATTCCCAATGGATCCCTTTTCCCACCCAGTCATAATAACAATTGTTTGATGTATTCTGAGACATTGTGTCTTAAGAGTGAACCATTTTATTCTAAATGTTTCGTGTTTTCTCTAATCCCTTCCAAACTCAGACATCTCATCGGAGAAAATAAACGAAGAAATGAAGGAATGGAGAAAGCTAATGAAGGAGAGAGAGGTAGAAAACAATCGAATATTTGATTTGGTTTGGCTTTGTTTATTTTACGGCACATGAACTTCAGAGGGTGATTTAAAGTTTTAAAATGAATTAATTCTTAATAGATACTCAGTCTTTTTTATGAACTCATGTTTTGCTATTTAAACTATAGATGGGACCATAATAGGAACTACCACTCTGGGTCAGAGTCGACCAGGGAGCAATGATGATGAAGGGGTACTGTACATTCCCCAAACCTCCAAAACTGAAACCTCACCATCAGATAGACTTTAACGCCATTCCCAGGATATGAAGACCCTTAGTCTCCGTCTTCTAGCACCCACATGATAAAAAGGGGTTGGGGCTTGCCATAAGGGCAATAGAGCCATCATATAGGTGCTAGGGCTTGACATGACCAGCCGATTGATCGAAGGGGGCCTCTCCGATCGCCCGTCTAGCCTACGTAAGCGCCAAAGTGGAGTGTTGCATGTCACCAACTACTCAGACACTTAGGTTCCATCCTTAAGCATCACGGGTCACCACCAACGGCCAACAGGTGGCCCCATTGGAGATGCCGTCGGTGTATTCTAACGCCCCAGACGACAGGGCGGACAATCGAAGAAATATAGGAGAAAACAAATGAAGAAATGAAGAAGAAAATAAATATAGTTTCATGGTTTATTCCATCACAGCTAAAAATATTAAAAAATAAAAAGATAGCAAAAAGCTGTGTTCCAAACTGACATACATATGAAGACAACCTTCACACGTTAAAAAGAACCATAGCTTGTTCCCGCTAGATCAGTTATGCGAATAGCATCTCCAAATATTTGATGTCCATTTTTGTTACGATTTTTGTAGCCATCCTTAGGCTTCAAGCAAGAGCACTGTCCAGGGGATATATTTTGTGTCAAGCAGAGTGCGATCCTTAGTGAAGAATCCTTTGGTTTTTCCTTGGTGCTCCTCAGTGATGCAGGTCCCTTTGTTAATATCGAATAATGTTCAAAGAACTGGCTGTCAATATCGGCGATTAAATAGTTAACTAACTATTATTTAATAATATTAACATATAGTTAACTAGTTAACTAACCACGTTGGTATATTCTATATTCTAGACTCCAATTACAGGATGCACAACTATTTTGAATTGGACAAAGGGTTAATATGAATGGTGTTACGATTTTAGTGGCCATCATTTAGGCTTCAAACAAGAGCGCTTGTCCAGCGAGATCCTTGTGTTGAATAGAGCGCGATACTTGGTAAAGAATCCTTTGGTTGTTCCCTGGTGCTCCTCAGTATTGCAAGTGCTTCGTCAATGATTGCAAATGGACGTCTCTCAGTATCAGTGATTAAGTAGTAGTCAACCAGCCACGCATTCGGGCTGTTGATTGGCTGGGTTTAAACCACGTAACCATGTTTAGTCTATAAATTTATTATTATTTAGGCTGGGCTCTTTAACCTTGGTTGGGCAACTGGTCTAGGAGAAGGAAAACTCTGAATTCAAAACCTGTTGAACTCCGCTAAAGAAATTGACCTTCTGTCACATCCTGCTCGTGCTGGTATATATATATAATATATATATATATATATATATATATATATATATATATATGAGTAAATAGTTGGGCTGACTGGACTCTTATCCATGGTATGACATGGAGTGTCTAAAACTGGAATGGAAAGTGCTTAAATCGAACTTAACGAACCTAAAATCCACCATCATATATCACCCAAACGAAAGAAAAAATACCAAAATTCAGGGTATAAATCGAATTTAATTAAATTTTCAGTGTTAATACATTAAGGAATAAAATATATAATGCAAGTTATTTTATTCAAAAACTTTTACATTTTTTCAGGTCAGATAAATTGAACCACCTAGCTGACCTGAAAAAATGTAAAAGATTTTAAATAAAATAACTGGTGCATTATATCTTTTATTTATTAATATATCAACACTGAAAATTTAATTAAATTCCGTTAATTCCCTGATTTTTGTTATTTTCTTTAGACAGGGTGACATACAATGGTTGAATTTAGGTCTGTTAAGTTCGATTTAACCAAAAAGATTAAACACCAACTCAAAGAATTCCTTATCTGAACGTATTATACCATAATGTCTGCAAATATTCTAATTTTCTAATTCCTTATTTTGGGCCCAAGGTGAATTTAGATATGTTAGACCTCTTTTAAAATTCAACCAAAATCTATTGAGCATTTAAATTGCGATGTCTGAGAGTAAATAAATTTAATTCAAGATTCCTCGCATAGATAAAAGAGGTCAATAAAAACAGTATGGTTTTATTAAGGGGACTCATGTAATTTCCCGTGTTATAGGCAATTAAATTCGGATGAAGAAGACGACAACAATAATTGAAGATAAAAATCATACAATTTCTCTGAATGTTTGAGATGAGGCTTGATGATTAATATTATGTGCGTTATTCAGAATACTGTCCTCATTTTCATTGTTATATGTACAACGTTTCGGCCGATATCCCCTCCGGCCTTCTTCAGGTATTTCTTGTTGGACTCGGGAACCTTCTCGGCCTCGGAAACCTTCTTGTCGTAATCGGGAACCTTTTGTCAATAGCATTAGAACAATTCGAAAGTTAAATATAAATTTGAACCTAGCTCACCGAGTTCAATTTCCAGGTTCATAGTAATTATGTCACCCACACCTCATTGCACTTGCACTCATACATATAGCATGTACAAGTATATATATATATATATATATATATATATATATATATGTGTGTGTGTGTGTGTGTGTGTGTGTGAGTGTGTGTGTGCGAATGTGTGTTTCTATCGATATAGATGTATGTATATACATATCTACTTATATATTTTAATAAACATGCATATATATATATTTACAAAGCATATACATAGACAAACATATATAAACAATTATAACTATGTACAAAGTGTACTCCCACCCCACAGACACATATTTCAATGTAAGCATGGATATATATATATATATATATATATATATATATATATATAAATGATATGTAGAACGTATAACATGCAATCAAGAAATAAATACATCACGGTGTTGTTTTGTTTATATCTTCAAGGTCTCTTTGTTTTTAATATCGTCCAAAACTGCAATGCATTTTTTGATGATATTTTATTGGACATGAAAACAAAAAATTGAGGTAAAAAAATAGAAAAAGAAAAATTAAATGATGCAAAAAGAAAGTAAAAAAAAGGAAGAAAAAGAAGCAAAACAATAGAATAAAGATGGCGTCTTCTCATGCGTTTCCTTACAATTACAGGCCATAAACAGCTTTCCTGATTTTAGCATCATTTTAACTTGGCTCCCCTACAAAACCTAATCAAGACTTGAAGAACAAGCAATGCCGATCCTTTTTTGCTAAAAACAGAACTTGAATGCTCAAAAATCAAGAAAAAGAAAAAAAATTAAGAATAAGAAAAAAATTAAGTATAAAAAGGAAAAAAAAAAAACAGCAAAAAACAAACAAATAAACGACACCAAATTGGGGAAAAAGTAAAAAATAAAAAATAAATAGAAAAATTCAAAAAGCAAAGAATCTGGAATTTCATCAAACCAAGCCTCATTCCACCAAAAAGAGATTTTTTTTTTTGAAAATCAAGAAGCCAAGTTGAAAAAGAAAAAAAAATGAAAAAAAAATTGATATTCGTCGTTTCTGCTTTTTGTTTTGTTTGTTTTTTTTTTGAGGTTCGTAATTTTCTGGTTTGACCATTTTCAAAATCCTCACCTGGGGTTATGAAGAATTGTTGCCCCAATTTAGACTGATTTAGTTGTACAGGGTCCCATCAAGTGAACTTCACCGACTTTAGGTAAGGTTTATTTGCCTAAGATGATAGAGGAGAGAGGGAGATAGAAAGAGAAAGAGAAAGAGAGAGAGGAGAGGATAAAAAGAGAAGGAGAGAGAGAAGAGAAATAAGTACATGAAACAAGCTAGAGACTGATGACTTTTGTTGTGGTCTAAGATTACAGATGATGAGGAGAGAAGAAGAGAGAGAGAGAGAGAGAAGAGAGAGAGGGGGATAGAAAGAGAAAGAGGATAGAGAGAACAAGAATATGAACAAGCTAGACACTGAGAATTGGGTTGTGGTCTAAGATTACAGATGATGAGGAGAGAGAGAGAGAGAGAGAGAGAGAGAGAGAGAGAGAGAGAAAGAGAGAGTGGAGAGGAGAGAAAGAAATATAATATATATATATAGAAAGAGGGAGGGAGAGAACAAGCTAGAGACTGATGACTTGTGTTGTGGACTAAGATTCTAGATTTTGGAGAGAGAGAGAGAGAAAAAGGAAGAAAGAGAGTGAGGACAAAGAGAGAGTGAGAGTGAGAGTGAGGAAGAAAGAGAAGAGATAGAGAGAGAGACAAGAGAAAGAGAGAACGAGAACATGAGCAAGCTAGATTGATGATTTATGGTCTCAGGTTAAGAGAAAGGGTAATATATATATATATATATATATATATATATTATATATATAGAGAGAGAGAGAGAGAGAGAGAGAGACAGAGAGAGAGACAGAGAGACAGAGAGAGACAGAGACAGAGAGACAGAGAGAGAGAGAAGAGAGAGGGAGAGAGAGAAAGAAAGAAATAAGAATAAGCAAGGAAAATACCGGAGACTTATGTTATGGTCTAAAATTCATGAATAGGAATTGAATTCAGAGATCCACTTCCCCCAGACTGACTTCATAGTCAATGCTAAAGAACCCGACCAGCCCTACTATTTACCCACAGCTGAGGGGAGAACAGAAGTATTCATCCCTTTCCCAAGTTCAGTAACCCAAATTGAAATGTAAACAGCATTGACCAGAATTTGAACTCAGATTACCAATTCCATTTCCCATGAGAATACCCATTCTAGTATGAATGCCATCGTAACATGTTATCCTGTTTGTCATGATATTCTGAGATTTCTCAGAATATCATTTAATAATAACAAGGGGGTTGATTATTTGTTGAAAAAGAAAACGAAAAAAAGTTAAATGAATAAATGGGAAGGTAAGAGTTGCTGCACTTGGCAGAAAAAAGGTGTTAACTCCCTTAGGTTTGTTTTGAAAAAATACCCGAGAAAAATGTCACTGAGAAAAAAAAACAGACGATAGAATTCACAGACGGGAGTTTAGAGACAACAGAATTCAGAGACGAACGGAACACGAGAAGGGTTAGCCAGTAATATGGAGTTGAGAACGGATTTTGGAAGTGACGGTTGAATCAGAGATATTTGAAGAAAAAAAACTGAATTAATTTGAAAAGGAAAGAAAACGAAAGAAGTAATTGTATTTGGAAACGGATTTAAAAAAAGAAAGAGAAAGGAGGAACTTATATGTGATAAAAAAATAAGGAGAAAAAATAAATAATAACAAAAGAGGAACTTATGTTTTCACGAAAAAAGAAGGTATTCTTTTTTTTTTACTGTTTATGTACTTTTATGTATTTGCACCCGTCTGTTTAAAAAAAACAAAAAAACAAAGTAAATAATAATTATTTTTTATAAAATAAAATAATTATTAATCACTCACAAATCGTCTTAGTGACTAATTTAAAAAAAAATATTTTGTTGAAAGAAAACATTCTGTGTTTTTCCCCTGAACTATCTTTCCTTGGAGAGTCAATTGCCTAGTCACTAGATCACATGACTTGACGAAGGGTTTAAAAAAATAAACAGACACTTCGTGACACTGTTAAACCTGTTACATGAGATGGGCTCAACCCCTATTACCTTGAGAGGTACTTGAAGGGCAATTAATCAGCATGGCACCCCAGTGTTATAAAAGGTTATGGTATATATCTATGTCCATATCATATTTGCAGTGAGATCAGTTTCGTAAAATGTATATTTCTGATAAAAATGGGGGAGTCAGCAGCGATGATTTTTCCTGGGAATCATTGAGAAGTCTGGGTCTTTTAACATAGTATTTTCTTTCTGAGGTGACCTGATCAGGACTTATCAGACCCTGTTCTTTCCTTCAGCAATTACTTGACAATTCAAATTTGCAAGAGTGCGTCGTTAGGAAGTAGCTCCTGGGGTCCATCCCAGTCGTAGCTGTATAATGGGCTGGGATCTGGAAATAAAGCTTGATCAAAAAACAAGAAGCTACAACATTTTGCAAAAATTTTTGAAATTTTGCACTTCAATTTTTCTGAAATTTTGTCCTGGTGTGGACTATCTAAAAAAGTTAGCCAAATCCCAAATATTGAGTTTCCAATCCCAAAAATTGAGTTTCCAATCCCAAAAATTGGCGGAGTTATGTTGATTCTAAAAATGGACATAACTCTGCGGGTGGGGGATCGCAAAAAATGGCGACTTTTTGTAATATATCTTTCACATCAGCATTAGCTGATGGTATTTCACTGTAGGTTGAGTTACAACAAGTCTCCCCAGGTGTCCAGAACTCTTCTGAGTATTCTAGCTGATTGCAGCAGTGCAGTAGTCTGGATGGCTTCAATTGTTCCTCTGATTTCCAGTCTTGTTATCAAGTTTATTGTGACCGTTCCAAGTGCGCCAACTACAATTGGTATCACCTTCACTCTCACATTCCACAGCTTTTCAATTCACTGGCAAGGTGCAGGTATTTTATCATCTTTTCATTTTACTTCAGCTTCACCCTGTGATCTGCTAAAAACCGCAAAGTCCATCAGTTGACACGTTCTTTTTTAAATTCTTTTTTATTATAAATGTTCTACATTTTTTAAGGTTAGTTAATTTTGAACCTCCTTTGTACTGCCTAGATATATGGTTTAAAGTTAACTTACCTGGAAAAGTGTAATTTTAAAATAAAATTACTGGTGCATTATATCTTTTATTCATTAATATATAACTCTGAACATTTCATTAAATTTGGTTAATTCCTTGATTTTTGTATTTTTCATTCGCCGGAGTGAAATACGATGGTAGAATTTAGGTCTGTTAAGTTCGATTTAATGCTGGAACCTTAAAATTCCTAGGCAAGTACTCTACCAACTGAGCTATATTGTAGGAAACTTGGTGTCTCTTGGTCCCTTGATATGTGTAATGAAAAGATGAGAAAATATTCCCATGTATAACTATGGAAATAAAATAATTATAAGGAAAATAATGGATTTATTATTTGTGATAATAGTTAAGAAAATAAAATTAATGGCAAAAATTTTAAAATAATATTGAGAATCACAACGCGGAAGATGATAAGGCGTAAGAAATAATAATTTTCTCTTTAACTAATTTTCTGGATTCCTGCAAAGGGGATTCATATATATATATATATAAATATATATATATATATTATATATATGTATACATATACATATTCATAATATAATAATATATAATATATATATACATACATATACACACACATTATATATATATATATAATATTTATATGTATTAATATGTATATGTATACATATATACGTATCTATATATGTATACACAAAGCTATACA
>CM042169.1:66853155-66863155 GCA_023376005.1 Doryteuthis pealeii
TTCAGCCTTTCTCTCTCTATCTCTCTTTTTACATTTTTCTTTTTGACACTTTTTTCTCTCTCTCTCTATTTATCTCTATATATATATATATATCTCATTCTTTCTCTCTCTCTCTCTCTCTCTCTCTTTCACTTTATCTTTGACACTTTTTAAATCCCCTTTATCTCTCTCTTCTTCTCTTTCTCTTTCTCATTCTTTTTCTATCTCTTTTCTATTTATTTCTGTATATCTCTCATTCTTTCTTTTAGACACTATTTCTCCCTTTCTCACTCTCTCCTTTTCTCTATCTCTCTCTCTCTCTCTCTCTCTCTGTCTCTTCTGTCTTCTCTTCTCTCTCTCTTACTCACTCTTTTATTTTCTCTCTTGCTTTTCTTCTTCTATATCATTGTAACTTTCTCTCTCCTCTCTCTCTCTCTCTCTCTCTCTCTCTCTCTCTCTCTCTCTCTCTCTTCTCTCTGTTTCTCTCTCTCATTCTCATTTTTTCTCTCTTGCCTTTTCTTCCTCTATATCTTTGTAACTTTTATTTTTTAACACTATTTCTCCCTCTCTCTATCTTTCTCTCTCTTTCTAATCTATCTCTATCTCTCTCTATCATTTTTTCTTTTGACAATATTGTCCCCCTTTCTCTCCTCTCTCTCTCTCTCTCCTCTCTTCTGATTCTTTTTTCTCTCTTGTTGCTTTTTCTTTCTCTTATATCTTTCTCTCTCTCTCCTCTTATCTCTCCATTGATATCTATCTATCTATCTCGCTTTTTATTTTGACAATATTTCTCTCTCTCTCTCTCTCTTCTCTCCTCTCTCTCTCTCTCTCTCTCTCTCTCTCTTTCTAGCTCTCATTATTTTTCTATGTCTTTCTTTTCTTTCTCTATATGCTTATCATTCTTTTATACACTATTTTAACTCTCTCTCTACGCCCCTCTCTCCTCTCTCTCTCTCTCTCTCTCTCTCTCTCTCTCTCTCTCTCTCTTCTTCCTCTCTCTCTCTTTCTTTTCTCTCTCTCTCTCTTTTTTCTGTCTGTATTTGTCTGTCTGTCTGTCTCTCTCTCTCTCTCTCCCACACACTTTTTTTCATTTTATTTTCTTGAGTGACAAGCCATAAGTTCAACAAAAAAAAAAGTAAGTATTAATCAAAGTGGCTTTTTTCAAAATAAAGGACACAAAAAAAGTTTAAACTCTGACAGAACTTGCAAAAAAGATTTTTAAAAATGAGGAGAATATCCTAAGGGACAAAATTTAAATAATCAAATTTAATTTGCTGATTTAGTTTTCAGGAATTTTTACATATTTTTTATATTCATATCTTCAAAAAAGCTTTGAATTTAACTTTCTAAAATATTTTTCCGGGTGAATGTGCACTTTCAAAATAGCCTGGCATATATGTATCTTTCTCTTTCTTTTCTCTTTCTCTTTTCTCTCTCTCTCTCTCTCTCTCTCTCTCTCTCTCTCTTCTCTCTCTCTCTCTTTTTATATATATATATATACATATATATATTTGCATGTATTTGTACAAGAATGCACACAAATACACAGACACACACACATACACACAGACACACACATATATATATACATATATAGGTATGTATGTATACATATATTTATATATAATATATATATATGCGTTTGTGTGTGTGTGTGTATGTGTGTGTGTGTGATATATAAAGATTTTCTCGGATTTAAACTTGGGTTGATGAGTCCATTTCCTATGAATCTAACCATTACATCATGCACCTCCCTAAAGAAAAGATTATAATATTATATATATATATATATATATATAATATATTATATATATATATATATTACACTATAGGTACAAGGGATAACTTACTCGAGTTTCACCATAAGGATCTTCAGGATTGAATCACTGATTTGACCCTGAAGATCCTTATGGTGAAACTCGATTAGGTTATCACTTGTACCTTATATTGTAATGAATTTGCTCTCCTAACGTATTTAAGCACTTTGTATTTGTTATATCGCTGACTTACTCACTGAATTCTGCCACCATCTAACCGTCGTGACCAAATTCACCGGTAAGTCACCTTTTTCCATATATAATATATATAATATATATACATATATTTACCGACCCCTCCACACGAGCAGGATGTGACACAAGGTCAATTGCTTAAGCAGAGTTTAATAAGTTTGAATTCAGAGATTTCCTGCTCTAATATTACTTATATTTTGAAGGAGAGTTGTTGGATGCATACCTTTCCCAAGAGTATTAGACCTAAGTGAAATGCAAACAGCCTCATCCAGGATTTTTTAACTCAGGTCGATGAGTCCATTTCCTATGACTCTAACAATTGCATCACGTGCCTCCATAAAATAAAGGTTTTTCATTTACATTTCATTAATTGGCATTGAATAACCCAAAAAGGTTTCAAATGCCATTTACCAAACAAACCAAACAAAACCCGAAAGTCAATTTGAAAAACACTAGCAAAAATAAAAAAACATCATCCGGGCGATGTAAATATAGATTTTTTAAAACATATTGCCTGAGGATGGGAGTTAAAAAAAAATGTCAGCGAGTGTGTACCCTAAGTAAGTAAAATCATCAAATTCATTAAAGGATTAAAAAATTAAACAATTTGAAAAGTAAACTTTAAATATGTATTAAATAAAAACAAACTATATATAGATATATAATACCAGTCATGTATTTATTAAAACTTGTTTTAAATACAATGAGGACTCTCTAATGGCCTGTTCAAATTTGAGTGTATTTATTCTATGTTATGACGATTTTGGGTAATGCAACGTAAGCAGTGACGTAATGTTTTGTTACAGACAAAAACCGGAAGCAAATCTCCATTATTAATAGATGAGAAAAGATAAGCACATATATATTCACCAACCCCTCCACACGAGCAAGATGTGACACAAGGTCAATTTCTTAAGCAGAGTTTATCAGGTTTGAATTCAGAGTTTTACTTCTCCTAGACTGATTACCTTGCAATGGTTAAAGAGGCCAGTCTACCCTAATATTTTACCCATAGCTGGAGACAGAATTGGATTCATAACTTTCCCAAGGTTATCGCCATGTAAAATGCAAATAGCTTCGTCCACGAATTGAACTCTGGTCGACGAGTCCATTTTCTATGACTCTAACCATTACACAATGCGCCTCCATAAAAATAAAGATTAGCATATAAACAGCTTTTAATTTTTATTTTAATTAAGTGAAATACAAACCGGCTCATTGATGGGATTGAACTCGTTTTGACGAGTCCATTTCCCACGACTCTAACCATTAGACCACGCGCCTCAATATAAATAAAAATGTGCATATAGACTGCCTTTAATTTCTATTTTCAATTTATTTTTTTATTTTACTTAAGTGAAATGCAAACCGCCTCGTCCAGGAATTGAACTCGTGTTGACGAGTCCATTTCATACGACTCTAACCAATAAACACGCGCCTCCATAAAAATAAAGCATATAGACTGCCGTAAATTCTATTTTCAATTTTAATTCTATTTTATTTTTTTATTTACTTAAGTGAAATTCAAACCGCCTCGTCCAGGAATTGAACTCGTGTTGACGAGTCCATTTCATACGACTCTAACCATTACACCCACGCGCTTCCATAAATATAAAGATCAGCATATAGACTGCCTTTAATTTTTATTTGCAATTTTATTTTTATTCCTAATTTTAATGAAATGAAATAAAAACAGCCTCGTCCAGGAATTGAACTCTGTTGACGAGTCTATTTCATACGACTCTAACCATTAGGCCCACGCGCCTCAATAAAGATGAAGATAAGCAATAGACAGCCTTTAATTTTTATTTTTATTTTTCAATTTATTTTATTATTATTCCTAATTTTAATGAAATGAAATGAAAACAGCCTCATCCAGGATTTGAACTCAGGTCGACGAGTCCATTTCCTATGACAAACAAACTTAACAAAACTTAAGTGAGACTCGGTACGAAAAATGAGAGAGATAACCTTTTTATTTTGGTTTTATTTTAATTTTTATTTTCATTAAAAAATTTCCCCTTCTCTGCAATAATCCCTGCAAGGTGTTCAGCTAGACCCAGAATTTTTACGGAGTGATAAGCAAAATAAACTCAACATACGCCAAAAAAAAAAAAAAAATGGCCACACCTTTTTCAAAATTAACGTCCGCAGGAATTTTGTGGCTTCCATTGCAAACTTTTGCAAATTATTTTCTGTGAATGGTTGGTCCTGCTTATAGAATCCAGATGTGTTGTGAGTCAACCCGAGAAATGCATCCTACTGTCTGGCATATTCTTTGTGGGGGTCATAAGACTCCCTATTCAACTGACAGAATCCCGCAGATACCAGTGCTCTAATGAATTAATCAGATTTGATTTTTCATTTAGCGGTAAAACAAGCACTTGAATGCTAAAGAAAATCAAATAATAATCCCAGCATGAACATCTCGATGTGACAGCGAGTCACTAAAGGTGCCCTATTTCTCAAATAGGTTGTGAAACTAATTTAATATAATGTCTCCATTTTTTCCTGGGAGAATTTGATTTTTTAAAATATTATATTTAAAAGGAGCCTGTTTATATATATATATATATATATATATATATATATATAATATATATATATAATATATATATTAGAGAGAGAGAGAGAGAGAGAGAGATAGATAACTGTGTACAGAAATAAAATTATCTATGGGTAAAATAGATGTTCGAGATTATTAATATGGATAGAAATACGTGGAACAATTTAATTGTTTGCAAATTTTTCGTATTCAATTGAAATAATTTTGCTATATAACTGTACAAATTATCTTTATAATGAAGCTGTAATTGGTTATTAAGGATTATTATTGTTTAGTTAATTGAAACTATATGACTATGTTAAAAACATATGATTAGTATTAAATAGAAATGGATATTTTCAAATGATATAATTATTCAGTATTGATAGAAATACTTTATATCTTGCAACTGTGTAAATCCATTAATAATGGAGATTCGCTTCCGGTTTTGTTGTAACGAACATTACGTCACAGCTTACGTCACATTACCCAAAATCGTCATAACATATTATAAATACACTCAGAATTTGAACATGCAACATTAGACAGTCCTTATTGTTTTTAAAACAAGTTTTTGATAAATACATGACTGGTATTATATATCTATATATAGTTTGTTTTATTTTAATACATATCTAAAAGTTTACATTTCAAATGTTTTATTCTTTAATCCTTTAATGAATTTGGTGATTTTACTACAAACTCGCTGACATTGAATGTTTTACTCCCACCCCTCAGGCAATATATTTGAAAAAATCTATTTTTACATTGCCCGGAGGTCGTTTTTTTTTTTAATTTTGTACTAGTGTAACTAAAGGAAGAACACGATATGACATATGTAGGATTTTTCGTTCTATCATTTTCAAAGAAATGACTGTACCCATGACCCAAGATCGTATTAAAATAATCACAGCATGAACATCTCGATGTGACAGCAAGTCACTAAAGGTGCCCTATTTCTCAAATAGGTTGTGAAACAAATCTAATTTAATGTCTCCTTTTTTCCTGGGAGAATTTGATTTTTTAAAAATATGTTTATTCAAAAGGGGCCGGCTTAGTTCAGTTGGTAGTTCTTCCACGAATCGTAATCGCATGGGTTCAGGTTCAATACCAGACTCCGCTGATGTAGCACAACTTACATAATCTGATCTGTGCAGTAAAGCATCTGGGGGATTATTTAGATGTTTCCCTCCATCCCAGCAAAAAACAATAACTCTGCTATCCACTAGTGAAAAGAGGATATACTCCCCCACTGTTAAATTGATACATTTTTTATTAACTCTAAATGTATCAATAAACTGCTAGAAATAATTTTCATTAACTTTATGTGTATCAAAAACAGGTTGAAATAATTTGCATTAACGTGCAAAAAAAAAAACAATTCAATCAATAGATTGCATCTTATCTGATACTAACATGATGGAACAGAAAGGCTTTAGAGTATTGGAAATGGGGGGGGGGGGAGAATTTCCTCAGAGCTCCAGATTTAGAACTTCACCACTAGATGTAGTTTTCACGTCATTACCCAGCTCACTAATAAAGCAACGTGTGCGGTTTAAATGTGCCCTGGCGAGTAAATTTTGTTAACTGATTTCTGTAATAAAAATAAGTAAATAAATTAAAAATATTGACAAAGATCTGTTTATCTCTTGGATCGTTATCTGTGTATTTATTCAGCTTACTTCAGGAGTAATTTAATTTATCTGAGATGAAGTTTCTTCGAAATTATTTGACACTGGTCATTATTTTATTTTTTTATACGCATTGTAATTGCCCTCTTTAATATAGATAAATAATAATTCCCTAATTAATTTTTAAAAGTGACTATTCTTTTCCTTCATGGTCATCAAGCCATGCTGAGAACACCGATTCCTTTTACAATCTGTTTCTATCAGCCATCACTATTGCTAAGTCCTCTACTCGGCATCCAGTGTCAGCACATTAGCAACCTTACATTTATCAGCTCAGTTTGGACATGGGATGTCTTTTTGAGGATCTACCAGATTCGCTTTACTATTTCTTGCAATCTGTTTCTATCAGCCATCGCACTTGCTAAGTCCTCTACACGCGCTCCAGTGTCAGTACATTATCAACCTTACATTGATCAACTCAGTTTGGACATTGGATGTCTTTTTGAGGACCTACCAGGAGTGTGTCTGATTGAGACAGATGGTTAAGGAGTGTCAGAGAATGCTGTCCTATCACCACAAGTTGATGATAATGATTATGATTGATGATATATATATATGACAATGAAGATAATGATTGATATATATATATATATGTAATATATATAATATATATATATATATATATGGTGTGTGTGTGTGTGTGTGTGTATGTGTGTGTGTGTTGGGTGTGTGTATGTTGGGTAGATTAGACACAGAGTCAAAGGCTGTTTTGGTAAGTGTCACTTTCACGCCTATGTGATTTTGTTGCTTTGAAAAATCACATAGACTTAAAATTGACAGTTACCAACAGCCTTTGACTTTATGTCTATACTAACCTAATTTATATATATATATATATATATATATATATATATATATATATATATATATATGTGTGTGTGTGTGTGTATGTATTGTGTATATATATATATAATATATATATATATATATATATATATATAAATATTTATACATCATCATCATATGTATATATACACATGATGGTGATATATATCATCATCCGCATCATCATCATCATATCTATCTATCTGTCTATCTATCTCTCTTTATATATATATATATATATATATATATATATATATATATATATATATATATACATAGATGAATGAATGAACAAATAAAAGGTTTAGCTTTTATTTATTTACATGGGAACATATATATATATATATATATATATATATATATATATATATATATTATATATACATAAATATTTACACATCATCATTTGTATATATACATATGATTGGTGATATATACATCATCATCCTGATATATAATATATATAATATATATATATATATCACATAATCATTGTTCATGTGCCAACCTAACTTGGATATATATATACTTTATCAATGATATTGGCCATAGTTTACGTATATACATAGGAAAAATATATAATGAATATTGATACAGCATATGTACATTTTTCTGTATCTATATATATATATATATATATATATATATATATATATATATAATATATATATATATATATATATATATATTATATCATCAATTCCATCATTATAATCTTCATCATTTGCCATCCTAAATTTCGATAAATATACTAACATTCTTTACAAACTTATAGGTAAATCCTCTCGGTGAGAAAAAACTCAGCAAATAGTTTGATTGTAAAAATATACTACCAAACATCAACCGGGAAGAAAAAAGATTTTGGAAAAAAGAAAAGACCAAGATAATCGTACCAACAAAAAATAATCTATTAGTACAATATTTTGGCCAAAAGAAAAAAACAATTTATATGCATATATATATATATATATATATATAATTTATACAAAACACCAGGAAACTAAAGCTGATAAGTAAAAAGTGCTCAATACCTAAGTAGAACAAATGATAATGATAAATCTAATGAGTCAGACGAACGTACTAAAAATGTACATTTTGTCTATATATTATATTTATATATGTATATGTGGGTATGTAGTACACACACACACACACACACACACACGCACATATATATATATATATATATATATAATATATATATATATATATATAAATGTATGACAAAAATAAATTAAAAATAAGTGAATCCAATACTCCATAATATCGAGTTCATTCATTTATAACATTTTTAATGCTTTATAATAACGCTCAATTTAAAAAAATTTTTTTTAAATATATATATTATATATAATATTATATATATATAATATATATATATATATATTATATTTGTCCATTCCACTTAACCTGTCTATGTCATCACCTGTTCCTCCATTAAAAAAAAAACTTCAACAAAGTTCTGATTCATTTATTCTAAACAAATTTCAAAGCAAGATAAATGGCCGTTTGCATTGAAAGGAATTACTTTGAGCATTTAATTTGAATGTCTTGTAAATGTCAAGTGTGTACATATGTAATTCGAGATGAAATTGTGTACAAAGCTGAAAAGATCTACTGTCGGGGTGTAGGGGGGTGCTCACTGTTGGTTACTTATATTGAATATGTATATATATATACTTGATGCTTAAAAGTCGAAGCAAGAATGGAAATTTGTAAGAAAAAAAGGTTAAGCAAGTTTGTGTCTCCTTTCTAATCTGGAATGATGATCAGGAACAAGCAAAAGTAAATAAAATAAAATATTGACACCAATAGGCACCCCAGCCCAAATCCATTTTGAAAGGAACAGAATTTTGCTTTTCACCGGTTGTTAGTTAACAAAACAGCCGGCCGATAAAAACCAGTAACATTTTTATACTAAAATAGTTTTTGATTTTAATTAAAAGAAAATTAGTTATTTAATATTGTTGCTGTTAGCATATATGAAAAAATTAACTTTGCACTAAAGATAAACTAATATTGTTATTTAAAAAAAATAAAAGACATATTTATTTATTTTTCATGTGCTTCTATATATTAAAAAAAGTCGTCGGGGCAGCCTGATGTCGGCATCAGCCATGCAGCGAGGGAGTCTATCCCCTTTTCACTAGCGCTAGACCAAGGAGATTATGTTTAGCGTCTGAGGTGGAGCACCACACTACCATCAGCTCCTTACTTTACCGCATACATCCTTGTGCTACTCAGTCGGAAGTATTCGGCTAGAAACCACAAGGTTCCTACTTCGATACCCACCCTCGCCAACTCAGCGTAATGAGTAGCCAAGGATGTATGCGGTAAAGTAAGGAGCTGATGGTAGGTGTGGTGGCTCCACCTCGACGCTAAACATAATCTCCTTGGTCTAGCGCTAGTGAAAAGGGGATAGACTCCTCGTGCATGCTGATGCCGACATCAGGCTGCCCCGACGACTTTTTTTAATAATATAGAAAGCACATGAAAAAAAATAAATATGTCTTTTATTTTTTTTAAATAACAATATTAGTTTATCTTTAGTGCAAAGTTAATTTTTTCATATATGCTAACAGCAACATATTAAATAACTAATTTCTTTTTAATTAAAATCAAAAACTATTTTAGTAGTTAAAAATGTTACTGGTTTTATCGGCCGGCTGTTTTGTTAAACTAACAACCGGTGAAAAGCAAAATTCTGTTCCTTTCAAAATGGATTTGGGCTGGTGGGTGCCTATTGGTGTCAATATTTTATTTATTACTTTTGCTTGTTCCTGATCATCATTCCAGATTAGAAAGGAGACACAAACTTGCTTAACCTTTTTCTACAAATTTCCATTCTTGCTTTCGACTTAAAGCATCAAGTATATATATATACATATTCAATATAAGTAACCAACAGTGAGCACCCCCCTACACCCCGACCAGTAGATCTTTTCAGC
>CM042169.1:66865655-66900655 GCA_023376005.1 Doryteuthis pealeii
AGATAAACAGATCTTTGTCAATATTTTTAATTTATTTACTTATTTTTATTACAGAAATCAGTTAACAAAATTTACTCGCCAGGGCACATTTAAACCGCGCACTTTGCTTTATTAGGGACCTGGGTATGACGCGAAACTACACCTAGTGGTGAAGTTCTAAATCTGGAGCTCTGAGGAATCCCCCCCCCATTTCCAATACTCTAAAGCCTTTCTGTTCCATCATGTTAGTATCAGATAAGATGCAATCTATTGATTGAATTGTTTTTTTTTTTGCACGTTAATGCAAATTATTTCAACCTGTTTATTGATACACATAAAGTTAATGAAAATTATTTCTAGCAGTTTATTGATACATTTAGAGTTAATAAAAAATGTTATCAATTTAACAGTGGGGGAGTATATCCTCTTTTCACTAGTGGATAGCAGAGTTATTGTTTTTGCTGGGATGGGAGGAAACATCTAAAATAATCCCCCAGATGCTTTACTGCACAGATCAGATTATCTAAGTTGTGCTACATCAGCGGAGTCTGGTATTGAACCTGAACCCATGCGATTACGATTCGTGGAAGAACTACCAACTGAACTAAGCCGGCCCTTTTAATAAATATATTTTTTAAAAATCAAATTCTCCCAGGAAAAAAGGAGACATTAAATTAGATTTGTTTCACAACCTATTTGAGAAATAGGGCACCTTTAGTGACTTGCTGTCACATCGAGATGTTCATGCTGTGATTATTTTAATACGATCTTGGGTCATGGGTACAGTCATTTCTTTGAAATGATAGAACGAAAAATCCTACCATATGTCATATCGTGTTCTTCCTTTAGTTACACTAGTACAAAATTAAAAAAAACGACCTCCGGGCAATGTAAAAATAGATTTTTCAAAATATTGCCTGAGGGGTGGGAGTAAAACATTCAATGTCAGCGAGTTTGTAGTAAAATCACCAAATTCATTAAAGGATTAAAGAATAAAACAATTTGAAATGTAAACTTTAGATATGTATTAAAATAAAACAAACTATATATAGATATATAATACCAGTCATGTATTTATCAAAACTTGTTTTAAAAAAACAATAAGGACTGTCTAATGTTGCATGTTCAAATTCTGAGTGTATTTATAATATGTTATGACGATTTTGGGTAATGTGACGTAAGCTGTGACGTAATGTTCGTTACAGACAAAAACCGGAAGTGAATCTCCATTATTAATGATTTACACAGTTGCAAGATATAAAGTATTTCTATCAATACTGATAATTATATCATTTGAAATATCCATTTCTATTTAATACTAATCATATGTTTTAACATAGTCATATAGTTTCAATTAACTAACAATAATAATCCTTAATAACCAATTACAGCTTCATTATAAAATAATTTGTACAGTTATATAGCAAAATTATTTCAATTGAATACGAAAAATTTGCAAACAATTAAATTGTTCCACGTATTTCTATCCAATATTAATAATCTTCGAACATCTATTTTACTAGATAATTTTATTTCTGTACACAGTTATCTAATATATATATATATATATATATATATATATATATATATATATTATATATATATATATATATAAACAGGCCCTTTTAAATAAATATATTTTTTAAAAAAATCAAATTCTCCCAGGAAAAAATGGAGACATTATATTAAATTAGTTTCACAACCTATTTGAGAAATAGGGCACCTTAAGTGACTCGCTGTCACATCGAGATGTTCATGCTGGGATTATTATTTGATTTTCTTTAGCATTCAAGTGCTTGTTTTACCGCTAAATGAAAAATCAAATCTGATTAATTCATTAGAGCACTGGTATCTGCGGGATTCTGTCAGTTGAATAGGGAGTCTTATGACCCCCCACAAAGAATATGCCAGACAGTAGGATGCATTTCTCGGGGTTGACTCCACACACATCTGGATTCTATAAGCAGGACCAACCATTCACGAAAATAATTTGCAAAGTTTGCAATGGAAGCCACAAAATTCCTGCGGACGTTAATTTGAAAAAGGTGTGGCCATTTTTTTTTTTTTTTTTTGGCGTATGTTGAGTTTATTTTGCTTATCACTCCGTAAAATTCTGGGTCTAGCTGAACACCTTGCAGGGATTATTGCAGAGAAGGGGAAAATTTTTTAATGAAAATAAAAATTAAAATAAAACCAAAATAAAAAGGTTATCTCTCCTCATTTATTCGTACCGAGTCTCACTTAAGTTTTGTTAGTTTGTTTGTCATAGGAAATGGACTCGTCGACCTGAGTTCAAATCCTGGATGAGGCTGTTTTCATTTCATTTCATTAAAATTAGGAATAATAATAAAATAAAAATTGAAAATAAAAATAAAAATTAAAGGCTGTCTATTGCTTATCTTTATCTTTATTGAGGCGCGTGGCCTAATGGTTAGAGTCGTATGAAATAGACTCGTCAACACGAGTTCAATTCCTGGACGAGGCTGTTTTTATTTCATTTCATTAAAATTAGGAATAAAAATAAAATTGCAAATAAAAATTAAAGGCAGTCTATATGCTGATCTTTATATTTATGGAAGCGCGTGGTGTAATGGTTAGAGTCGTATGAAATGGACTCGTCAACACGAGTTCAATTCCTGGACGAGGCGGTTTGAATTTCACTTAAGTAAAATAAAAAATAAAAATAGAATTAAAATTGAAAATAGAAATTTACGGCAGTCTATATGCTTTATTTTTATGGAGGCGCGTGGTTTATTGGTTAGAGTCGTATGAAATGGACTCGTCAACACGAGTTCAATTCCTGGACGAGGCGGTTTGCATTTCACTTAAGTAAAATAAAAAATAAAAATTGAAAATAGAAATTAAAGGCAGTCTATATGCACATTTTTATTTATATTGAGGCGCGTGGTCTAATGGTTAGAGTCGTAGGAAATGGACTCGTCAAAACGAGTTCAATCCCATCAATGAGCCGGTTTGTATTTCACTTAATTAAAAATAAAAATTAAAAGCTGTTTATATGCTAATCTTTATTTTTATGGAGGCGCGTGGTGTAATGCTTAGAGTCATAGGAAATGGATTCGACGACCAGAGTTCAATTCGTGAACGAAGCTGATTGCATTTTACATGGCGCTAATAACATTGGGAAAGGTATGAATCTAATTCTGTCTCCAGCTAAGGGTAAAATATCAGGGTAGACTGGCCTCTTTAACCATTGCAAGGTAATCAGTCTAGGAGAAGTTAAAACTCTGAATTCAAACCTGTAAACTCTGCTTAAGAAATTGACCTTGTGTCACATCTTGCTCGTGTGGAGGGGTTGGTGAATATATATGTGCTTATCTTTTCTCATCTATTAATAATGGAGATTTGCTTCCGGTTTTTGTCTGTAACAAAACATTACGTCACTGCTTACGTTGCATTACCCAAAATCGTCATAACATAGAATAAATACACTCAAAATTTGAACAGGCAACATTAGAGAGTCCTCATTGTATTTAAAACAAGTTTTAATAAATACATGACTGGTATTATATATCTATATATAGTTTGTTTTATTTTAATACATATTTAAAGTTTACTTTTCAAATTGTTTAATTTTTTAATCCTTTAATGAATTTGATGATTTTACTTACTTAGGGTACACACTCGCTGACATTATTTTTTTTAACTCCCATCCTCAGGCAATATGTTTTAAAAATCTATATTTACATCGCCCGGATGATGTTTTTTTATTTTGCTAGTGTTTTCATATTGACTTTCGGGTTTTGTTTGGTTTGTTTGGTAAATGGCATTTGAAACCTTTTTGGGTTATTCAATGCCAATTAATGAAAATGTAAATGAAAAACCTTTATTTTATGGAGGCACGTGATGCAATTGTTAGAGTCATAGGAAATTGGACTCATCGACCTGAGTTAAAATCCTGGATGAGGCTGTTTGCATTTCACTTAGGTCTAATACTCTTGGGAAAGGTATGCATCCAACAACTCTCCTTCAAAATATAAGTAAATATTAGAGCAGGAAATCTCTGAATTCAAACTTATTAAACTCTGCTTAAGCAATTGACCTTGTGTCACATCCTGCTCGTGTGGAGGGGTCGGTAAATATATATATATATATATATATATATATAATGGAAAAAGGTGACTTACCGGTGAATTTGGTCACGACGGTTAGATGGTGCAGAATTCAGTGAGTTAAGTCAGCGATATAACAAATACAAAGTGCTTAATACGTTAGGAGAGCAAATTCATTACAATATAGTACAAGTGATAACCTAATCGAGTTTCACCATAAGGATCTTCAGGGTCAAATCAGTGGATTCAATCCTGAAGATCCTTATGGTGAAACTCGAGTAAGTTATCCCTTGTACCTATAGTGTAATATATATATATATATATATATATATATATATATATATATATATCTTTTCTTTAGGGAGGTGCATGATGTAATGGTTAGATTCATAGGAAATGGACTCATCAACCCAAGTTTAAATCCGAGAAAATCTTTATATATACACACACACACACACACACACACACACACACACACGCATATATATATATATATATATATATATGTATACATACATACCTATATATGTATATATATATGTGTGTGTCTGTGTGTATGTGTGTGTGTCTGTGTATTTGTGTGCATTCTTGTACAAATACATGCAAATATATATATGTATATATATATATATATATAAAGAGAGAGAGAGAGAGAGAGAGAGAGAGAGAGAGAGAGAGAGAGAGAGAGAGAAAGAGAAAGAGAAAGAGAAAGAGAAAGATACATATATGCAGGCTATTTTGAAGTGCACATTCACCCGGAAAATATTTTAGAAAGTTAAATTCAAAGCTTTTTTGAAGATATGAATATAAAAATATGTAAAAATTCCTGAAAACTAAATCAGCAAATTAAATTTGATTATTTAAATTTTGTCCCTTAGGATATTCTCCTCATTTTTAAAAATCTTTTTTGCAAGTTCTGTCAGAGTTTAAACTTTTTTGTGTCCTTTATTTTGAAAAAGCCCTTTGATTAATACTTACTTTTTTTTTGTTGAACTTATGGCTTGTCACTCAAAGAAAATAAAATGAAAAAAGTGTGTGGGAGAGAGAGAGAGAGAGACAGAGACAGACAGACAAATACAGACAGAAAGAAAGAGAGAGAGAGAGAAAGAAAGAGAGAGAGAGGGAGAGAGATTGACTGAGAGAGAGAGAGAGAGAGAGAGAGAGAAGAGAGAGAGAGAGGGGCGTAGAGAGAGAGTTAAAATAGTGTATAAAAAGAATGATAAGCATATAGAGAAAGAAAAAGAAAGACATAGAAAATAATGAGAGCTAGAGAGAGAGAGAGAGAGAGAGAGAGAGAGAGAGAGAGAGAGAGAGAGAGAGAGAGAGAAATATTGTCAAAATAAAAAGCGAGATAGATAGATAGATATCAATGGAGAGATAGAGGAGAGAGAGAGAAAGATATAGAGAAAGAAAAAGCAACAGAGAGAAAAGAATCAGAGAGAGAGAGAGAGAGAGAGAGAGAGAGGAAAGGGGGACATATTGTCAAAAAGAAAAAGTGATAGAGAGAGATAGAGATAGATAGAAAGAGAGAGAAAGATAGAGAGAGGGAGAAATAGTGTTAAAAATAAAGTTACAAAGATATAGAGGAAGAAAAGGCAAGAGAGAAAAAATGAGAATGAGAGAGAGAAACAGAGAGAGAGAGAGAGAGAGAGAGAGAGAGAGAGAGAGAGAGAGAGAGAGAGAGAGAGAGAGAGAAAGTTACAATGATATAGAAGAAGAAAAAGCAAGAGAGAAAATAAAAGAGTGAGTAAGAGAGAAAGAGAAAGAGGACAGAGAGAGACAGAGAGAGAGAGAGAGAGAGAGAGATAGAGAAGAGAGAGAGTGAGAAAGGAGAAATAGTGTCTAAAAGAAAGAATGAGAAAGATATACAGAAATAAATAAGAAAGAGATAGAAAAAGAATGAGAAAGAGAAAGAGAGAGAGAGATAAAGGGGATTTAAAAGTGTCAAAAAGATAAAGTGAAAGAGAGAGAGAGAGAGAGAGAGAGAAAGAATGAGATAATATATATATATATAGAGATAAATAGAGAGAGAGAGAAAAAAAGTGTCAAAAAAAAAAATGTAAAAAAGAGAGATAGAGAGAGAAAGGCTGATTACACACACACACACACACAGAGAGAGAGAGAGAGAGAGAGAGAGAGAGAGAGAGAGAGAGAGAGAGAGAGAGATAAACAGACAGACAGACACACAGAGAGACACAGAGAGAGACAGGGAGACATAGACAGAGACAGCCAGATAGAGACAGAGACACAGAGAGATACAGAGAGAGAGAGAGACAGACAGAGAGAGAGTGACAGAGAGAGACAGAGACAGAGACAGACAGACAGACAGAGAGGGTTATAAAAAATGAAACTGAAAATAAGTAAATGTGAGAAACTTTTGAGATGTCACTAATGACCAACTTCGAGAACGAAAAAAAAAAACAACAAAAAAAAAACAAATGAAAAAAGAAAAAAAGAATTGGATTCTTTTTTTCTTTTTACTTTCTTAATTTAAAAAAAAAATGTCTTTTTACTTTCTTTTCATCTACTCTTAACCCCCCTCTTTCTTGTCTTCTTTTTCTTTTTTTCTTCTTTTTTTTTCTTTTTCTTGTTCCTGTCAAATGTCATCTCCAATTTGCAGCTGTGCCTCCATTCATTATTGCTGATTTTTCGGGTCTCCTCCTGAAACGTTTCACTGACAGATCTTTGAAAAAAAATATATATATCCGTGCTCAAAAACATTTCTTAACTAAAAAAAATAAAATACTTGGTCAAAATTGCAAATCGTCATCAAAATTAAAACGGAACAATTTGGCTTGGTCATAGATTTTAATGAATTTAATCATTGCTAAGGACACGATTTCCACAATGAAAGCGCGATGCTCACCAGTCCAATTCATGGCAGCAAGGGAAAAAGAAACGAAAAACAATGGCATTATAAAGAAACAAAACAAAATGGCATTATATGAAAAAAAATGGCATTATATGTACTTTTCGAAAATAAAAACACTTTTTTGTTTCTTTCATTTATTTGCATTTTATTAAACCTACAAATGTGTCAGATCATTTTGCCTGACCCTGTATAACTTTTAACTTAAATTTTAACCGTTAGCTGTGTTTAAGGGAAAAATAGATAAGATAAGATAGATGAATGATAAGTCTAATCATAATTAATAAACATGTACAAACAAAAAACGTACTTTCTATTTCAATATTACAGGTGATGAGAGCTTTTCTTCAGTATGTATGACCAAACGTGTAATAATCCATGTTTTTAATGTTAAACCAAGATCCTTATTATTTTTACACATTGAAGCATCGCAATAGCTCTTAAGTAAACGTATCAAACGTTGTAATGATTAAATTACTATACTCTGGTATATACACAGGTTACGCTAGTATTTCATAATTTCCAGTATTTTCACATAAACTGTATTGATTTTTTGTGTGTTAGAAGTGCATTCCAAAAATTCTTACAGCGTGCCCTCCCCTAGCCTTATACCAGATGAAGAAAATGTGTATAGCTCTGAACTTGATATATCACTAAAACAATAAATTCAATGAATTCTGTGAGTGCTTTTGGTTAAAAACGTTATTTACAATCAGATTTTCAATCAAAATTTGCTGTTGAAAATTAATTTTTATAATTAAGATTCGTTAACTCTTTGAACCCTACGGCAACCCTACGGCAAACCTGAGGCACCCCTAAGGCACCCCTAAGGCACCCCTGAGAACACTATGTGCTGTTGGTTGAAAGCATAACTGAAATTGTAAAATGCTGTTTTCTGATATCAACATTTTTTTTAGATACTAGCGATGGAGAAATAAAGATTATCCGGATAGAATTCTGCCGGCACAGCTATACTCATCCAGTAAAAAAAAACATCTAGAATTAGCAGCCTTTGTTATCTCTCCCTCTCCCCCTCACTCTCTTTCATTCTAAGGAAGACTGTGTTGCGCCAGTCAATTCTTATATACAAGACATGCGTGCTTATTTGTAGATGCTAGAAGGAAAAAAGAAAGTTTGAAAGTAAGCCGACTAAAACAAAATTTAACGGACGCACACCAACACACAGACACACACACGGATACAGGCATACACAGACACACACGTGAGCGCACAGACACACGCATATACATGCACAGACACATAGACACACACATACAAGTACACACAGAGACACACACATGCACACACAGAGACACACACATTTGTTACGAATTTTGTGGCCATTTTTAGGCTTCGAGCAGGAGCTCTGTCCAGCGGAGATCTTTTGTGTTAAGCAGAGCACGATCCCTAGTGAAGAAACCTTTGGTTGGTTCTTAGTGTCCCTTAGTATTTATTATGATCCTTTGGTTATTCCTTGGTGTTCCTTAATGTTGGGTATGATCCTTTTGTTGTTCCTTGATGATCCTTAATGTTGGGTATGATCCTTTGGTTGTTCCTTGATGATCCTTAATGTTGGGCATGATCCTTTGGTTGTTCCTTGATGATCCTTAATGTTGGGTATGATCCTTTTGTTGTTCCTTGATGATCCTTAATGTTGGGTATGATCCTTTGGTTGTTCCTTGATGATCCTTAATGTTGGGTATGATCCTTTGGTTGTTCCTGATGATCCTTAATGTTGAGTATGATCCTTTGGTTGTTACTTGATGATCCTTAATGTTGGGCATGATCCTTTGGTTTTTCCTTAATGATCCTTAATGTTGGGTATGATCCTTTTGTTGTTCCTTGATGATCCTTAATGTTGGGTATGATCCTTTGGTTGTTCCTTGATGATCCTTAATGTTGGGTATGATCCTTTGGTTGTTCCTTGATGTTCCTTAATGTTGGGTATGATCCTTTGGTTGTTCCTTGGTATCCCTTAATGTTCGGTATGATCCTTGGTTGTTTCTTGGTGTCCCTTAGAGTTGGGCATGATCCTTTGGTTGTTCCTTGGTATCCCTTAATGATCCTTTGGTTGTTCCTTGGTGTTCCTTAATGTTGAGTATGATCCTTTGGTTGTTCCTTAGTGTTCCTTAATGTTGGGTATGATCTTTTGGTTGTTCCTTGGTGTTCCTTAATGTTGGGTATGAGACTTCAGTTGTTCCATGGTGTCCCTTGGTGTTGCAGGTCCGTTCGTCAATGTCGAATAAAGTTCAAATGGACGGCTGTCAATATCAGCGATTGAATAGTTAACTAACCACGTATTCGGGCTGTTCATAGGCTGGGGTTTAAAACATGTGACCTAGCTTAGTCTATTAGTTTAAGTGGTGGAATGCAGCATACCCTATTTACTTCATGTAGTGTGATGGATAGCAAGCTAGATTAGCAGACCATTATTAGTGAGTTAGATTCTCACTGGGTGCCTCATACTTCTGGTCTTGTGCCGCATCTAAGCTATGCTTAGTAAATAGCTATATACTAAAATAATTGGGAACCTTAGGTGGTGTAATGATTAGCAAGCTAGATTCGAAGACCATTGTTAATGAGTTCGATTCTCACTGGGCGGCTCATAATTTGGCCTTGTGCCACGTCTAAGCTAAGCTTAGTAAACAGTAAATACTAAAATAATCTAACACACTTAGATTAGTGTCCATTAAATTTCCGTATATAATGTTGAATATCTCATGAAAAAAAAACTGAATCTTGTTAAATATATTTCGTTTATTGACAACTTATGGTTGATACGGGTACTCTCCGGGTGGAATTCTGGTCGCCGGGTATCCCCCACTCCTGACGAAAATTCTAGAAATTCGCAAATATATGCACCCTCCGCGTACAAATGTTTAAGTTTTAATGTAATAAAATCCAAGTAACCAGCCATCAGAAGAAAGAAATATTTTTTTACACAAATCTTTTTGTTTGCCCAGAATGAATAGAATAAAGCGTCTTCGGCATAAAATAACGCTAAAAGTGTT
Organism: Doryteuthis pealeii; assembly: GCA_023376005.1. NCBI lineage: Eukaryota > Metazoa > Mollusca > Cephalopoda > Myopsida > Loliginidae > Doryteuthis > Doryteuthis pealeii. The sequence continues at coordinate 66,875,585 of CM042169.1, forward strand.
GACATGCCGTAAAATCCAAGTAATTAAACAAACACTAAGGAGGTAACTGACCGATGAATTAAGATCTGAACAGAAGAAAGAAACATTTTTTTTACACAAATCTTTTTGTTTACCCGAGTAACATCAGAATGAATAGAATAAAGCGTATTCAGCATAAAATAACCCTAAAAGTGTTGACATGCCGTAAATTCCAACTAATTAACCAACACTAAGGAGGTAAATTGAGATTTGAACCGAAGAAAGAAACATTTTTTTTACACAAATCTTTTTGTTTGACGGAGTAACATAAGAATGAATAGAATAAAGCGTATTCGGCATAAAATAAACCTAAAAGTGATGACATGCCGTAAAATCCAACTAATTAACCAACACTAAGGAGGTAAATTGAGATTTGAACCGAAGAAAGAAACATTTTTTTACACAAATCTTTTTGTTTGCCCGAGTAACATAAGAATGAATAGAATAAAGCGTATTCGGCATAAAATAACCCTAAAAGTGTTGACATGCCGTAAAATCCAAGTAATTAACCAACACTAAGGAGGTACATGATCAATTGAGATCTGAACAGACGAAAGAAACATTTTTTTTTACACAAATATTTTTGTTTACCCGAGTAACATCAGAATGAATAGAATAAAGCGTCTTCAGCATAAAATAACCTTAAAAGTGTTGACATGCCGTAAAATCCAACTAATTAACCAACACTAAGGAGGTAAATTGAGATTTGAACCGAAGAAAGAAACATTTTTTTTCTAAAATCTTCATGTTTGCCCGAGTCGCATCAATGAAAAGGAATACTTCAAATAAATTTCAATCAACCCAGTTACTTTTATGTTTCAGCAAATGGATTAATATGAATTTAAGTTCATGTGATGTCTCTCATTGCGGTCGACTGCAACGATTTGTTCACTGACAGCTGGTATTTATGAAAAGTCTGCAGTTACCGATAGAAAACTAAAGTATGCATCTATAAAAGAGAAATATTGCATGGTATATATGTATATATATATATATATATATATATATATATCTTATTATAATGGAGATTGTGTGTTTTCTGTCTGTAACCGAAACTATATTCCTACTCAAATCACAATTCTCTTAGTTATTGACATCACATTCTCCATGATTTTATTTTTATCTAAACCTCAATTATTAATAAAATTGTCTTACATTATTAATACTGTTAACTATGTCTACATACTGACAACATGCAATTATATTTATATATACAACAAAATAGCGGTTTACAGTGTGAACGGGAAGGCTAATTTGCATATTAATATTAAAAATCGAATTCAATAAATATGTGCTTAGTATTATTGATTTCTAACTGTTTGGTTTTATTTTAATGAATATAAGCAAAAATCTCTTCAATGAATCTTAAATGAAATCCATTAAGAAGATAAAATAACTGTCATTTTATTCTTTACTTCCTCTTATAACTAAATACTTAAATTAGAAAAATAACAATGAAAGACGAGAGTGATGGAAGAGTAAGTTTCAGTTGTTCCATTTTTTATTATACTCCCTCTGTTTCAAATCTTTTTATCTGTATTCTTATTTAGTTTATATATATTAGTTATATTAGCCTTTCTACTTTAATACAATATTTTATTACATTAAAACTTAAATACTTGCACCCGGAGGGTGCATATATTTGCTAGTTATTATAATGGAGATTGTGTGTTTTTCTGTCTGTAACCGAAACTATATTACTACTCAAGTCACAATTCCCTTAGTTATTTACGTCACATTCTCCATGATTCTATTTTTATTTAAACCTCAATTAATAATAAAACTGTTTGAAATTATTAATACTGTTGGCCTTACCTAAATACTAATAACATGCAATTGTTTTTATATATACAACAAAATACCAGTTTTCAGTGTAAACGTAAAGCTAATTTGCATATTAATATTAAAAAAACTGATTTTAATAAAAAATGTGCTTGGTATTATTGATTTCTAATTGTTTGGTTTTATCTTAATGAATATGAGTAAAAATCTCTTCAATAAATCCTAAAAGAAATTCATAAACAAGAAGAAATAACTTTTATTCTTACTTCCTATTTTAACTAAATAGTTAAATTAGGAAAATTTAGCATTGAAAAACGGAAGTGATGAAAGAGTTAAGTTTCAGTTGTTCTATTTTCCGATTATACCCCTCCGTTTCAAATCTTTTTATTTGAATTCTTAATTTGTTTCATTAGCCTTTCTGATTTAATCTAATATTTTATTACATTTAAACTTAAATACTTGCACCGGAGGGTGCATATATTTGCTAGTATATATATATATATATATATATATATATATATATATATATATATATATATATGGGAATAATTATGGAAATAAATCCGACAATATTAAGAATTTGAAAAACAAACTGTTCCAAAAATAAGATGAATTTATTATTCATTAATAAAAATTTTATAAACTCCTGTCATTTACAAAACATCCATCGCTTTCTTTACCCCATAATCTATCCTGATGAAGGTTTAAATAAACCGAAATGTTTAAGCGTCGATAAATAAATTCATCTTATTTTTGGAAGACTTCGTTCTTAAAATTTCTTAATATATATATATATATATATATATATATATATATATATATATATATATATTAAACAAAACGGAACCCGGGTAGATAATTGAGATTAGGGAAAAGGGAGTTTGCAAAGCGAATAAATTTTTTTTAATAAATAAATGAATACGGCCGGACAAAACATTAAAATCATTTTTTTAGCTTTCCTAGAAAGGAAATGTTTCACCACATTTAAGCTATGGGTTGTTGGTTGTGAAATTTAACATAGAAATACATTTCAAATACTTACATCGCTCTCTCTCTCTCTCTCTCTCTCTCTCTCTCTCTCTCTCTCTCTTCTCTCTCTCTCTCTCTTCCTCTCTCTCACTTGGTCGGTTTTGACTTAATTGCAAATTACGACTAGTTAGAACCAATTAAAATAGATTTTTTTCAAACATAATTCAATCCTAAAAGTAAGGAATAATTTAGTATAATTTTCCTGTCATTAAACTAAACACTGAAAAAGCATTTAGGAAGCAAAAGTTGATTAACTCAGCTTATAATAGAATATTAACATATATATATATATATATATATATATATATATATATATATATATATATGTGTGTGTGTGTGTGTGTTGTGTGTGTGTGTGTGTTGTGTGTGTGTGTGTGTGTGTGTTGGAATTGACTAACATACACACACACAAACTGCCCTTTATGTAATAGAAGCGGCTACCCAGTGTCGCCTAGGTAGAGGGGGAAATCTCTGGCGTATTAAATTGTTTATTTTTGAGATTTACACATGCTAGATATGTTTAAGTAGAATTTCTATATATGTATAGTCTAAATTTAAAATATCTACTAATATAAATCAAATCTTCATATTTTTTTAGGCTGAACTTGCACAAAGGTGTCAAAATTAGTGTGTCCCAGAAAAAAGAGAACCCACAAATTTTGTAATAAAACTGTTAACTTTAACTATGTGTCTAGGGTTATAGTTTAGTGTTAGGGCTAGTCTTAGGATTAGGGTTAGGATTGGGGTTTAGGGTTAGTTTAATGGTAAAATGAATAAATAATTTGAGCTCTGTTTATTCCTGGGTCACCCTGTATATCGGCGACCCAGAAAAAACAGAACCCACAAGTTTTATAATAAAACTTTTAATTTTAACTAAGGGGGTATAGGGTTAGGGTTAGGGTTAGTGTGAGTGTTAGGATTAGGGTTAGGGTTGGGGTTTAGGGTTATTTTAATGGTAAAATCAATACATAATTTGAGTTCTGTTTATTTCTGGGTCACCCTGTATACAGGTGACCCAGAAGAACAGAACCCACAAATGTTGTAATAAAACTGTTAATTTTAACTATAGGTGTTTAGGGTTAGGGTTAGGCTTAGGTTTCGGGCTTAGGGCTTAGGGTTAGGGTTAGGGTTGGGGTTTAAGGTTAGTTTAATCGGAAAATAAATAAGTAATTTGGATTCTTTTTCTGGGTCACCCTAATTTTGACACCTTTCTGCAAGTTCAGCCTTTTTTTAACAAAAAGCAAGAACCTGTCACATTTAATGTGTATATATATTTATTTTGTCGTTAATTGTTTTATTTTCGTAATTTCATCCGGAAATACACACATATACCACCAGCCCTTTAAATATGTATAGATAGATATGTTTATTTTTCCGCATTATCTGTAATGGTTACGACATATCATACATCCGCCCTGTCGGCTGGAGCGTTAGAATGCACCGACTGCACCTCTACAGAGGGGTAAGACTCCCCCAATGGGCCACCTGTTGGCCATGGGTGGCGACTCGTGATGCTTAAGGATAGAGCCCAGGTGGATGAGCAGTTTCATGATGTGCAATACTCCACTTTGGCCCTATCTTGGGCTAGACGGTCGGTCGGAGAGGCCCCCTCCGATCAATCGGCTGGTCACGTCAAGCCCTAGCACCTATATGATTTTCCCAACCCTATTGCCCTTATGGCAAGCCCCAACCCCTTTTTATCATATGGGTGCTAGAAGGCGGTGGCTGCGGGTCTACATGTCCTGGGAATGACGTTAAACTCTATCTGATGGTGAGGTTCCAGTTTTGGAGGTTTGGGGAATGTTGAGCACCCCTTCATCACCATTGCTCCCTGGTCCACTCTGACCCGGAGTGATAGTACCTGTTAGGGTCCCATCTAAGGGTTAAATAGAAAAATGTATTTATAAAAAAAATGTATTATCCATTAAGAATTGATTTATTTCAAAACTTATCGCATTAAATGACCCACTGAGGTTGATATGCCGTAAAACAAAACAAACCAAACCAAAATCTCCTACACTGACATTATAAGACATATAGATTTCATATTGGTCAACATTATTCATAGTCAGGATTATACAGCATCATCTAAGAGTAAAAAACCTTAAGAATAGCTTTTAAGATCAGCATTTCCTATAGAGAAGTGAATTGCATTACAATCAATGTTAAGAGTGTTCTTCTCATTGTTAAGTATCTGGCCGCCATCCTTGGCCAGTTGTAAAAGAACTTAAAGTAAATAAGTAAGTAAGTCCAGAATTATAGAATCCTTTGGTGAGTCAATAAGTCCTGTGATATATTCCTTTGGTAAGTGAATAAGTCCTGCGGTATATTCTTTTGGTAAGTCCCGCAATATAATACTACGTCCGTAGTCCAAGAAGATCCAAGTAGTAGTGAGCTAAGATTATAATCAGCCAGTATAAATAACAGCAGCAGCAGCAGAGTACTGCCAGTGATTGGACAATAGGAATCCTTCCCATGTCACGTGCTTATTGGCGAAGAATTGATTTATTTCAAAGCTATATCGGCATTAAATGACCCACTGAGGTTGATATGCCGTAAAAAGAAAACAAACAAACAGACATATATGTTTATTTTTCCGCATTATCTGTAATGGCTACGACATACCATACCTGCACATGGAAAATCTTATTCTTGTTTCTTTTTACCTGAAAGGTGCAAGTTTGATTTATCCAGGTTTGAGAAGGCCATTCTTCCAAGCTGCACCTGACTCAATTGTCTAAAAAGAGCTAATTGCTTGAGGGGGTAAAGTAAGGAGGAATGGTGAGAGGATTAGGATAATTTTTGCACCTGTTTCCCAGGGGGCGGGAGTAATTCCATGTCAAAATACTCAGATAAAAATAAGTGCACAATTTTATCTGATGTTGGAGATTCGCTTGTGAGTAAAAAAACAAACAATATTTTTGGTACAAATAATGTTCAATATATGGGAAATAATAATTTAGAAGAAAATTAAAGGGACTCTCTTCTCGTTGGTCAAAACTACTTTGATAGCTCCTCCTCCTTTCACCCTCTCTCTCTCTCTCTCTCTCTCTCTCTCTCTTTCTCTCTCTCCCTATCTCTATTTCTCTTTCACTCTCTCTCTCTTTCTTACCCTCTCTCTTTCTTTATTTTATTCAATACTATTTCACTTCGTTTGACAATAATAATAATAATGATAATGATGATGATGATGATGATGATGATGATAATAATAATAATAATAATAATAATAATAATAATAATAATAATAATCACCTTATCCCAGCAAGAAGACCAGACCTAGTGTTGATTAACAAAAAAAAGAACTTGTCAACTGGTGGATTTTGCAGTTCCAGCAGATCACAGGGTGAAGCTAAAGGAAAATGAAAAAATGGATAAATATCTGGACCTTGCCAGAGAACTGAAAAAATTATGGAATATGAAAGTGAAAGTGATACCAATTGTAGTTGGTGCACTTGGAACGGGTCCCAAAAGGATTGGAAAAGGGTTTGGAAAGTTTGGAAATCAGAGGAAGGATTGAAACCATTCAGAACACTGCACTGCTGCAATCTGCCAGAATACTCAGAAGAGTCCTGGAGACCTGAGAAGACTTGCTCTCACTCAGACTCCAGTGAAAGACCATCAGATAATGCTGATGTGAAAACTCAAAAGGAGTAAATAATATAATAATAATAATAATAATAATAATAATAATAATAATAATAATAGGACATGGCTAAGAAAAGGAAACCTCAAAAAAGAAACCGAATCACTTATAATAGCAGCCAAGACAATGTCATAATAACAAACAAATATAAAGGCAAAAATAGATTGAATAATAAAAAAGATGCAGCAGAATAGCAAGTGCACAATATGTGGAGACAGAGATGAAACGGTCAATCATATAATAAGTGAATGCAGCAAACTAGCACAAAGAGAATACAAGACTAGGCACGACTCGGTGAGAAAGGCAACCCACTGGGAATTTGCAGTGCCACATTAGGATTTACCCATTACCCATTTAATTGGTCTTGCTATGAAAAAATCAGTAATCATTAATAACTTAAAAAATGTAAGAAAAATCTACAAAAATAAAAAAAATTAGGAAAATTTTTTTACTATGTTGTTTATGTATATAATTGTCTTTATCATTCAAAAAATTCTACATCGATATTTGTTCTGTCTAAAAGGGTGGTGGTCTAACTCAGATAATTCCCTGATAATATAAAATAAGTTAGATATGTAATTTTTGCCTTTTTAATTTTTTTTTTTTTACTGATGCCCAGCTGAATTTCGCTGATTCATAAGTACATTTTTTCATTTACACCTTTAACATCCGGTTGTTTGTTAGGGGTTAGGGTTAGGGGTTAGTTTTATAATTAAAAAACCCTCTAAAAATCGCCTGTTAACAAACAACCGGATGTTGACAGTGTAAATGAAAAAATGTACTTATGAATCAGCAAAGCAAAAGGGGTGCCTAAAAGTCATACGGCCTACTTTTCGACTTAAACAAAAAATTACCTTAAATAATTGATTTAATTAATTTTAATTCGTTTTTAAAATTAAGATAAATAAAGAAATTGGTGGAACCTACTTTTTATCGATTCCATCCACCTAAAACTCCCTAAATTTTTGCTACATAAACAGAAAAATATCACTGTATTAACTAAAAAAACATAAAATGTAATACATTGTGCGCTGCAATATATTTTAATGTTTAATTTTTTATGAATAATATATTTTATTTTTTTGCCTATTTTGAAAAACATTTGGATTCCTCAGGCCAAAAAACTTTTATAAACCAATTCTTAGGAGTAGGGAAGCTCTAGAACACATTTTTCAGACAGAAACATATTATAAAAGTCACCATTTTTTGCGCTCCCCTCCTAATTTTTCGTGTTTAAAATCGACATAACTCGTTCAATTTTAAAAATTGGGAGCTCAAATTTTTGGGATTGTCTAACGTTAACGTAGACCACACCTGGAATAAAATCCAGAAAAATTGAAGGTGTGGTGACATGGCCTGTGTGGAATAATCATACTAGTTCCAATTACCGTCGAATTTGTAAGACAAGGCAGCAGGCAGTCGTAACCCAATACGATTCTGGTTTGCTTCAAAGACTACTGCAAAGTGGCAGGATATTTATGAAGCCTCAGAAGATCATACAAACCAAGCAGCCAATCAGGACTCAAGAAATGGAATCACCAAATGCATGAGTGGACTATTCCTGAATTCCAAAGTACCAGTTGTCTTGACACTGGTTTCAGCTGTGTTTGCTAGTCTGATGTGTGTTGCAACCAATAGAGACTGACTGACTGACTGACTGACTTCAATAGCCTGGGAGTGATTTTGGCATGGCTTACAGGAAGTGAGCCGTTCATCCCAATAAAATAAAACAATGTGTCTTCCTCTTAACACGCCCTGCGTATGAGGCGTTAGAGAATACACGGACTGCAACTCTGCAGAGAGGGTAAGGAGTCCCCCAATGGGGCTACCTGTTGGCGTAAGTGTGCGACCCCCCTGGATGCTTTAAGTATCGGACCCAGGTGGCTGAAGCAGTCCATGAACATAGCAGACACTCTAGTTTTTTGGGCTAGACTGGTGTCGCGAGAGGCGCCTACGGATGCATCGCTGGTCACCTGTCAAGCCCTTGGTCAACTATATGATTGCACTGCCTCTTATTGCCCTCTGGCAACCCCAACCCTGTTTAAATCATGATGGGTGCTATACAGGCAGATGCTGAAGTTGCTGTACCTGGGAATGACGCTTAACATGCAATGGTGACGAATTTAAACTACATGGTTTGAGTTCAGCTTCTGGAAGTTTGGGGAATGTGAGCAACCCCTTCATCACCATTGCTCCTCGTCCACATCTGACCGGAGTGTTAGTACCTGTTAGGTCAACGTCTACGATTCCAAATAGAGAAATGAATTTGAAAAAAGTGAGTATCCATTTAAGAATGACTTAAATTTCAAACAAACTGTATCGGTATTAAAATGACCACCCTACGGTTGATATGTCGTAAAACAAAAACAAAACAAAACAACCAAACCATTTCTCTATGATGATAACGCGTTGAGCATCAGGGCGTCTCCTTAAGAAATTTATTTCACAACCTAAGTTCTCCTCCAGCTGTGCAGTAAAAACATTCAACCAGCATTATGGGGGTTTAGGTTTCACTTAGATTAGTATATCTATTCATTCTTCTTTTTACTGTGACACATGTCAAAAGTAGACAGGCAGTTATAACATTATATATATTTTAGAATTTCTTAAAACGTTACTTTGGAGCATTAAATTTACTACTGCAAAGGCCCTGAAGTGACATACATAAAAAATGTTTCTATTCACCTCATTTTTTTTATTAATATTTTTGTTTCTATTTTTCAGTATTAGTGTCATGCATATGTTTGACATGTAGTTTTTTTTTCTATCATTCCTTGAGAGGTTAACATAAAGAGTTCTTCAAGTGAATACCCCATAAGAGTATAAATAAAAATAAAACAGGTATTCGGCAATAAATGAATCCAACAAGGGGTTAGACTCTCTTTTTCTTTATCATCCCCTGGAGCGATTTAGGACGAGATCATTTATTAAACCAGAGGATGTCGCAAAATGATAACAGTCGTACTTATTTAGGAAACACGCGTATTAATAGTGTAGAGCAATTTGGACGGTCTTATTCTTAGCACAGAGGGAGTAGCAAATGATAACAGTCGTACTTTTTAGGAACACGCGTAATTAACATATGTACGACCGATTTGGACGGGTCTCATTATACCGGGGGCAGAGGGAGTCCGAAAATGATAACAGTTTGTATTTTTAAGAAACACGCGTATAATATAAATAGACGATTTTGGGAAAGGTCCTCATTTAACACAGAGTAGCAAAGATGATAACAGTCGTACTTTTTAGGAACACGCGTAATTAATAATATAGACGATTTGGAACGGTCCCTCATTTTACCACACAGTAGCCAAAATGAAATGAAGTCGTACTTTTTTAGGAAACACGCGTATATAATGATGTAGACGATTTGGAGGAACGGTCCCTCATTTTACAACAGAGGGAGTGCAAATGATAAAAGTCGTACTTTTTAGGAACCGCGTATTATATACTAGAGCGATTTGGACGGTCTCCATTATAACCCAGAGGGTAGTCGCACAAATGAGTAACAGTTTGCTATTTCTTTAGAAACACGCGTGTTGATATGTAGACCTGATTTGGACGGTCTCATATTTAACAACAAGAAATAGCAAAATGATAAAGTACGTACTTTTTAGGAACACGCGTATTAAGTATGTAGACATTTGGACGGTGCTCATTTTGACACAGAGGGAGTGCAGCAAAAGATTGAACTGTCAATACTTTTAGGAACCAATCGCGTAATTAATATGTAGAACGATTTAATGACGGTCTTCATTTTACAGCAGAGGGAGTGAAGCAAAATGAAACTGTCATACTTTTTAGGAACAACGCGTATTTAATATGTAGACGATTTGGGACGGTCTGCATTTTACACAGAGGGAGTAGCAAATGAAACTGTATAATATTTTAGGAACACGCGTATTATATGTAGACCGATTTTAGACGTCTACACTTTACACAGAGGGAAAGTACAAAAATGAACACTCGTCAGGTACTTTTTAGGAACACGCGTATTAAATATGTAGAGCGATTTGGACCGAGTCTCATTTTACACAACAGAGGGAGTGAGCAAATATGAAACTTTTGTCATATTTTTTAAGGAACAATCGCGTATTAATATGTAAAAGACATTTGGACGGGTCTCAATTTTAACACAGAGGGAGTACAAAATGAAGACTGTCATATTTTCGGATACATGAGTATTAATTATGTAGACAATATTTCGGACGGTCCACATTTTACACAGCAGGGAGTAGCAAAAATCGAAACAGTCGTAACTGTTTTAAAGGGAACACGCGTTAATTAAATATTGTATATACTGATTTGGACGGTCTTTTCATTTTACACAGGAGGGCGTAGCAAAATAGAAACTGTCAATACTTTTTCGGGAACATGGTATTAATATGTAGACCAATTTGGACGGTCACAATTTTTACAACAGAGGGATAGCAAAATGATAACAGTACGTACTTTTTAGGAACACGCGTATTAAATATGTAGACGATTCTGGACGGTCTCTATTTTACACAGAGGGAGTAGCAAAATGAAACTGTCATACTTTTAAGGAACACGCGTATTAATATGTAGACGATTTGGACGGTCTCATTTTTCAACAGATGGGAGTAGCAAAATGTAAACGTCCATAGCTTTTTAGGTAAATCATCGCGTATTAATATGGAGACCGAATTTGGAACGGTCTCATCTTTTAAACACCAGCAGGAGGAGTAGCAAAATGAAACTGGTCATACTTTTTAGGAACATCGTATTAATAATGTAGTACGATTTGGACGGTCTCAATTTTACACAGGGAGTACAAAATGAAACTGTCCATACTTTTTAGAACATCGCGTAATTATATCGTAGACGATTTGGAACGGTCTCAAGTTTTCTACGACAGAAGGGAGTAGCAAAAAATGAAACTGTCATACTATTTTTCGGACATGCGTATTAAATATGTAGACAATTTGTGACGGTCACATTTTACAGACAGAGGGAGTAGCATAAAATGATAAACAGTCGTAATTCTTTAGGAACACGCGTATTGAATTGTAGACGATCTTGGACGGATCCTCCATTTTACACACCGTCGCCGCGCCGTCCTTTCTCTGTCCGCCTTTGTCGCGTGGCCCTCTGCGCCAGGTCGTTGCGATTCGGCCCGCCCCACCCCGACACATTCGCTATGGCTGACTAGTTTCCGGGTTGTTCCCCCCGGGCAGCCCCAGGCACCGGCGCGTTCCGCAGGCGGGTCTTGCCTCGGCTGCCGACCCCCTCTGGTCGATCGCCCGGCTCTCTCCCCGGTGTCTGTGGTGTGGGGGCTTCCTATGCTGGGACCCCGCCGCCCGCCGGCCCATCCCACGTGGCCCCCCCCTGCACCTCCCCCGGTTCTCCCGCACCCGGCCCAGTCGGCCAAACCCTTTAGCGCGAGGTGTAGCATGGAGGAGGCGGCGCGGAGTTTGCGTACTCCGCACACCCCATTACTCCACGCTCTCATTATCTCTAGCACTTTCTTAAATATGACACAAGCAGTCCTATTGCCTTCTCCTCTGTACCTTTCTTCTTCTTCTCAGCACAACACTCTAACGCTTCTTCTTTTCTTTCTTTTCTTCTTCTCTTCCTCGCTCTCTACTGCACTTCACCTCAACATCCTCCATTTTTTTTTTTCCTGCTAAGTACATACTTCTGCTCACGAATATTTCTTTCTATACTGTTCTTATTCTTGATTTCTTTCTACTACGATTCCTATCCTTGCTAAACTTTTTTCACTCTCTTTCTCTTTAAATCTTGCTTTCCTTCTTTTCCTTCCACACGCTCCTATCCTCCTCTTTACTTTCTCTGCACTCTCCCACCACTTTTCTCTTCCCCCTTCATCTTTCTCTCATTCTCTCTCTCTCTTCTCTAATCATCGCTCCTTCTTCCTCCTCTTTCTGTCTTCACTTCCCTTTCTCGCTCAATGCAACAAACTTAAAATGTCCTTAACTGCATTGCGCGAAGATTCCTGACACTCAAAATTTGCAAATATATTAAAATGCCCACATTACCCCAGTGAGATTTTGGTCATATTTTCAAATTGCCCCAGCTCACATGCATATTCAATTTATATGCATCGTATTTATATTTAATTTATTTTTTATTTTTTTATTTTTTATTTATTATTTTTTTTTCTTTCACGAATCATTTTCATTTTTATCAGCATCTTCACCAGCATATTTTTTTTCCGTCGGTGCAAAACATTTTTTCAAACCCCCCTTTCATTCAATAGTCCCATTTATATATATAATATATTAATATATATAGTTGTAAGAAAATATGTGAATATAATTGTTATATATATATGTAATATAATATTATATATATATGTATATTATATTATATATATATATTTATAATATATATAGTGTAGAATATATGTGAAAGAAATTGTATATATATATATATATATAATATTAATATATATATATAAATTAGTTGAGAATATATGTGAATGAATAATGTATTAATTAATATATATATTAGGTAAAATATGTGATATAATAATATAATATATAATATTGAATATATTATATTTTCAACATATATATATAATAATATATATATTGAATATGGTGTGTATACTATATAATTAGTATAATACTATATATATATATATAGTATATTATAATAATATATATTATCTATAATAACACACATTGTTTTGATTATATATATATAGTTGTGAATATATATATATATATATATATATATTATATATATTATATTATATATATACATAATATATATATATATATATAATATATATATAAAAATCACACATGGTTTTGATATATAAATATAGTTGTGAATATATATATATATAATATATTTATATTATATAATATATACATAATATATATATAGCATAATTTGTTGTCTCGTGTTTATTCAGAAATATTGGAAATGAGATAACAATCTTATATAACATATTATATAATGTGTGTGTGTGTGTGTGTGTGTTGTGGTGTTGTGGTGTGGTGTATTTTATGTACTTTCTCCGTTATTCAATAAGTCACACTATCTCATTGCTGGCATTATTTTATTATTATTATTATTATATATTATTATTCTATTATTATTATGAAGCGTAATAATTTTCCTCTTTAAAAATATTCTTGTTCCCATCTTAGAGAAAACATTTATCAAACTGGAAGCTAGACATCGATTTTAGCGGCTAAAGATAATTAAATGGAATTAAAAGAAAATTTTACAATAGAATAATAAATGATAATTTTATTATGTTGGAATTCGTTGTCTGTCCGTAACCAAAACTAGTTACTCTTTAAGTCACAATAACCCTGAGGAATTAAGGAAAGTAATTGATGAGATTAACGTTAAATCAATAATTTAATATCGAATTGTTTTTATTAAGATGTCTCTATGAAACTTGACTTAGCTCAAAGCTTATGTAAGGATTTAAATTCCTTTCTTTTTTCAACAATTAGTCTTTACACATCTGTTTGGGGAATAAATCCCTGGGTATTGTTCATTTTAATTCTCTTGTTTCTTCGTGCTATTGTCAGATCATCTTGTTCTAATTTTAAGAACAGTAAAAAGAGTATCTTACAATGGGATCTTTGCATGAGATTTCTGCTATCAGAGCTTGGTTTTAAATGTTTCCTTGTTCTTGCTCTTGTTGTTGTTGTTGTTGTTGTTGTTGTTGTTGTTGTTGGGTCTCTCTTCTTTTCTTCTTCTTCTTCTCTTCTTGTTTATCTTCCTGCTTCTTCTTCTTCTTTGTTTATTTCTCACCTCCTTCTTCTCTTCTTCTTCTCTCTTTTCTTTTCTTCTCTTCTTTTTCTTCTCTTCTTCTTCTTCTTTGATCTTTCTTCTTCTTCTTCATTCATATGTGTTATCTCTTCTTCTTTCTCTTCTTCTTCTTCTTCTCTTTTCTTCTTCTTCTTCTTTTTTTTTTCCTTTATTCTTCCTTTTCTTCTTCTTCATTCTTCTTTCTTCTTCTTCTTCTCTTCTCTTTTTATCTTCCTTTCTCTTCTTCTTCTTCTTTCTTCTGTATTCTTACTTCTTCTCTCTTGTTTTTCTCTTCCTTCTTATTCTTCTTCTTTCTTCTTCTTCTTCTTCTTTCTTCTTCTTCTTCTTCTTCTTCTTCTTGTTTATACTTCCTTTCTTCTTCTTCGTCTTCTTCTCTCTTGTTTATTTCTTTCTTCTTCTTCTTCTCTCTATCTTATATTCTTCTTCTTCTTCTTCTTCTCTCTTCTCTTCTTCTTCTTTAGTTTTATCTTCTTTTCTTCTTACTTCTTTCTTCTTCTTCATTCTTCTTCTATCTTCTTCATTCTCTTCTTTGTTTATCTTCTTTCTTCATTTTCTTCTTCTTCTCTTCTTCTCTTCTTCTTCTTTCTTCTCTCTTACTTCTTTGTATATTTCCTTCTTTTCTTCTTCTTCTCTCTTCTTCTTTCTTCTTCTTCTTCATTCTTCTTCTTGTTATCTTCCTTTCTTTTTCTTCTTTTAAATATTACTATTTATTATATTCTTCATTAATCTTCTTTCTTTCTCTTCTTCTTCTTCTCTTCTATCTATATATTAATATTCTTTATTATATATTACTTATCTAATCTAGTTTATCTTCTTCTCTTTCTTTCTTCTCTTCTTCTCTTCTTCTGTATTTCTTCTTCTTCCTTTCTTCTTCTTCTTCTTCTCTCTCTCTTCTTAAGTTTGATCTTCCTTCTTCTTCTTCTTCTTCTCTTCTTCTTCTTCTTCTTCTTTCTTCTTCTTCTCTTCGTTATCTTCCTTTATCTTCTTCGTCTTCTTTCTCTTGTTTATTTCTTCTTCTTATTCTCTTCTTCTTCTTTTCTTCTTCTTCTTCTTCTCTTCTTCTTCTTCCTTCTTCTTCTTCTTCTTTTCTCTTCTTCTTCTTCATTCTATCTTCCATTGTTTCCTTAAAGTTTTCTTCCCGCCAAGAAAAAGTGAATCAAGTTAAGAATCAAAATATTCTTATACATTCTTTCGATATTTCTTTGCTTTATCAAAATGGCCGAATTTCTCTTTGACAACAAACAATAAAGTAAATCTCGAAATGACAAGATAATTGTTCCAAGTTGCCACAAGCTTCAAAGGGACATAATTACATTTATTCATTATTGATTTGTATCAATTTCCCATATTTAATTTCTCTGGCTAAACACATTCTTCAACATAAGATTCCTTTTAAACTCTAAAGCTTGAATAACAAAAAAATAATTTACTTAGCTCATTTTATCTTACATAAGAGTGTACTAAAAATCACGTTGTCAGTCGGTGACATTATACTACCATTGTCTCTGGAGGAAAAATGATAAAAAAGAATACTGTAAATGCATTGAAAATTATTTTTACTATAAATTACATTGGACATAATTATTAACTCTAAAAATGGCATTGGAAATGATTTCTGCTATAAAAAAGATGCATTGAATGTATAGGAATACATTGGAATTTTTTTCTACAATAAAATACATTGAAAATTAATTCTACTATAAAAATGCATTGGACAATGATTTTCTCTAGAAATGCAATTGGAATGATTTATCTGCCTATAAAATGCATCTGAAATGTATTTAGTGTATTAGATACATTAGGAATCTTTTTTACTAATAAATGGCGCTTAAAAATTATTTTTACTCTAAAAAATAGCATTGGACAATAAGTATTATCATTAAATGCATTGGAAATTATTTCTGCCCTATAAAATCATGAAATGATTCTATTATAGAAATAATTAGTAACTTTTATATATATAAAAGCATTGAACATTCTTTTACTCCAAAAAATGCATTTGGACATGAATTATTACTCTAAAAATGCTTTGAATGATTTTTCGCTATAAAAATGCATTTGAAAGATGATTTCTACTATAGAAATACAGTTAGGAATCTTTTTCTGCTTTAAAAGTATAATGCACAGCTTAAAGACTTCTCCCTTCTCCCATTTTCAGCAGGTCAGATTCAGGAAAAAAAGTTGTATTAGTGATATTTAACATATATTTCTTGAAAAATAGTCTAGCTGTGCATTACACACAGACATAAATACACTTAAATAAGATTGCATGGAGTTGTAGGGTGGTAAAAGTAGTCGAGGCGAAGCTGGGTAGTGAGCATCATAGAGACGATTAGTCCTCTAGGCCTACGGGAGGTCTGAAATTCACCTACGATGTAAAAGACGGTAATGTTTTTGAGCCAAAATTATGGAAACAGTGGGTCTATATGCGTAAAATACGTAATTTATACAAACTAATAAATATGAAGACTTATAAGTATAAAATAAGGTTTTAATATAAGAATGAAATATTGATTATGAGAATGAATAATAATGACTTTGATTAGAATAAGAATGAGCTTAAAAGAATAAAATAAGATTGAAGAATAAAAATAAGCTTTTTAAAATAAGAATGAAATTGATTTATATAATATATAATAGATAATTGAGCCTTATTAAATAGAAGAGACTTAAAAGAATAAGAATAAATTATAGAATAAGAATAGAGCTCTTTAAAAATAAGAATGAGAATAAATTTATAAGATAAGAATATAATGAGCCTTATTAGAATAGCATAAGACTTAAAAGAATAAGAATAGGATTAGAAGAAGAAGAAGATTATTATATAATAATAATAATAATAATAATAATAAAATAATATAATAATAATAAGTAATTAATAATAATCTTATTAAAAATAATAATAGATTTAAGAATAAGAAATAACAACTTATACGAAAAGAATACGAATAAGCTCTAGAACTTCATTTTATGGACAAAAATAGATTATAAAACGTCCGCCAATTTTTTTCGACACCCCCGTCACATTTGGGAGAGCTAAAAAAGACGACATAACTCGTAAAATTTTTTGAATTGGAAGCTCACTTTTGGGGATTGTCTAACGTTAACATAGTCCACACCTGGACGAAATTTCAGAAAAATGAGAAGGAGTTGCGGTGACTGACCTGGATGATTGGATTCAGAAATACTCAGCTTAGATGTGCGCCAAAGCTAGAAGATATGGGTCTCCCAGTGAGATCGAACTCAGCTACCAATTGCTTATTATAATTAATACGCATGTTCCTAAAAGTGACTAACTGTCATAATTTTAACTTCTCCCTCTGTGTAAATGAGAACCGTCCAAATCGTCTACCATTAATAGCATGTTCCTAAAAAGATGACAGGTTTCATTTGACTACTCCCTCTTGAAAAATGAGACCGTCCAATGCTGTTCACATATTATAACTGTTCTAAAAAGTATGACAGTTTCATTTTGCTACCCCTCTTGTGTAAAAAATGAGACCGTCCAAATCGTCATCAATTAATACGCGTCAATGTTCTAAAAAAGTATGACAGTTCATTTTAGCTACTCCTCTGTGTAAATGAGACCGTCCAAATTGTCTACATATTAATACGCATGTTCCTAAAAAGTATGACAGTTTCATTTTGCTACTCCTCTGTGTAAAATGAGACCGTCCAAATTGTCTACATATTAATATCGCGTGTTCCAAAAAGTATGACAGTTCATTTGCTACTCCCTCTGTTAAAATGAGACGCCAAAATTGTCTACATATTATACGCATGTTCTAAAAAGTTTGACAGTTCATTTTGCTACTCCCTTGTGTAAATGAGACCGTCTAAATCGTCTACATATTAATACGCATGTTAAAAGTATGACAGTTTCATTTTGCTACTCTCTGTGTAAAAATGAGACGTCCAAATCGTCTTCCATATATTACGCGTGTTCCTAAAAATATGACAGTTTCATTTTGCTACTCCCTCTGTGTAAAATGAGACCTCCCTCAAATGTCTACATATTAATACGCATGTTCCTAAAAAGTATGACAGTTTCATATTTGCTACTCCCTCTGTGTAAAATGAGACCGTCAAAATCGTTCTTCCATATTAATAGCAGTTTCCTAAAAAGTTGACAGTTCATTTTGCTACCCTCTGTGTAAATGAGACCGTCAAATCTCTACATATTAATACGCGTGTTCCTAAAGTATGACAGTTTCATTTGCTACTCCCTCTGTGTAAAATGAGACCGTCCAAATCGTCTACATATATATACGCGTGTTCCTAAAAAAGTACGATGTTATCATTTTGCTACTCCCTCTGTGTAAAATGTGACCGTCCAAATTGGTCTACATATAATACGATGTTCCTGAAAAAGTATGACAGTTTCATTTTGCTACTCCCTCTGTGTAAAAATGGACCGTCCAAATCGTCTCCAATTAAATACGCGTGTCTAAAAGTATGACAGTTTCATTTGCTACTCCCTCTGGTGTAAATGAGACGTCAAATTCGCACATATTAATCGTGTTCCTAAAAATAGAAGTTTCATTTGTGCTACTCCTTGTGTAAAATGAGCGTCCATGTCTAATATTAATGCGTGTTCCTAAAAAGTAAGACTGTTATCATTTTGCTGACCCTCTGTGTAAATGTGACCGTCCAATATGTCTACATATTAATACGCTGTTCCGAAAAAGCTATGACAGTTTCATTTTTGCTACTCCTCTGTGTAAAATGAGACCGTCCAAATCGTCTACATATTTAATACGCGTGTTCCTAAAAGTATGACAGTTTCATTTTGCTACTCCCTCTGTGTAAAATGAGACCGTTCCAAATCGTCTATCATATTAATACGCATGTTCCTAAAAAGTATGACAGTTCATTTTGCTACTCCTGCTGTGTAAAATGAGACGTCAAATCGTCTCATATTAATACGCGTGTTCCTAAAAAGTATGACAGTTCATTTTGCTACTCCTCTGTGTAAAATGAGCGTCCAAATCAGTCTACATATTAATAGCATGTTCTAAAAAGGTATGACAGTTTATTTTGCTACTCCCTCTGTGTAAAATGAGACCGTCCAAATCGTCTCCAATTAATACGTGTTCTAAAAAGTATGACAGTTTCATTTTGCTACTCCTCTGTGTAAAATGAGACCGTCCTAGTCTACATATTAATACGCGTGTTCCTAAAAAGTATGACAGTTTCATTTGCTACTCCCTCTGTGTAAAATGAGACGTCCAAATCGTCTACATATTAATACGCGTGTTCTAAAAGTACGACTGTTATCATTTTGCTCTCTCTGTGTATAAAATTGACCGTCCAAATTGTCTACATATTAATACGCATGTCTCGAAAAGTGAAGTTTCATTTGCTACTCCCTCTGTGTAAAATGAGACCGTCCAAATCGTCTACATATTAATACGCGTGTTCCTAAAAAGTACGACTGTTATTATTTGCTTACTCCCTCTGTGAATGTGACCGTCAAATTGTCTACATATTAATACGCATGTTCCGAAAAAGTATGACAGTTTTCATTTTGCTACTCCCTCTGTGTAAAATGAGACCGTCCAATCGTCTTACATATTAATACGCGTGTTCTAAAAAGTATGACAGTTTTCATTTTCTTCTCTGTGTAAATGAGACCGTCCAAATCGTCTACATATTAATACGCGTGTTCCTAAAAGTACGTACTGTTATCATTTGCTACTCCCTCTGTTAAAATGTGACCGTCCAATTGTCTACATATTAATACGCATGTTCCGAAAAAATATGACAGTTCATTTAGCTTTCCCTCTGTGTAAAATGAGACCGTCCAAATCGTCTACATATTAATACGCGTGTTCCAAAAAGTACGACTGTTATCATTTTGCTACTCCTCTGTATAAATTGACCGTCCAAATTGTCTACATATTAATACGCATGTTCCGAAAAAGTATGACAGTTTCATTTTGCTACCCCTCTGTGTAAATGAGACCGTCAAATCGTCTACATATTAAACGCGTGTCCTAAAAAGTATGACAGTTTCATTTGCTACTCCCTCTGTGTAAAAGAGACCGTCCAAATCGTCTACATATTAATACGCATGTTCCTAAAAAGTATGACAGTTTCATTTTGCTACTCCTCTGTGTAAAATGAGACCGTCCAAATCGTCTCCATATTAATACGCGTGTTCCTAAAAAGTATGACAGTTTCATTTTGCTACTCCTCTGTGTAAAAGAGACCGCCAAATGTCTACATATTAATACGCGTGTTCCTAAAAAGTATGACAGTTTCATTTTGCTACTCCTCTGTTAAAATGAGACCGTCCAAATCGTCTACATATTAATACGCGTGTTCCTAAAGTACGACTGTTATCATTTTGCTACTCCCTCTGTGTAAAATGTGACCGTCCAAATTGTCTACATATTAATACGCATGTTCCGAAAAGTATGACAGTTTCATTTTGCTCTCCCTCTGTGTAAAATGAGACCGTCCAAATCGTATACATATTAATACGCGATGTTCCTAAAAAGTCGACTGTATCATTTTGCTACTCTCTGTGTAAAATGTGACCGTCCAAATTGTCTACATTATTAATACGCATGTTCCGAAAAAGTATGACAGTTTCATTTTGCTACTCCCTCTGTGTAAAATGAGACCGTCCAAATCGTCTACATATTAATACGCGTGTTCCTAAAAAGTATACAGTTTCATTTTGCTACTCCCTCTGTGTAAAATGAGCCGTCCAAATCGTCTACATATTAATACGCGTGTTCCTAAAAAGTATGACAGTTTCATTTTGCTACTCCCTCTGGTTAAAATGAGACCGTCTAAATCGTCTACATATTAATCGCGTGTTCCTAAAAAGTATGACAGTTTCATTTTGCTACTCCCTCTGTGTAAAATGAGACCGTCCAAATCGTCTACATATTAATACGCGTGTTCCTAAAAGTATGACAGTTTCATTTTGCTACTCCCTCTGTAGTAAAATGAGACCGTCTAAATCGTCTACATATTAATACGCGTGTTCCTAAAAAGTATGACAGTTTCATTTTGCTACTCCCTCTGTGTAAAATGAGACCGTCCAAATCGTCTACATATTAATACCGCGTGTTCCTAAAAGTACGACTGTTATCATTTTGCTACTCTGTGTAAAATGAGACCGTCCAAATCGTCTACATATCAACGCGTGTTTCTAAAATACAACTGTTATCATTTTGCGACTCCCTCTGGTATAATGAGACCGTCCAAATCGTCTATATATTAATACGCGTGTTCCTAAAATACGAACTGTTATCATTTTGCTACTCCCTCTGTGTAAATGAGACCGTCCAAATCGTCTACATATTAATACGCGTGTTCTAAAAAGTACGACTGTCATCATTTTGCTACTGTGTGTAAAATGAGACCGTCCAAATCGTATATATAATTAATCGGTGTTCCTAAAAAGTACGACTGTTATCATTTTGCTACTCTGTGTAAAATGAGACCGTCCAAATCGTCTATATATTAATACGCGTGTTCCTAAAAATACAACTGTTATCTTTTGCGACTCCCTCTGGTATAATGAGACCGTCAAACGACAATTACGCGTGTTCCTAAAAAGTACGACTGTTATCATTTTGCTACTCCCTCTGTGTAAAATGAGACCGTCCAAAATTGTCTACATATTAATACGCGTGTCCTAAAAAGTACGACTGTTATCATTTTTGCGACACCCTCTGGTTAAAATGAGACCGTCCAAATCGTCAGGATGAAAAGAAAAAAAGTCAACCCTTGTTGATCATTTTAGCGAATACTTTTTTTATTTTATTATACTCTATGGGTATTCACTTTTTAAAACTCTTTATGATTAATTCTCATGAATGAAAAAAAAAATATGTCAAACATATGCATGACACTAATACTGAAAATAGTAAACAAAAATATTAATAAAAAAAATGATTGAATAGAACTTTTTTATTTATGTCACTTCAGGCTGCAGTAGTGAAATTAATGCTCCAAAGTAACGTTTTAAAGAAATCTAAATATTAATAATGTTATAACTGCCTGTACTTTTGACATGTGTCACAGTAAAAGAAGAATGAATAGATATACTAATCTAAGTGAAACCTAAACCCCATAATGCGTGAATGTTTTTACTGCACAGCTGGAGAACTAGGTTGTGAAATAAATTCTTAAGGAGAGCCCTATGCTCAACGGTTATCATCATAGGAAAATGGTTTGGTTGGTTTTGTTTTGTTTGTTTTACGACATATCAACCGTAGTGGGTCATTTATACACGTACACGTTTGAAATAAAGTCATTCTTAATGGATACTCATTTTTTCAAATTCATTTTTCTATTTGACTCTAGTACGTGACCCTAACAGGTACTAACACTCCGGGTCAGAGTGGACCAGGAGCAATGGTGATGAAGGGGTGCCCACATTCCCCAAACTTCCAGAACTGGAACCTCACCATGAGTTTAACGTCACCATGATTTTAACGTCATTCCCAGACATGCAGACCTCAGCCACTGCCTTATGCACCCATTGATAAACAGGGTTGGGATTGCCATGAGGGCAATAAGGCAGGGAATCATATAGTTGCAAGGGCTTGACGTGACCAGCCGATTGATCGTAGGGCCTCTCCGACACCGTCTACCAAAAAATGAGTGTTGTATGTCATGGACTGCTCAGCCACCTGGGTTTCCATACTTAAGCATCACGGGTCGCCACATACGGCAACAGGTAGCCCATTGGGGGACTCTTTACCTCTCTGCAGAGGTGCAGTCGGTGTATTCTAACGCCTCATACGTCAGGGCGGTGTTAAGAAGGAAGCCACATGGTTTATTTTATTGGGATGAACCCACTTTCCTGTAAGCCATGCCAAATCATCCAGGCTATTGAAGTCAGTCATCAGTCAGTCAGTCTACTATTGGTTTGAACACATCAACTAGCCAAACACAACTGAACCGATGTCAAGACAACGTACTTATGGGAATTCAGAATAGTCACATCATGCATTTGGGTATTCCATTTCTTGAGTCCTGATTGGCTGCTTGTTTGTATGATCTTCTGAGGCTTCATAAATATCCTGCCACTTTGCAGTAGTTTTGAAGCAAACCAGAATCGTATTTGGGTTACGACTGCCTGCTGCCTTGTCTTACAAATTCGACGGTAATTGGAACTAGTATGATTATCACACAGGCCATGTCACCACACTCAATTTTCTGGATTTATATTCCAGGTGTGGTCTACGTTAACGTTAGACAATCCCAAAATTTTGAGCTCCCAATTTTTAAAATTGAACGAGTTATGTCGATTTTAAACACGAAAAATTAGGAGGGGACGAAAAATGGTGACTTTTATAATATGTTTCTGTCTGAAAAAATGTGTTCTAGAGCTTCCTACTCCTAAGAATTGTTATAAAAGTTTTTTGCCTGAGGAATCCAAATGTTTTTCAAAATAGGCAAAAAATAAAATATATTATTCATAAAAAAATTAAACATTAAATATATTGCAGCGCACAATGTATTACATTTTGTTTTTTTAGTTAATACAGTGATATTTTTGTTTATGTAGCAAAAATTTAGGGATTTAGGTGGATGGAATCGATAAAAAGTAGGTTCCCCAATTTTTTATTTATCTTAATTTTAAAAACGAATTAAAATTAATTAAATCAATTATTTAAGTAATTTTTTGTTTAAGTCGAAAAGTAGGGCCGTATGACTTTTAGGCACCCCTTTTGCTTTGCTGATTCATAAGTACATTTTTTCATTTACACTGTCAACATCCGGTTGTTTGTTAACAGGCGATTTTTAGAGGGTTTTTAATTATAAAATAACCCCTAACCCTAACCCCTAACAAACACGGTGTTAAAGGTGTAAATGAAAAGTGTACTTATGAATCAGCGAAATTCAGCTGGCATCAGTAAAAAAAAAAAAATTAAAAAGGCAAAATTACATATCTAACTTATTTTATATATCAGGAATTATCTGAGTTAGACCACCACCCTTTTAGACAGAACAAATATCGATGTAGAATTTTTATGATAATAAAGACAATTATATACATAACAACATAGTAAAAAAAATTTTCCTAATTTTTTTTTATTTTTTGTAGATTTTTCTTTACATTTTTTAAGTTATTAATGATTACTGATTTTTTCATAGCAAGACCAATTAATGGGTAAATGGTAAATCTAATGTGGCACTGCAAATTCCCAGTGGGTTGCCTTTCTTCACCGAGTCGTGCCTAGTCTTGTTTCTCTTTGTGCTAGTTTGCTGCATTCACTTATTATATGATTGACCGTTTCATCTCTGTCTCCACATATTGTGACTTGCTATTCTGCTGCATCTTTTTTATATTCAATCTATTTTTGCCTTTATATTGTTTGTTATTATGAATTGTCTTGGCTGCTATTATAAGTGATTCGTTTCTTTTTGAGGTTCCTTTTCTTAGCCATGTCCATTTATTATATTATTATTATTATTATTATTATTATTATTATTATATATTATTTACTCCTTTTGAGTTTTCACATCAGCATTATCTGATGGTCTTTCACTGGGTTGAGTGAGAGCAAGTCTTCTCAGGTCTCCAGGACTCTCTGAGTATTCTGGAGATTGCAGCAGTGCAGTGTTTGAATGGTTTCAATCTTCCTCTGATTTCCAAACTTTCCAAAACCCTTTTCCAATCCTTTTGGGACCCGTTCCAAGTGCACAACTACAAATGGTATCACTTTCACTTTCATATTCCATAATTTTTTCAGTTCTCTGCAAGGCAGATATTTATCCATTTTTTCATTTTCCTTTAGCTCACCCTGTGATCTGCTGGAACTGCAAAATCCACGTTGACAAGTTTT
>CM042169.1:66905655-66908155 GCA_023376005.1 Doryteuthis pealeii
AAGATGAAGTACTAAATTTCATGAAGAAGAAGAAGAAGGGAAGTTCAAGAAGAATGCCAACAACAATAAAAATGCTAACAATAACAACAAAAGTTAAAGAAGAAAGAGAAGAAAAAGACAGCAAAAATGAATGAAAAACAACTAGAAATAGGAAAGACCAACGATTGAAAGAAGGAAAAAGAAGAGAAAAAAACGGTGAAAAATCTAAAAAAAACAACCAAAAAACGGTGGCGGGAAAAAGAGAAAGAAAAAAGTTAAAAAAAAAAGAAGAAAGTATTTGAAATCGAGAATGATAGACTTAATAAAGAAAAGAAAGCGAGATCAGTTAAAGTTTTTTTTTCCTTTTTTTATTCACTTGTCACGATGAAGCGCGCGTCACCAAATAAGAATTATGAAATCGAACTGTTCGAATGAATACTTTATGCGTATTTGGGAAAAAGAGATCTATAGGATTCTACTTAGCTAATGGCTATTTTGTGTATAAATGGCTTTTTTAATACTTCACATTTATATTTTGTATAGATACACCAGCAAATACACACATACACCATACTTATATATACTAGCAAAAGTATGCACCCCTAGGTGCAAGTATTTAAGTTTTAGTGCTATAAAATATTATATTAAATTACAAAGACTAACGAAACTAAATAAGAATGAATATAAAATATTACACTTACATTAAAATTTGCGCTTATAGATACACCAGCAAATACATACATCCACCACACTTATATATACTAGCAAGGTTTTGCACTCCCTAGGCGCAAGTATTTAAATTTTAGTGCCATAAAACATCATATTAAATTACAAATACTAACGAGACTAAATAAGACTGAATAGAAGAATATTACATATACATTGATATTTGCCCTCTAGGTGCAAGTATTTTATTTTTAATGTAATAAAATAATATTATATTAGAATAGAAAGACTAACGAAACAAAATGAATATGAAAATATTACATTTATATTTGCGCTTATATATACACCAGTAAATACATACATACACCATACGTATATATACTAGCAAAAGTATGCACCCCTAGGTGCAAGTATTTA
This sequence comes from Doryteuthis pealeii, assembly GCA_023376005.1. Lineage (NCBI taxonomy): Eukaryota > Metazoa > Mollusca > Cephalopoda > Myopsida > Loliginidae > Doryteuthis > Doryteuthis pealeii. The sequence continues at coordinate 66,906,718 of CM042169.1, forward strand.
AGTTTTAGTGCTATAAAATATTATATTAAATTGCAAAGAATAACGAAACTAAATAAGACTGAATAGAAGAATATTACATTTACATTGATATTTGCACTCTACGTGCAAGTATTTAAGTTTTAATATTATAAAATAATATTATATTAGAATAGAAAGACTAACGAAACAAAATAAGAATGAATATAAAAATATTACATTCATATTTGCGCTTATAGATACACCTATAAATATATACATACACCATACTTATATATACTTGTAAAAGTATGCACCCGCCTAGAAGCAAATATTTAAGTTTTAGTGCTATAAAATTTTATATTAAATTGCAAAGAATAACGAAACTAAATAAGACTGAATAGAAGAATATTACATTTATATTGATATTTGCACTCCAGGTGCAAGTATTTAAGTTTTAATGTTATAAAATAATATTATATTAGAATAGAAAAACTAACGAAACAAAATAAGAATGAATATAAAAATATTACATTTATATTTGCGCTTATAGATACACCAGTAAATACATACATCCATATATATAATAGCAAAAGTAGGCACCCCCTAGGCGCAAGTATTTAAGTTTTAGTGATATAAAATATTATATTAAATTACAAAGACTAACGAAACTAAATAAGAATGAATATAACATATTACACTTAGATTAAAATTTGCGCTTATAGATACACCATCAAATACATACATCCACCATACTTATACATACCAGCAAAAGTATGCACCCCTAGGTGCAAGTATTTAAGTTATAGTGCCATAAAACATCATATTAAATTACAAAGACTAACGAGACTAAATAAGACTGAATAGAAGAATATTACATATACATTGATATTTGCCCTCTAGGTGTAAGTATTTAAGTTTTAATGTAATAAAATAATATTATATTAGAATAGAAAGACTAACGAAACAAAATGAATATGAAAATATTAAATTTATATTTGCGCTTATATATACACCAGTAAATATATACACCCACCATACGTATATATACTAGCAAAAGCATGCATCCCCTAGGAGCAAATATTTAAGTTCTACTGTTATAAAATAATATATTAGAATAGAAAGACTAACGAGACAAAATAAAATGAATATGAAATTATTACATTTATATTTGCGCTTATATATACACCAGTAAATACATACATCCATACTTATATATAATAGCAAAAGTATGCACTCCCAGGTGCAAGTATTTAAGTGTTAGTTCTATAAAATATTATATTAAATTACAAAAAATAACGAAACTAAATAATAATGAATAGAAGAATATTACATTTACATTGATATTTGCACTCTAGGTGCAAGTATTTAAGTTTTAATGTTATAAAATAATATTATATTAGAATAGAAAGACTAACGAAACAAAATAAGAATGAATATGAAAATATTACATTTATATTTGCGCTTATAGATACACCAGTAA
>CM042169.1:66913155-66925655 GCA_023376005.1 Doryteuthis pealeii
CACAGAATGTCATGGTCTAAAAGAATGAAGAAAAATCTCTCTTTAAAAAGTACTTTCGGTTCTTAGATCTCTTTGCCAATAATTTAAAAAAACTACAAACCCCAAAACAAAGAACAAAAACATTCACGTGTTTAAAGTTATTGAATAGTGTTTTTGTTTCTTAAATCGAAAAAGGTTGATATAAATGTAATAAGTAATCGAGAGTTCCCGTCACTATTTTATGATTACCTATACCCTCGAGAATCCTAATGCGATTACTAGACCAAGTGAACACTATACTGGATAATCTCCCAGTAAGCATAAACATATGTGTGTGTATGTATATGCAAAGAGAGAGAGACAGATAGACATCTGAGATTGTGTGTACTACTGGTACCATGCGGGTAGGGACGAAACTCAAGTGTATTAATTTGTTTACTTATGAGATTTACAAATGTTGGACATTTTAAGTAGAATTTTAATGCTATTCCTATGTATATTTGATTTTTAAATATCTTCGAAATATAAATCAAATCTTCATAATTTTTGCACAAAAAGCAAGAACCGCTGATATTTAATGTGTATATACAAGGTGTGTAAAAAAAGTATCGACATTTTGTGTACTTTTTGACAAACATTGTATTCTGAAAAAAAAAACAACATTTCATTCATTAATTTCTTTCAGAATATATGGTATGTCAAAAAAGTACCAAGCTTAAATCTGTATTTACCAAGATAGAAATGAAGAATGAATGGAACGTTAATTTCTTTCAGAATACAAGGTGTGTCAGAAAGTACAAAATATTCCGATACTTTTTGACACACTTTGTATATATATGCCCTTTATATATGTATAGATAGAAGTTTCATACGGACATACATACACACAACTACCCTTTATATATGTATAGATGGGTTTTGATGAGATGGGCGCTCCAATGTAACCCTCTTTCTCCCGCCAAGTTTTCCTTTTTTATTTAAGAGGGAAACCATTGAAATATAGCAAAACATCATGGTCTGTTCCCTGTAGAAATAAAAGAAAATGTTGAAAAAAAAAGATTATAAGAAAACCGAACTTCTTTCAGTTCAAAGACATTTTTTAAAGATGTCCTCAGGATTTTTTTTCTTCTCAAAGTGAAGACAAAAAATAGAAACTATTCTATTACAATATTTCATGGCCAATGGTGAAACTAAGATTCTTATTGACACTTGGGGTTGTGTTCCGTCTGCGACAGCTGGTTACACGAACAATGAAAGATCGTCTGAGGGAGAGAGAAAAGCAAATCAAACCCCCACCCAACAAAAAACGAGTTCCTTTGTGTTGAACAGGAAAGGCTTTCTTTAAACAGGACACTTGGTGTTTATTCTTAGTTTTCCCCAGAGGCTGAAGATGTTTGGGGTTGTCTTCTGGAGATTCAGGCAAACTTATGGTCAATAGTATCCTGGGTATGAAGTTAAAGTACATCTAGAGGGGAAGTTACAACTCTGGAGTGATGTGCCCCTTTATCGACATTACTCCCAGGTCACTCTGATCTGGAGTGGTATTAGCTATTAGGGTCCCATCTATAACTTTAATAGATTAAAATGTGTTATTAGATTGTGTTATATGATTGTTAAATATCTTCAAACATAAATCAAATCTTAATTTTTGCACAAAAAGCAAGAACCGCTGATATTTAATATGTATATACAAGGTTTGTAAAAAAAGTATCTTTTTTGTACTTTTTGACAAACATTGTATTCTAAAAAAAAAAAACAGCAAAAAAACATTCCATTCATTAATTTCTTTCAGAATATATGGTGTGTCACAAAAGTACCAAGCTTAAATCTGTATTTAACAAGATAGAAATGAAGAATGAATGTACCGTTAACTTCTTGCAGAATACAAGGTGTGTCAAAAAGTACAAAATATCTCGATACTTTTATCGACATTACTCCCAGGTCCACTCTGATACGGAGTGATATTAGCTGTTAGGGCCCCATCTATAAGTTTAATAGATTAAAATGTGTTATTAGAAATGTGTTTAAAAAAGTTTGAAAAAAAATTGAATACTTCTTCTCCCTCCACAGAAAAAAGGTGATGGCGACTTTTTAATCTTTTAATTGATATCATTGCATAAAAATAATTACTTGTTGCCATAGAATTATTATTATTTCACTCCATTCAAGTTTTCTCCACCCGTCTTAGCCGGTGGTTCACTGGAGACTAAGAAACAGCAAGTCTCCTCATGTCAGAAGAGTTCTGGAAACCTGAGAAGACTTGCTGTCACTCAGCTTCCAGTGAACCAGCGGCTAAGGCGGGCGTGAAAAAACTTTAATGGAGTGAAGAAATAATAATAATAATAATAATAATAATAATAATAATAATAATAATAATAATTGTTGTGATGTTAATCCAACAGTAAAAAAGAAGTCAAGTCGAAGTAGGGTAACATAAGACAAGTGTATTTACAATAATGGTACAGGAACGGCTAGCTTGCCGTTAACGGTAACAGTACCACCTTTTCACTCGGTGTCTCACTATTTATAGTGAGAACCGGTGTATATTCTCCACTGTAGGAACGGCCGGTACAATAATAATAATAATAATAATAATAATAATAATAATAATAATAATAATCAACTTAAAGATATGAATATATAAAGAATAAAAGGTAATAAAACAAAATATATAAAAATAGATGTTTTTTTATCAATAGATCTGCTAGTAAGAGATATACGAACCAACAGTAGTATATACAAAATCAAAAAGACGTCACAAAAAGATAAACAAAAGCCTTTAGAAAAGATAGAAATATTCAGTATCACTCAACACGATGGATAGAAATCATATTAGATTCAATGGAATTTTAAAGAAAAGAAGAAACAAAAACATTATGATTATAATCTTTAAAATGACCAATGATAATGGAAACCGCACATAAAGAAAATGGAGGACAATTTGATATCCAATTGAACAGAATTTAAGAAATCTGGTCGGATAAGAAAAATCAAGAAAAATTGTTTAAAAGAACTTTGCCTGTTGTTTTTAACTATGGTAATTAGGTAGTTGTTATGACCTGTTTAAAGGTCAATAAATAATAACTCAACACGGAGCTAAAATGTAGAGAACAGATGTATTCAGCAATATATCAACGTACAATGAAAAGGGTTTCCTTGTTACAGCGTACACGAAGAACATGTATCTGCTACTTCTCACTTAATTAGCTTAACTCTGTTACATATACCCTTTGGGTAAGTCTATGTTCGTGTTCATGGTGAGTCACCTACAACAGTAGGAATACTTGAAACCATAGAGTTTTTTTTTATTTGGCTTCATTGTTTAATGGCATATCAACCTTCGTGTGTTATTGAATGCCAAAACCATCCCTGTAGAAGAACAGTAGTGGTACCATTTAACCTATATCTAAGGAATGAGCAGGTTCATAACTTTTCAAGGGGCATTAGACCGAAAGTGAAAGTAATGGTACGACTAGAATTTGAACTCACTATCTAGCGCGTTAACCACTACGCGACGGTAACTTCCCCAATACAACTGTGTGCAAATGACTTGTATTAGATATAACTGAATGGAAAAAAACAAAATGAATTCCTAAGAAAAATCTACAGTCAGTGACAAAATTATTCGTATAACCATACAAATAATTTATAAGGTACAAATAATTTTGTCTTTTCTTTTTTGTTATTTGTACAACGTTTCGGTCGATATGCCCTCAGGCCTTCTTCAGGTATTTCTTGTCGGACTCGGAAATCATCTTGGACTCAGGAACCTTCTTTTCGGACTCGGGGACCTTCCCGAGTCCGAGAAGGTTCTCGAGTTCGACAAGAAATACCTGAAGAAGGCCTGAGTGCATATCAGACAAAACTTTGTACAAATGACAATGAAGATGAGGACAATAGTCCGAATAACGCAGATAATACTAATCATCAAGCCTCATCTCAAACATTCAGAGAAATTTTCTTTTTTTGCCTGTCATTTTTAAATATTTTGTTCTGAAAATTGAATTTTATATTTCTCTTCTTTTTTCTTTTTTGTTGTTGTTAGTATTAACCTATAAAATAACTGGCAAAGTATAAAATAAGAAATAGAAAAAAATATTCAAAATTGACCACTGTACGAATTATTTTGTCGTTGAATATACATAGAAAATAAATAGAAATCTAAATATACAATGAACTCGATTCCCTAACCTCTAGGCATCAAATAACCCTGGATGTTTGTATTATTTGAATTATTCGGTCGATTGACCTCAACTTTATCTTATTTACTCAATGTTTCAACTGATGTGCCCTCTAGCCTTCTTCAGGTGTTTTTTGTTGAACTCGGGAACCTTCTTGGACTCGGAAACCTTATCTTCAAACTCGGGGACCTTGTTGTCGAACTGGGAGCCTTCATGTCATAATCGGAACTTCGAACCGAACCCTTTATTTAATCCACCGGTATAGACTATTCTCATTCTGTTAATCATGACAGGATATAAGTGTTAATCTATGTTAAGGATTCTATGTTACTTTAGCCCTGGGCCAGGATTGAAACTAAATATGCAACTCGATGAACTCGTTTCCCTAACCTCTACGCATCAAATAATTGGTTTGGATTATTTCGTCGATTGTCCTGAACTTTATTTTTATTTACTCAATGTTTCAGCTGATGTACCCTCCAGCCTTCTTCAGGTGTTTCTTGTCGAACTCACGAACCTTCTTGGACGCGGAAACCTTCTCTTCAAACTCGGGAACATTGTTGTCGAACTGGGAGCCTTCATGTCATAATCGGGAGCCTTCACAGAACTTCGAACCGAACCCTTTATTCAATCCACCGGTATAGACTGTTCTCATTCCATTAACCATGACCGGATACAAGTGTTAAACAAGGTTAAGGATGCTATGTTACTTTCGCGCTGGGCCAGGATTGAAACTGCAACCTGGTGGTGATTGTCACTTAGAACTGCAAGCCTTATATACGTTGGATGAAGGCGCGTGGTCTAATGGTTAGAGTCATAGGAAATGGATTCGTCGACTCGAGTTCAATTCCTTGGCCAAGCTGTTTGAACTTCACATAGCGCTCATACCCCTGGGAAAGGTATGAATCCAATTCTCCCTCCAGCTATGGGTAAATAGCAGGGCAGACTAGGCTTTTTAACCTTGGCTTGGTAACTAGGAGAAGGAAAACTCTGAATTCAAACCTGTTAAACTCCGCATAAAAAGTTGACCTTGTGTCACATCCTGCTCATGCGAAGGGGTTGGTATATATATATATATATATATATATATATTGAATATCATATTGAAAATTATATTGAAAGAGCAATGAAATTAAATACGAATACAAAAAAGATCATATTTATTTTTACTTTATTATAATTGATTACAATAGCAAATTATTCATGGGATTTCTTTAAATACGTTTAAATAAAACAATTTAAAAAATTGACCTTGTGTCACATCCTGCTCGTGTGGAGAGGTTGGTATATATATATATATATATATATATATATATATATATATATATATATATCCGTTGCGCCATGTGTTCACTTTCAGAGATACAACCCTAGATTGGTTGACATGTCATTAAAGTCATTCACTCAAATCAATCAATTGGACGAGTTTAGAACTCGACGACTCTCATCAAATTTTTTTTCTCCTGTGTCACGCAGTTCTCTATCGTAAAGGACTGAATATCATATAAAAATAAACTGATTTGAACTTACAAAATCCATTTTCTAAAGCTTTTTATTTTAAGGGTCCTTTATATTACCTTTTGGAAAGTGTCATACGAATCTACGTAATGACATTGGACAGGGGACGAAGTGCGCGGGGGGGGGGGCGAAATGCGCGGGGGGGGGGCAAAAATAGAAATCTTCAAAAAAAAATTTGCATATTGTTTTTTTTTAATATTTATTTTTCTTCTTCCTATTTTTGGTGACCCCCAGGTTTTCCTAACAAGTTTCGGTTTTCAACAAAACATCAACGAACCCCGTAATTTATGTATTAATCTTCGTGTTCCTTAATTGTACCACTGTTATCACCTTGCAGCTCCCTCCAGTTAAAAATGACACCGGCCAGATCGTCCAAGATGAAATGCAAAATATGTAAATCCTAATTATCACGTGTTGCTTATCCGCCGAACCTTTTTTTATTATGCTAGTAATCGATCATTCCGTTTTTATTAAAAGGAAAGAAAAGGAAGAAAAGGAACATGCGACACAGTAACAATATAATAAGAAATAAATAAATAAAGAAAGAGAATTGGGGAAAATAGAGAAAAGGGAGAGAGTCCGTGGAAGCGATAGCGCTAATATATATTTCAATTGAACATAATGAAAGAAATGAAAAGAAGGAAAGAGTTAAATCAAGATTATTATGCTTTTGATATATTGAAATATTTTGCAATAGATATTAAGTAAACATATCAAATGTTGTAATAATTAAATTATCACAGTGATGCTTGTAGCTTTTTTAGATTTAGTGCGTTCTGGGACGCATGTGTTCGACTTGAATGAGTACCCGAGAAATTTGATGGGTCCCAACTAAAGTTCATTGATAAATTATAGAGTGTTTATTTATGAATCACTAAAGCTGTCTAACCCCCTACCTTGTTTTGGCCCTATCTGTGGCTTCGTCCAGGGATTGAACGCGGGTCGACGAGTCCATTTCCTAAGACTCTAATCATTGGTCTACCCGCCCCCAACATAGCCGTACTTATTTATCATAGGCTTTTTCTATTGCTTAGACTAGTTCCATAGTTTAATCAAACCTTTCCCAAGGGTATTAGCGCTATGTTGATCTGTGGCTTCGTCAAGGAATTGAACTCGGGTCGACGAGTCCATTTCCTAGGACTGCGCTTCCTTAACAGGTTCCGTTTTTTAAGGAAAAACATCAACGAATCATGTAAGAAGTGTAACAATTAAGACCAACATTATCATCTCTAATCTACACACATATATATATATATATATATATATATATATATATATATACCAACTCCTCCGCACGTGCAGGATGTGACACAAGGTCAATTTCTTAAGCGGAGTTTAATAGATTTTAATTCAGAGTTTTCCTTAACCTAGACTGGTTACCTAGCCATGGTTAAAGAGTCAAATCTGCCCTGCTATTTGCCCATAGCTGGGGGGAGAATTGGATTTGTATCTTTCCCAAGGGTATTAGCGCCATGTAAAATGCAAACAGGAAGAGAAATATTAACAAAGTGTCTGTCATAATTAGCCATTTCATTTATCATTTTAAAAGTTTCAATTAGATCACCACTCATACGTCATAATTGCTTTAGTTATTTACATAACATTCTCCATGATTTTATCTTTTATTTAAACTAACAAGTATTTAAGTTTTAATATAATAAAATATCATGTTAAATTAGAAAGGCTAATGAAACTGAATAAGAATTCAGATAAAAATATTTGGAACAGAGGGGGTATAATCGGAAAATAGAACAACTTTGAAACTCACTGTTCCACCATTTTCCCTTACTCCCGTCTTTCAGTGGTAAATTTCCCTAATTTAACTATTTAGTTAAAATAGGAAGAAAATAATAAAATTACAGTTATTTCTTTATGTTAATAGATTTCTGTTAAGATTTATACCCGAGATTTTTGCTCATATTTATTAAGATAAAACCAAACAATTAGAAATCAATAATACTAAGTATATATTTATTAAAATCAATTTTTTTAAGATCAATATGCAAATTAGCCTTCCCATTCACACTGTAAACCGCTATTTCGTTGAATATATAAATATAATTGCATGTTATTAGTATGTAGATATTGTTAACAATCTTAATGATATAAGACAATTTTACTAATAATTGAGGTTTAAATAAAAAATAAAATCATGGAGAATGTGATGTAAATAACAAAGGGAATTGTGACTTGTATAGTAATATAGTTTCGGTTACAGACAGACAAACCCACAATCTCCATTATAATAAGATATCATTTATTAAGAAAATTGTTTTATATTATCAATACTGTTGGCTTCATATGGCTTTTGCGCTATGCGAAATGCAAATAGCTTTTTTAAGAATTCAAACATGGGTTATCGAGGCCTCATCCTATGACGATAACCATTACTCTACAAACGTTGCATTGCCAGCACCATCTCCTATGCTGGCTGTATAACCAAGGCCTAAAGAACCCAGTCTGTAATACTACTTACCCATAGCTGGGAGTGGGGAAATAGGTTCATACATTTCCCAAGAGTATTAGCGCCAAAGTGAAACGCAAATAACCTCGTAAAGGAATTGAACTCGGGCCGACGAATCCAATTCCTAGGACTATAACCAGTACGCCACCGCGCTTCCTTAACAGGTTTCGTTTTTCAGCAAACATCAACGAATCCCGTAATCATAAATATCATTCTACCATTCGATTGGATAATTCGACACTATTGAAAAACTAGTCAAATGTTTTGCAATATTTGGGTTCGTGGTATTTTCGGTGCATTTCTCGCGTGACTGGTGCAGTTCAAGCCGTGCATTTGTTGTACCGTCGTAGTTGATACGCTGAAACGTTCTACATAGCTTCGATCCCTGTGTGATTTGAATGGCTCAAATATGTACGTGCAACGTAATCTAATTCAGGAACTTATTCGTCAAAACTTGGAACTGGGTCATAACGCTGGGTAAGTAAGCAAAAAAATAATTGTGCTAAAGGGGAAGGTGCATTTGCTTATAGTACAGTAAGCACATAGTCTTGTATACTCATATATATCTACATAATACTTCGGGTATATATATAAGAGAGAGAGAGAGAGAGAGAGAGAGAGAGAGAGGGGGGGGAATATTGTCAAAATAAAAAGCGAGATAGATAGATAGAAATGGAGAGAGAGACAGAGGGACAGAGAGAGAGAGAGAGACAGACAGAGACAGACAGACAGACAGACAGACAGAGAGAGAGAGAGAGAGAGAGAGAGAACGTCGAAATTTTACACATGTGAGTGTCGAATGAAGAGACAACAGTATATAGAGAAGAGTAGAATATCTTTGCCTAGTTAGTTAATAATAGCGAGAGAGAGAGAGAGAGAGAGAGAGAGAGAGAGAGAGAGAGAGAGAGAGAGAGAGAGAGAGAGAGGGGGGCATATATGAAGAGTAGGAGGAACGTGATCTAATGGTTAGAGTCGTAGGAAATGGACGCGTCAACGCGAGTTCAATTCCTGGGCGAAGCTGTTTGTAGTTCACATGGCGATAATATCCTTGGGAAAGGTATGAATCCAATTCTCCCTCCAGCTATGGGAAAATTGTAGGGCAGACAGGGCTTGTGTTAAAGGTGAAGGCGCATTTGATCATAGTGTAGTAACCACATAGTCGTTTATACTCATATATACCTACATAATACGTCGGGTATATAAGAGAGAGAGGGAGAGAGAGAGAGAGAGAGAGAGAGAGAGAGAGGGAGAGAGAGAGGGGTGGAGAAAGAGACATATAGGTAGATTAGGAGGAACCTGATCTAATGGTTTGAGTTGTAGGAAATGGACGCGTCAACGCGAGTTCAATTACTGGGCGAAGCTGTTTGCATTTCACATGGCGCTAATACCCCTGGGAAAGATATAAATCCAATTCTCCCTCCAACTATGGGCAAATAGCAGGGCAGACTGGACTCTTTAGCCATGGCTAGGTAACCAGTCTAGGATAAGGAAAACTCTGAATAAATATCTGTTAAACTCCGCTTAACTAATTGACCTAAGAAATTGACATCTATCTATCTATCTATCTATCTATCTATCTATCTATATATATATATATATATTGCTTGAAGGCAGTTACAATGCGTATATTGTATAAAATTCGATAATTAATGAAACTAATCATGACAAGCGAACTCGACAAACATTGTCCCCTACGTAGAACATCGTACAGCAGCTGTTTTAACTTTATTAAGTCTCATCAGCAATGTATACTTGCGATTTCCCTCCGACAGAAATCGAAACCAGTACGCAGAGACAGAGACTTTACCACTGGGCCACCGATACGCAGCGAACAATATATGCGAAATTAGCTTGTCAAGGGTAATATGTCACTATTACTACTACTATACAAAGCAGAGAGTCGACGTTAAGATCACAAATCTTAGGCCTATGCTCCAGCATGGGAATTAGATTAAGGTAATTTATTTTAGAAGCATGTTGAGTAAAGTGTATATATATATATATATATATGATAAGTTGTAAACACGGTATGTTTGGAATGGCTTTTTTTGCCGACAATTTTTGGGAGAATATGTGCTTAACTGGAGTCGTACCTAATTTTGAAAATTAATTAATTAATAATTCCCGCCTAATTCATTATTAATTAATTAATTTTCAAAATTAGGTACGACTCCAATTAAGCATATATATATATATGTAATATATCAAGAAAAATGAAAAAACACAGGTTTAAATGGGTTAAGTGGTGAGTTTATTGACTGACACTGAAGTGTTTCGATCTATTGAATAGATCATCTTCAGGGCATAAGATAAGATAACACTGCAGCGTCGGTCAATAAACTCACCACTTAACCCATTTAAACCTGTGTTTTTTCATTTTCTTGATATATTACATACCGTCGGATTTACTTCCTCTCTTCACATATATATATATATATGATTGTAGAATTTTTTCTCTCTACAACGGTTTCGGTGTTCAATGCATACCTTCCTCGGGATAACTAAAAAATTATAGATAACTAAAGAGACAAAAAAGGGAACGGGAGTTGAAGATAGATAACAGATAGATAACAGATAAACTTTAATTTCAAGGGAAATAGTTTAGATATAAAAGCTAAAGATCATACTTATTAAAATATAGGGAAATAAATAAAACTAATTCTAAACAAGACAATATATTAAATGTAGCTACCTATAATTTTTTTTTTTAGTTCTCTTGAGGTAGGTGTACCTTGAACACCGAAACCATGCAAGAGAGAAACACTTTTTTATGCAATTATATAAATAATCTATATTTTACAAAATACATCGAGCCCTTCTATATTAACTACTAATGCTGCTACAATGAAAATGTGGTTTTTGACGAATATATATATATATATATATATATATATATATATATATATGTGTGTGTGTGTGTGTGTGTGTGTGTGTGTGTGAAGTGGTCAAACAGTGTGTTTGAAAATGGCGAAGGCCGACAATTTTTGGGAGATTATGTGCTTAATTAAAGTCATACCTAATTTTGTTAATTAATTAATTATAAGTAAATGAAATAGGCGTGCATATCGGTTTAGATGTAAAGCGTAAACAAATCGAGAAAAAGTCATCTCTGTATGTACATTTCTGTATGTTCACTTTTTCTCGATTTGTTTACGCTTTACATTTAAACCGATATGCGCGCCTAATTCATTTAGTTATAATTAATTAATTAACAAAATTATGTATGACTTTAATTAAGCACATAATCTCTCTCTCTCTCTCTCTCTCACACACACACATACACACACACACACACACACACACATATATATATATATATATATATATATATATATATATATATATATATATATATATAAGGGCCGGGTTAGCTCGGTCGGTAGAACGTTCGGCTAGAAACCACAAGGTTCCTAGTTTGAAACCGGTCTTCGCCAACACAGCGTATGAGTTGCACCGGGATATGTGCGGTAAAGTAAAGAGCTGATGGTAGGTTTGGCGCTCCACCTCAGATGCCAAAACAATCTCCTTGGTCGAGTGCTGGAGAATAGGGGATAGACTCCCTCGCTGATTGGCTGATACCGACTTTAGGCGGCCCTGACGGCTTTACTTACTTTATAATATATATATATATATATATATATATATATATATATATATATACCTTTTGATGGTATTTTCATGTACTCGATGTTTTACATGAAGAGCATTGAGTACCAATTGTATATATATATATATATATATATATATATATATATATATATATATGTTTTTACAACGAGAGTAACCAATAAAATAAGATAGATATCATTATAAAAAATGTCATCACAAAATATATCTAGCCCTTCTGGACTAACTACTAATGATACTGCAATGAAAATGTGGTAGAAACTTTTTGACGAATATATATATATATATATATATAATATATATATATATATATAACACACACACACACACACACATATATATATATATATATATATATATATATATATATATATATATCTTTTGATGGTATTTTCATGTACTCCTTGACTTTTTTTACATGAAGAGCATTCAATACCAATTGTATATATATATATATATATATATATATATATATATATATACATATATATATATATATATATATATATATATATATATATATATAGGTTCTTACGAGGAGAGTAAGCAATAAAATAAGATAGATATCAATATAATATATATATATATATATTTTATAAATAAGATAGATATCAATATAAAAAATGTCATCACAAAATATATCGAGCCCTTCTGGATTAACTACTAATGATACTGCAATGAAAACGTAGAAACTTTTTGACGAATATATATATATATATATATATATATAT
>CM042169.1:66928155-66933155 GCA_023376005.1 Doryteuthis pealeii
AAGTTTCAGTTGTTCTATTTTTCTATTATACCTCCCTCCGTTTCAAATCATTTTATCTGCATTCTTATTTAGTTTCATTAGCCTTTCTAATTTAATATAATATTTTATTACATTAAAACTTAGATACTTGCACCCGGAGGGTGCATATATTTGCTAGTCTATATAACTATGTTATCTTTATTAATTGTAATTAACTATAATTTTGTTGCCTAAATGAATATGTCTTTCAGTTGTTTCTTTTGTGCGTGGTTTCTATGATAAATCACAATGCCAAGAATAACAGATACGAATTGACTCATTTGTCATACACATTCATAAATTAGTATAATTTGGATTATTCGGACTATTGTCCTCATTTCTATTGTTATCTGTACAACGTTTCGGTCGACGTGCCCTCCGACCTTCTTCTGAAATTATGAAACTTCATCTTAAAAGTTCAGAGAAATAGTACATTTATAAATGTTGAGTCAAAAACAAACACTTAAATAGAAAAATCAAATTCTAAAACCCCTTCATTGCAAATTGTTTAATTTGATTTATTACTCAAATTGGATATGTTTAATTATTTTCAGTTCTTTTCAGTGTGTTAAAAAAGTTTCGAGATTTTTTGTACTTTTTGACACACTCTGTATTTTGACAAAATTAACGTTCCATTCATTCTTCTTTCTATTTTGTTACATGCAGCTTCAAACTCTGCACTTTTTTTTAAACACCTCGAATTCTGAAAAAAAAATTAACGTTCTATCATTGCTCATTTCTATCTTGGTAAATACTGCGACATTTACGATATCGCGATACTTTTATGACTATATATATATATATATATATATATATATATATATATATATGTATATATATTACAAAATACAAACAATAACTTTTTAAATAAGAGAAGTGACCTCGTTTCGAAATGTAGGCATTTGAACAAGTTTTTACTGTGTCACTTACCACCTGACCCTAATTGATCCCTTAATTTTCGCTCTCCTTTTATTTATTTATTTATTTAAAAAAAATTCATCTGAACACCGCGTGCATTAACACCAAAGCAAGTTTGTTTGATTATAATGTTTTTTAAATACAAATTTAACGTCATAACATTACATCACGTGAACACAATCCACGTTACATAAACGTTAAACAAGCCACAGTTTAAAAAAACAATTTTTAGCTTTATATTTCCCATCTTAACGTTTATATAAACGTTAAAAAATTACTGGTTTTTAAGATCTCAACCATTGAACTCATCTGATCATTGGATTACCATGAAACTTCAAGTGATGATTGTAAAACTATAATATTACCATTGATTATATATACTAGCAAATATATGCACCCTCCGGGTGCAAGTATTTAAGTTTTAATGTAATAAAATATTGTATTAAATTAGAAAGGCTAATGAAACTAAATAAGAATACTGAAACAGAGGGGTATAATAAGATTTGAAACAGAGGAGTATAATAAAAAATGGAACAACTGAAACTTACTCTTCCATCACTCTCGTCTTTCATTGTTATTTTTTCTAATTTAAGTATTTAGTTATAAGAGGAAGTAAATAATAAAATGACAGTTATTTTATCTTGCTAATGGATTTCATTCAAGATTTATTGAAGAGACTTTTTCTTATATTCATTAAAATAAAACCAAACAGTTAGAAATCAATAATACTAAGCACATATTTATTAAATTCGATTTTTTAATATTAATATGCAAATTAGCCTTCCCGTTCACACTGTAAACCGCTATTTTGTTGTATATATAAATATAATTGCATGTTGTCAGTATGTAGACATGGTTAACAGTATTAATAATGTAAGACAATTTTATTAAAAATTGAGGTTTAGATAAAAATAAAATCATGGAGAATGTGATGTCAATAACTAAGAGAATTGTGACTTGAGTAGGAATATAGTTTCGGTTTACAGACAGAAAAACACACAATCTCCATTATAATAAGATATATATATATATATATATATATATATATATATATATATATAAGAGTGCTCAAAATTATTCATACAGAATGTATACCAAATATATATTGGTTTGAAAATAGTATAGTCCAGAAACTGACAGTTGCCATACATTTAATAAACACCTCTTATGATAGAACAATCATTTTAATGTCCTCTAAACTTTTCCTATCTTCTTCAATAGCCAATCACTCACAACATTATTTTCTGTCCGTGTTATATCGCTACCTTAGTCGTTTGCTCTACCCCTCTCTCTCTCTCTCTCTCTCTCTCTCTCTCTCTTCTTCTGTCTGTCTGTCTCTCTCTCTGTCTCTCTCTCTCTCTGTATCTTTCTGTCCATCATCTGTCTCTCATATGCATATATATATATATGTATATATATATATATATATATATATATATATATATATATATATATATATGTGTGTGTGTGTGTGTGTGTGTGTGTGTGTGTGTGTGTGTGTGTGTATTCTCATTGTAATATATTCGTCAAATTTTAATCCGACGTAGGCACAGTAATATATCACAATTGATAATTCTTTCCTCTTTGAAAATAAAGACAAAACGATGACAGGAACATTCTTGCAACTAATTTATCTTAGAAAGTAAATTATGAATATATCTTGAATTATAGAAGCTAGCAAAAATATGCGCCAATCGCGTAAGTATTTAATTTTAATGTAACGAAATATAATAAAAAACAAAGACTAACCTAATTAAATAAAGAGATTACACTAATTTTAATTATATTTTAATTGTTTCCTACATAAAATCATTCTTAGGATTAATCTTAATACGTTGAAGGATAAAACAGTAATATTAGAGATCAAAAACACCAAGCAATTATTTATTAAACTCGGTTTTGTTAAAACCAGTATGAAAATTAACTACACCATATATTATATAAACCTTTTGTTCTTAGTGGTATACAATATATATTGCACGATTATATATATTTATCAACCCCTCCGCATGAGCAGGATGTGACACAAGGTCAATTTCTTAAGCGGAGTTCGACAGGTTTGAATTCAGGTTTTTCTTCTCCTAGACCGGTTGCCTAACCAAGGTTAAAAAGCCCAGTCTACCCTTCTATTTATACATAGCTGGAGGGGAGTAGGATTCATACCTTTCGCAAGGGTAGTAGCGCTAAGTGTAATGCATTTAACACATCCAGGATTTGAACTCGGGGTGACGAGTCCATTTTCTCATGACTGTAACCATTACACTACGCGCTTCCATTGTAGGATCATAAACGCACTATTAACATTATCTTATTTTCTATTACTTTTTGTTTTCTTAGTAAACGTCAACCCACCATAAAATGATCTATATTTTAATTCTCCGGTTCCTTAAATGTACGATCGTTATCTTCTAGCAACATCCTCTGGTTAAAAATGAGACCGTTCAAATACTCCAAGATGAAATGAAACACATGTAAATCCTGGTTATCTGGTGCTGCTTACCCGCCGTATTCTTACCTATTATGAGTGTAGTCACCACAGCTAAATAACAGGATTCCGTTCATAAGCATCACAGCAAGCAGGTGGCTCCATCGGGGGTGGTGGGTCACCTCACTGCAGAGGTGCATTTGGTGTATTTTACACACCCAGCCGACAGGGCGGACCAGCTATGGGTAAAACGGTGTATAAGAAGGATTGTATTGTTGTTTTGTTTTACGGCATTTCAAACTTTTCAGGTCATTTAATGCCGAATCGATTTCTTTTGACATCAGGTTGCTTACAGTGTTATTGCTTGAATGGTTACCCATCTAAGTATTGAACAGGCTCATCGCTGCTTAACTTCGGTGATCTAGCGAGAACTGGTGCTCGCAACGTGACTCGACCGTAAGTATGGAGTAGAAGGAAAACTCTTAATTTAAAACTTAAAAAAAAAAAAATATTGGGATATATTTTCTTATTAAACAACTTATTAAATTTTAAATATTTAAAATAAATTTTTAATTTTTAATGTCAGTCTTTTAGGGGCCACCATGATTTTTCTAAACAATAATTAATAAAAAGGTTATTTATGTAAATTTTGATGCTACAAAATTGCAACCTTTCTTACTATGTGAGTTGCGTGATACCATTAGCATTATAGTTATAATTATAATAGTTTATTATTAATAGTTATATTATTCCTATAAACAAATTAGGATATTCTTTTTATTTTATTTTATTTATAACTTTAATTAAAAATATAAAAAATAATTAAAATATAAATAATTAAAAATATTAAAAAAAATGTTTTTAAACTTGTTCTTGGTTTTAATAGTTTTAATAGCCCCAAAGATTTTATTGAAATAAATAATAAAATAAACCTAAGATTCATCCAATAAGTAAAATTTGATTTTATGTTCAATTTTTTCTATAATATATTTTAATATAAATACCATATTGTCAAAATATTAAAGTGACTGGGAGATTTAGATAATGACATTTATCAATCTGAGAATTGTGTTGAAGAACCTTCAATGCCTTTTTAGTAGTTCATCATAAAGTCGGTAAAAGCCTATTTGAGGTCAGGATAGCTACACAAATAGGCCCTCCCACCCCGATAAAAATCGGGTTACGGGATTTAGACACCTCATTTCCCTTTTATTTTTTTCTGATGTGTAAAATTTCATTGTAAGTAACTGGGCTCTTTAATTTTGATATGGCAACCGGTGTATGAGAAGGGAAAATCTGAATTTAAAACAATTGTAGATCTGGAGACGGATTACCTTGGCCAGGGCTATTTGTGGCCAAGGTACGCTACACTAATAGCGCCCTAGCCAACGACAAAAACCGGGTTACGGGGTAAGTCCCTTTAGACACCTCCTTTCCCTTTTCTTTTACCTTTTATTTTTTTCTTATGTGTAAGATTTCATTTAGGAAAGGTGACCCATTGGGGGTATTTTCCCCTTTGCAGAGGTAGAGTCGGGATATTCTACAGTCCCACCGACAGGACCGACCAGCTATGGGTATATTGTAAGTCACTGAGCTCTTTAACTTTGATATGGCAACCGGTGTAGAAGAAGAAAAATTC
>CM042169.1:66938155-66941139 GCA_023376005.1 Doryteuthis pealeii
CGGGATCATTTTTGAACAAACGTTTCTCTGATAATTGGATTCGGTTGCCGGTAGCCAGGTCATGGGTACCTTTTAGGTATCACAATTTGCAAATGTTTCGTTCTTGATAAAAAAGAAAGAAAAAAGAAAAAAGTCGATATCAACAACAAAAAGACTTGACAAAAGTTTCGAGACGAAGTATTTTTTATCATTTGACAGATTTATTTTATTAATATTTTCATTAGTTCGGGTTAAAATGGTGCAGCCGTACAGTAGCACTGATACTACTAGGTCTCGGTCTGTAAATACATGCAGAAACCAGCAAAACCAGATCAGGTAATAAGTTTACTTTACAACCGTTCCGCAACGGCGTACCCCTCCTCCCTGACACACAGGGTCACGCCTCTTTGATCGTGACACCTACGCAATTATCCAGTAAGCACAACTCCTCACCCACGCAGCGTGTTTTCATTGTTTATAGGCTACACCTACAGTTTTTCTGTGCCTACGCAGTTTCAACGTACACCTGCATTTTCCGGGTGCCAAAGGTAAATTCAATGCGTTCCAGGCCATATAATGTTTTTTTAGTCCTATGTTTGATACCTACGCATTTCCTGTGTGCAGCACCCGGTTCCCAGTGAGAAGTCATTGACCAAGCAATACATTAAAGAAGGTCTTTACTGGACGGCCCACACTTGCGTGTCCATATGCCGGTTTCCACAGTAAGCCGTCCCTTATGAGTGTAATGTAATGAGTTGGAAAAATACGTGTAGATATTTCATGTGATAGGGGACAAGCGTTCGTGCAACTGCTTTTTGTGGGGTGCTGTTTCCAGGATTTTTTTAAATGATCGCACGTAGAATTCTTTTGTAGCTCCCACATAGCTTATTCTCTATGCGCTTAGTAAGGGTTAAATGGTGCAGCCATACAATAGCACTGATACTACTAGGTCTGTCAGTAAATACATGCAGAAACCAGCAAAAGCAGATCAGGTAATAAGTTCACTTGACAACCTTTCCGCAACGGTGAACCCCTCCTCCCTGACGCACGCATATCTCGGCATATTTTCTTTAATTCGATGAATGAAAGATAATTATAAAAGTCGAATGTTACCGGCACTAACTCTACTGAGGCTAGCAACGAAATGACAGAGTGAGTTGCAGTAGGGGTGCAGATTAGCAGATGAGGATGGGCTGGCTGGCTGGGGTGGGGGTTCGTTGGGCGTGTTGTCAATGGTGGGTTGCGAGGGTTGGGCGTGGGGGGTGGAGAACAGAGTGAAAAGCCTTCAAGACCAAACCGAAATCATGGTTTAATAAAATCAGTGCTTTCTCGACCACCTTATTACCGCCGCTCCCCACCAACCCTGATGATCCGGAATCATCATGTCGCAGGGAAATAACCTAATTAGCGAGACAGTATAACTCGTGTGATAGCTGCTTCAATTCGATTTAGGTATTGGCTAAATCGAATCTAGATCGAAACCCAATCTGATTAGAAAATCAGAGCTGCGTCGATGGCAATTTTGGGGGAAAAATCAATATGAAGGGTGCTTCACTTATTGAGCGTGTTCGAGAGTTCGATAAAAAAAAAGACATTATATGTAAATACATTTGCAAACATAAACACTCATGTATCTATATTTATTTATGTAAACATAATCGTTTCAGAAATTAAATATGAAATATATAAGTCACTAATATATGCGCAATCTATATATATTAACACTGCATCTAAGCACAAATACGCCTCTATGTATACGTAACATATTCACACACAGGTATATATATATATATATATATTATATATATATATATATATATATATATTCAACACTGTCCTGATGATGACCTTATTATTTAAATACTTATTTTATTATTATTATTATTTATTATTAATTATTATATATTATTATTATTACTCCTTTTGAAGTTTCTCATCAGCATTAGCTGATGGTATTTCACTGGAGTCTGATGACAGCAAATCTCTCAGGTCTCCAGACTCTTTTGAGTATTCTGGCAATTGTAGCAGTGCAGTGTTCTGAATGTAGGGTAAATTCAATCTTCCTCTATTTCCAGAACTTTCCAACCCCTTTTCCAATCCTTTTGGGACCGTTCCAGTGCACCAACTACCAATTGTATCACTTTCACTTTCATATTCAATAACTTTTTCAGTTCTCTGACAAGGTCCGGATTATTTGTCCATTTTTTCATTTTCCTTTAAGCTTCACCCTTGATCTGCTGGAACTGCAAAATCAACCAGTTTGACAAGTTCTTTCTTTTTTGGTTTAATTAACACTAGGTTCTGGGTCTTCTTGCTGGATAAGTGACCGTTTTTATTCAAAGTCCAGAGAATTTTATCGTTTCGTTTCTTAAAACAGATTCTGATTTATGCATATACATTTCTTGCATGCGTTCAAAATTTAACTTTTTTCCCATAATTCCTAGTGGATCATCTTCCCAACCCAGTCGTCTCCTAGTTTTTGTACTCCCGTTGTGCTAGTTTGCTATATTTATATTATTATTTATTATTATTATATTATTATATTATTATTATTTAATATCTTCCTTGAGTTTTTCCCATCAGCGTTTAACTTGATGCTATTTCATCGGGTGTCTGAGTGATAACAAGTCTCCTCTGGTCTCCAGATTCTTCTGGGTATGTTGGCAGATTGCAACAGTGCAGTATAGTCGGATGTCTCAAAATACTTTCTTTCATTTCCAGATTTTCCATCTTTTTTCCAAAGCGTTTCGCGCGACCGTTCCAATGCCATCAAACTACGATTTTGGATCACTTTGACTTTCATATTCCCATAGCTTTTTCAGTCTTTGCAAGGTCTAGGTATTTGTCCATCTTTTCGTTTTCCTTCATCTTTACCCGATTACTGAAACTGCAAAATTCCAGCAGTTGACAAGTTCTTTCTTTTTTGTTAATCAATACTTGGTCGGTTTTCTTGCGGATAAGGTGATCTTTATTGGTTATTTTATTTTAAATTTATAAGTATACCT
>CM042169.1:66941239-66943739 GCA_023376005.1 Doryteuthis pealeii
AGGTATCCATCCTCCAGATCTACAATTGTTCAAATTCAGAATTTCTTCTCTTACAACCGGTTGCCATATCAAATTAAAAGAACTCAGTGACTTACAATAACCCATAGCTGGTCGCCCTGTCGGTGGGGACATCCGGACTGACCTCTCCCAAAGGGAAAATACCCCAATGGTCACCTTTCCAAATGAAATCTACAACATAAGAAAAATATTAAAGGGAAAAAAAGGGAAAGGAGGTGTCTAAAAGACTTACCCGTAACCGTTTTTGTCGTTGTGAGGGCGCTTATTAGTTAGCGAACCTTGACCACAAATAGCCCTGGCCAAGGTAATCCTTCCAATCTACCAATTGTTTTAAATTCAGATTTCCCTTCTCATGACACGGTTGCCAATATCAAAATTAAAGAGCCCAGTGACTTACAATGAAATTTCACATCAGAAAAAAATTAAAAGGGAAATGAGGTGTCTAAGACTTATCCGTAACCCGATTTATCGTGGTGGGAGGGCCTACTTGTGTAGGTTATCCGACCACAAATAGGCTTTACCGACTATGATGAACACTACAAGCATTGAAGTTCTCAACAAAATTCTCAGATTAATAAATGTCATTATCTAAAGCTTCCCAGTCACTTAAATTTTGACCCAAATATGTATTTATATTAAAATATATTATAGAAAAAATTGAACATAAAATTCAATTTTTACTTATTGGATGATCTTAGGTTTATTTTATGATTTATTTCAATAAAATCTTTGGGCTATTAAAACTATTAAACCAAGAACAAGTTTAAAACATTTTTTAATTTTTAATATTTTATTTTTATTATTTTTTATATTTTAATTAAAGTTATAAATAAAATAAATAAAAGAATAACCTAATTTGTTTATAGGAATAATATAACTATTAATAAAAAACTATTAAATAATTATAACTATAATGCTAATGGTATCACGCAACTCACATAGTAAGAAAGGTTTGCAATTTTGTAAGCATCAAAATTTACAAAATAACCTTTTAGTTATTTATTGTTTAGAAAAAATCAGGGTGGCCCCTAAAAAGACTGACATTAAAAAAATTAAAAATTTATTTTAAAATTTAAAATTTAATAGTGTTTAATAAGAAAATATCCCTAATATTTTTTTTTTTTAAGTTTAAATTAAGAGTTTTCCTTCTACTCCATATTACGGTCGAGTCACGCTCGAGACCAGTTCTCGCTAATCACAGTTAAAGCAGCGATGAGCCTGTTCAATACTTAGAATGGTAACCATTATCAAGGCAATAACCACTGTAAGGGGGGGGCAACCTGATTCAAAAAGAAATCGATTCGCATTAAATGACCTGAAAAGTTGAAATTGCCGTAAAACAAAACAACAAATACCAATCCTTCTTATACACCGTATTTACCCATAGCTGGTCCGCCCTGTCGGCTGGGTGTGTAAAATACAACCAAATCAACCTCTGCAGTGAGTGACCACCACCCCCGATGGGCCACCTTGCTTGCTGTGATGCTTAGAACGAATCCTGTTATTTAGCTGTGTGACTTACACTCATAATTAGGTAAGAATACGGCGGGAAGCAGCACCAATAACCAGGATTACATGTGTTTCATTTTCATCTTGGAGTATTGAAACGTCTCATTTTTAACCAGAGGATGTTGCTAGAAGATAACGATCGTACATTTAAGGAAACCGAGAATTAAAATATAGATCATTTTATGGTGTGGGTTGACGTTGACTAGAAAACAAAAAGTAATAGAAAATAAGATAATGTTAATAGTGCGTTTATGATCAACAATGGAACAGCGCGTAGGTGTAATGTTTACAGTCATTGAGAAATGGACTCGTCACCCCGAGTTCAAATCCTGGATGGTTAAATGCATTACACTTAGCGCTACTACCCTTGCGAAAGTATGAATCCTACTCCCCCTCCAGCTATGGATAAAGAGAAGGGTAGACTGCTTTTAACCTTGGTTAGGCAACGTCTAGGAGAAGAAAAAACTCTGAATTTCAAACCTGTCGGAACTCCGCTTAAGAAATTGACCTGGTGTCACACCTGCTCATGCGGAGGGGTTGCATAAAAAAATATATATGTACAAGGATATTGTATAACCACTAAGAACAAAAAGTTTAATAATATATGGTGTAGTGATGTCATACTGGTTTAACAAAACCGAGTTTAATAAACAATTGCTTGGTGTTTTGGATCTTTAATATTACGTTTTTATTATTCAACGTATTAATAATTCCTATGAATTGATTTGATTGTAGGAATCAATTAAAAATAATTAAAATTAAGTTAATCTCTTTATATGCGTTTTATTTAATATGTTATCTTTGCTTTTTATTATATTTCGTTACATTAAAACTTAAAGTACTTACGCCCGCCGATTGCCATTTTGGCTAACTTCTATAATTCAAGATATATTTCAGTAATTTACTTCTAAGACTAAATTATTGCAGAATGTCCTGTCATCGTTGTCTTATTTTCAAAGAGGAAAGAATTATC
>CM042169.1:66946239-66958739 GCA_023376005.1 Doryteuthis pealeii
TGGGTCACCTCACTGCAGAGGTGCATTTGGTGTATTTTACACACCCAGCGACAGGGCGGACCAGCTATGGGTAAATACGGTGTATAAGAAGGATTGTATTGTTTTTGTTTACGGCATTTCAAACTTTTCAGGTCATTTAATGCCGAATCGATTTCTTTTGACATCAGGTTGCTTACAGTGTTATTGCTTGATATGGTTACCCATCTAAGTATTGAACAGGCTCATCGCTGCTTAACTTCGGTGATCTAGCGAGAACTGGTGCTCGCGTGACTCGACCGTAAGTATGGAGTAGAAGGAAAACTCTTATTTAAAACTTAAAAAAAAAAAATATTGGGATATATTTTCTTATTAAACAACTTATTAAATTTTAAATATTTAAAATAAATTTTAATTTTTAATGTCAGTCTTTTAGGGGCCACCATGATTTTTCTAAACAATAATTAATAAAAAGGTTATTTATGTAAATTTTGATGCTGCACAAAATTGCAACCTTTCTTACTATGTGAGTTGCGTGATCCATTAGCATTATAGTTATAATTATTAATAGTTTTAATTATAATAGTTATATTATCCTATAAACAAATTAGGTTATTCTTTTTTATTTTATTTTATTTATAACTTAATTTAAAATATAAAAAAATAATAAAAATATAAAAATTAAAAATATTAAAAAAAATGTTTAAACTTGTTCTTGGTTTTAATAGTTTTAATAGCCCCAAAGATTTTATTGAATAAATAATAATAAAACCTAAGATTCATCCAATAAGTAAAATTTGATTTTATGTTCAATTTTTTCTATAATATATTTTAATATAAATACCATATTGTCAAATATTTAAAGTGACTGGGAGATTTAGATAATGACATTTATTAATCTGAGAATTTTGTTGAAGAACCTTCAATGCCTTGTTAGTAGTTCATCATAACGTCGGTAAAAGCCTATTTGTGTCAGGATAGCTACACAAATAGGCCCTCCCACCACGATAAAAATCGGGTTACGGGATAAGTCCCTTAGACACCTCATTTCCCTTTTATTTTTTTCTGATGTGTAAAATTTCATTGTAAGTCACTGGGCTCTTTAATTTTGATATGGCAACCGGTGTATGAGAAGGGAAAATCTGAATTTAAAACAATTGTAGATCTGGAGACGGATTACCTTGGCCAGGGCTATTTGTGGTCAAGGTACGCTACACTAATAGCGCCCTCACCAACGACAAAAACCGGGTTACGGGATAAGTCCCTTTAGACACCTCCTTTCCCTTTTTTTCCCTTTAATATTTTTCTTATGTGTAAGATTTCATTTAGGAAAGGTGACCCATTGGGGGTATTTCCCCTTTGCAGAGGTACAGTCGGAATAGTCCCACCGACAGGGCCGACCAGCTATGGGTATATTGTAAGTCACTGAGTTCTTTAACTTTGATATGGCAACCGGTGTAGAAGAAGAAAAATTCTGAATTTGAAACAATTGTAGATCTGGAGATGGATGACCTGGGCCAAGGCTATTTGTGGCCAAGATACGCTACAGTAATAGCGCACTCCCCAATCGGCTTACGGGATAAGTCCCTTTAGACATTTCTTTTTTTTTTTTTTTTTTTGATGTGCAAGATCTCATTCAAGAAGGGGACCCATTCGGGGAATTTTCCCATTTGCAGAGATGCAGTTGGTGTATTGTATCCACCCAGCCCAACAGAAACGACCAGCTATGGACAAAAACCGGGTTACGGGATAAGTCCTTTTTTCTGATGTGTAAGATTTCATTTAGGAGAGGTGAACCATTGGGGGAATTTTCCCCTTTGCAAAGGTTCAGTTGTTGTATTCTACAGACCCATCCGACAGGGCTGACCCTGTGAGCCCTGGGTTCTTGCAAGTTACTGGGTTCTTTAACTTTGTTATGACAACCGGTGTAGAAGAAGAAAAACTCTGAATTTGAAACAGTTGTAGATCTGGAAATGGATGCCCTTGGCCAAGGTTATTTGTGGCCAAGATAGGCGCTATTAATGTAGCATTAATAGCGCCTTCCCCAATCGGGTTACGGGATAGGTCCCTTTAGACCCCTCATTTCTTCCTTTTTTTTTACCGTTTATTTTTTTCTGATGTTTAAGATTTCATTTCAGAAAGGTAACACATTGGGGTGATTTTCCCCCTTTGCAGAGGTGCAGTCGAGATATTCTACACACCCAGCTGATAGGCCGACCAGGTATAGGTATATTGTAAGTCACTGGGCTCCTTAACTTGGATATGACAACGGGTGTACAAGAAGGTAAACTCTGAATTTAAAACAAATGTAAACCTGGAGGTGGATGATATCGGTCGGTAAATTTATGGCTATTATACGCTACACGAGTAGCGTACCCCATGTCCTCATGCCTCACACACTCACAACAAAACCAGGTTACAACCCACTTAATCTCAATAATCATTTCATTTTCTTTTGTGGGTGGTGAGACCATTTATTTTTGTTCTGATGTGTAAGATTTCATTTAAGAATTTTGACCTTCCGCTTTCCCTGTTGGTTGTCGTCGGCAGACATTATGCCCTACTGCAACGCTTCAAGTTTTGGCTGGCATCTGTCCATTCTGCACTGGTGCCACATTTGGCACTTCGAGAGCAGCATTGCCGCTATGGAATCTTTTTTTTTCTTTTCTTTTGTTTTCTTTTCTTTATTTTTTATTTTTATTTTTTTACGAGCGAGTGGGCGGCTGATTTTGGACAGTTGACAATAAAAAATAAATATAAAAAATCTAGACAGTGACTTTGGGGAGAGGAAATCAGGCAGAATTCCACACCTTTATCTCATCCAGTTGTTCTTGTCGTCGTTGTCTTCTTCTTCTTCTTCTTCTTCTTCTTCTTCTTCTTCTTCTTCTTCTTCTTGATCATCATCATCATCTTTTTCTTTTTCGTCTAATCATTTTCTTCTTGTTTTTCTTCTGCTTGTTCTTCTTCTTCTTTTAATCATCATCATCATCATCATCATCTTCTTCTTCTTCTTCTTCTTCTTCTTCTTCTTCTTCTTCTCATCATCATCATCATCATCATCTTCTATTTCTTCATTTTCTTCTTCTTTATTCATTCATCATTCTACTTCTTCTGATCATCATCATCATCATCATCATCATCTTCTTCTTCTTTTTCTTCTTCTTCATTCATTCATTCTTCTTCTTCTTCCTCTTCTTCTCATCATCATCATCATCTTGTTCTTCTTCTTTTTCTTCTTCTTTATTCATTCATTCATTCTCCTTCTTTATTTATTCATTCTTCTTCATTCATTCATTCTTCTTCTTCTTCTACTTCTTCTTCTTCTTCTTTATTCATTCATTCATTCTTCTTTTTTATTTATTTATTCATTCTTATTCTTTATTCATTCATTCTTCTTCTTCTTCTTCTTCTTCTTCTTCTTCTTTATTCATTTATTGATTCTTCTTCTTCTTTATTCATTTATTTCTTCTTCTTCTTCTTCTTCTTCTTCTTCTTCTTCTTCTTTATTCATTCATTCTTCTTCTTCTTTATTCATTCATTCATTCTTCTTACTTCTTCTTCTTCATTCATTCATTCATTCATTCTTCTTCTTCTTCTTCTTCTTCTTCTTCTTCTTCTTCTTCTTCTTCACATAAACAACTCCCCGCCAACAAATTAACTGTTTGGCTCTGACCTTCTTCGATTTGATGTATTTTTTCT
This sequence comes from Doryteuthis pealeii, assembly GCA_023376005.1. Classification (NCBI taxonomy): domain Eukaryota; kingdom Metazoa; phylum Mollusca; class Cephalopoda; order Myopsida; family Loliginidae; genus Doryteuthis; species Doryteuthis pealeii. The sequence continues at coordinate 66,949,915 of CM042169.1, forward strand.
TCTTCTCTCCTTTTTTTTCCTTTTAAACGTCGACTTTTTTTATTCTATTTTCATTCCGTTTGTTTCTTTTGATTCGCGCCATATTTCAACCTTTTAATCTTTGCCTTGTAATTTGCCTGTCTCATCCCCCCCCTCTCTCTCTCTCTCTCTCTCTCTTTCTCTCTCTCTCTCTCTCTCTCCACCCCCATACATAGACATGGACATACATAAATCGGTGTGTACCCAAATAAACAAACAAGATTCAGAGGAGAAGGAGAAAAACGAGAGAGAACTTGAAACGACTCAGAAAAAAAAAATCGTTAGTGTTTTATAAAATCTGCTTCTTGAGGAACGCATTTTGAATCGGATAGTAACTTCAGCCGACATCTATCATAGAACACAAAAAGTGGCTACCTGCATATATATATATATAGAGAGAGAGAGAGAGAAAGAGAGAGAGAGAGAGAGAGAGGAGGGAGAGGGGGAGAGAGAGAGGGGATGACCTCCCAGAAAAACAGTCCTGACTTTTAAAAAAAAAGTCTGTTTTTTTATAACCCTGTATAAACGGAACATTATAATGTCTGTCTTTCGGTTTGTCTGTTTATTCGTACTAAAACTATACTAAGGAAAATTGGTGGAAACTAGCGAAGACCTATGTTCAATAAAATCCATACTCCTTTTTTGTCTGAGAGGGTTAATATCTTTTTTAGACTCAGTGTAATATCTCTATATAATTCTCTATATATCTATTATTATACTAGATCTGAGGGAATCAACTTTTTTCTGCTAAAGGCATTTTTACTGTTTAAAAATATATATATATATATATGAGAAGTAAACAAACAAACAATGAGGTTTTGATATGGCTTTTTAGCCGACAATTTTTGGGAGAATATGTGCTTAATTGAAGTTGTACCTAATTTTTGAAAATTAATTAATTAATAATTAATGAATGAATTAGTCGGGCATGCCTATTCAAATGTAAGGCTAAACAAATCGAGAAGAATCAATCTATGTATGTACATTTCGGCCTTATCAGCAGAGCTATAGACAGGAAGACTGCTTTGTGTGTGATTCGAAGTCTATATATATATATATATATATATATATATATATATATATATATATATATATATTAGTCTAAATATATTAGTCTAAATATCTATCTCAGTTTGATCATATCCCATTCTGTTCATAATTTTGTGACATTATGATATATATATATATATATATATATATATATATATATATATATATATAGGGTTTTCTAAAGTCCCGCTACAGGTTGGAAATGTATCAACCAAAATGGCGGTCAAGTTGAAGTGCAATAATAATAAAAAATACTTTAATATTAAATATTTAAGAGTTTAATTTTTATATGATCTTTATGAAAAGATTTTATCATTTGTACCATGTGAGTTATTAAATGTTCAATTTTAAAACTGTTTTAAGATTTTGTGGACAATTTGTGTATAAATATACTTCAGCCGACATCTTTTATAGAAAATGTCTTCCATAACTTTGTTGTACACTGGAATCATAAAAGCTCTGCTCACCACTGTTTCTCTTAACTGCTTCAAAATCAGATTCAGTTATTCTCGTACGGATTGCCAACATTGGCGAGGCTATTTGCATTTCACATAGCACTAATCCCCTTGGAAACGGTATGCATCCAACTACTCCCTTCAGCTATGGGTAAATATTACGGCAGATTGGGCTCTTCAATCTTGGCTACAAAATCAGTCTAGGAGAATGAAAACTCTGAATCTAAACCTGTTGAACTCCGCTTAAGAAATGAACCTCGATCTCGATCTCGATTTCCTCAACCCAAATTTCTAAAGGCTTTTTATAATTTTTCAACTCACAGGGTCACGCCACTTTGATCATGACACCTTCACAGTTTTCCAGTAAACACAACTCCTCACCCACACAGCCTGTTTCCATTTATTATGGGCAACATCTACACATTTTCTGTGCCTACGCAGTTTCAACGTACACCTGCATTTTCCGGGTGCCAAAAGTAAATTCAATACGTTGCAGACCATATCCTGTTTTTTTTCCCAGCCCTATGTTTGACACTCACGCATTTCCTGCGTACAACACCCAGTTCCCAGTGAGAACTGATAGACAAGGCAATACATTAGAGTAGGTCTTTACTGGACGGCCCACACCTGCGTGCCCATATTGGAAAAACGGGATCATTTTTGAACAAACGTTTCTCCGATAATTGGATTCGGTTGCCGGCAGCCAGGTCATGGGTACCTTTTAGGTATCACAATTTGCAAATGTTTCGTTCTTGATAAAAAAGAAAGAAAAAAGAAAAAAGTCGATATCAACAACAAAAAGACTTGACAAAAGTTTCGAGACGAAGTATTTTTTATCATTTGACAGATTTATTTTATTAATATTTTCATTAGTTCGGGTTAAAATGGTGCAGCCGTACAGTAGCACTGATACTACTAGGTCTCGGTCTGTAAATACATGCAGAAACCAGCAAAAACAGATCAGGTAATAAGTTTACTTTACAACCGTTCCGCAACGACGTACCCCTCCTTCCTGACGCACAGGGTCACGCCTCTTTGATCGTGACACCTACGCAATTATCCAGTAAACACAACTCCTCACCCACGCAGCGTGTTTTCATTGTTTATAGGCTACACCTACACTTTTTCTGTGCCTACGCAGTGTCAACGTACACCTGCATTTTCTGGGTGCCAAAGGTAAATTCAATGCATTGCAGACCATATCCTTTTTTTTTTCAGCCCTATTTTTGACACTCACGCATTTTCTATGTACAGCAGCCAGTTCCCAGTGAGAACTCATTGACCAGGCAATACATTAGAGTAGGTCTTTACTGGACGGCCCACACCTGCGTGCCCATATTGGAAAAACGGGATCATTTTTAAACAAACGTTTCTCTTACAATTGGTTGCCAAAGGTAAATTCAATGCGTTCCAGGCCATATCCTTTTTTTTCAGCCCTATGTTTCATACCTACGCATTTCCTGTGTACAGCACCCGGTTCCCAGTGAGAACTCATTGACCAGGCAATATATTACAGTAGGTCTTTACTGGACGGCCCTCACTTGCGTGTCCATATGCTGGTTTCCACAGTAGAACGTCCCTTATGAGTGTAATCTAATGAGGTGGAAAATTACGTGTAGATATTTCATGTGATAGGGGACAAGCGTTCGTGCAACTGCTTTTTGTGGGGTGCTGTTTCCAGGATTTTTTAAAATGATCGCACGTATAATTCTTTGGCAGCTTCCACGTACCTTATTCTCTATGCAGTTATTAAGGGTTAAATGGTGTAGCCATACAGTAGCACTGATATTACTAGGTCTCAGTCTGTAAATACATGCAGAAACCAGCAAAATCAGATCAGGTAATAAGTTTACTTGACAACCTTTCCGCAACGGTGAACCCCTCCTTCCTGGCGCACGCATATCTCGGCATATTTTCTTTAATTCGATGAATGAAAGATAATTATAAAAGTCGAATGTTACCGGCACCAATTCTACTGAGGCTAGCAACGGAATGACAGAGTGAGTTGCAGTAGGGGTGCAGATTAGCAGATAAGGGTGGGCTGGCTGAGGGGTAGGGGTTCGTTGGGCGTGTTGTCAAGGTGGGTTGCGAGGTTGGGCGTGGGGGGTGGAGAGACAGAGTGAAAAGCTTCAAGACAAACCGAAATCATGGTTTAATAAATCAGTGCTTTCTCGACCACCTTATTACCGCCGCTCCCCCCACCAACCCTGATGATCCGGAATCATCATGTCGCGGGGAATAACCTAATTAGCGAGACAGTTATAACTCGTGTGATAGCTGTTCAATTCGATTAGGTATGGCTAAATCGAATCTAGATCGAAACCCAATCTGATTAGAAAATCAGAGCTGGTCGATGGCATTTTGGGGGAAAAATCAATATGAAGGGTGCTTCACTTATTGAACGTGTTCGAGAGTTCGATAAAAAAAACAACATTATATGTAAATACATTTGCAAACATAAACACTCATGTATCTATATTTATTTATGTAAACATAATCGTTCAGAAATTAAATATGACATATATATTCACTAATATATGCGCATCTATATATATTAACACTGCATCTAAGTACAAATACGCCTCTGTGTATAGGTACATATTCACACACAGGTATATATATATATATATATATATATATATATATATATATATATATATATATATATATATATATATATATATACTAACTGTCCGGATGGGATGATGACCTATTATTTAAATACTTATTTTTTTGTTTTTCTATTATTATTATTATTATTATCTTTCCTCTGATTTCCAGACTTTCCAAACCGTTTTCCAATCCTTTTGGGACCGTTCCAAGTGCACCAACTATAATTGGTATCACTTTCACTTTCATATTCCATAACTTTTTCAGTTCTCTGACAAGGTCCAGATATTTGTCCATTTTTTCATTTTCCTTTAGCTTCACCCTGTGATCTGCTGGAACTGCAAAATCAACCAGTTGACAAGTTCTTTCTTTTTTGTTTATTAACACTAGGTCTGGTCTTCTTGCTGGGATAAGGTGATCTGTTTTTATTTCAAAGTCCCAGAGAATTTTATGCGTTTCGTTCTTAAGAACAGATTCTGATTTATGCATATACCATTTTCTTGTATGGTCAAAATTTAACTTTTTTCCCATAATTCCTAGTGGATCATCTTCCCAACCCAGTCGTCTCTAGTTTTGTACTCCCGTTGTGCTAGTTTGCTATATTATTATTATTATTATTATTATTATTATTATTATTATTATTATTAATATCTCCTTTTGAGTTTTTCCCATCAGCGTTAACTGATGGTATTTCATCGGTGTCTGAGTGATAACAAGTCTCCACTGGTCTCCAAGATTCTTCTGGGTATTTTGGCAGATTGCAACAGTGCAGTAGTCTGGATGGTCTCAATACTTTCTCATTTCCAGATTTTCCAGTCTTTTTTCCAAGCGTTTCGGGACCGTTCCAAGTGCACCAACTACGATTGGTATCACTTTGACTTTCATATTCCATAGCTTTTTCAGTTCTTTGGCAAGGTCTAGGTATTTGTCCATCTTTTCGTTTTCCTTCATCTTTACCCGATTACTGAAACTGCAAAATCCAGCAGTTGACAAGTTCTTTCTTTTTTGTTAATCAATACTTGGTCTGGTTTTCTTGCTGGGATAAGGTGATCTTTATTGGTTATTTTATTATAATTTATAAGTATTTTATTAATGATATTAATAATAATTTATATTATTTTGTTATTATTAATAATTATAATTATTTTATTAATAATTTTAATAATAATTTTAATTATTATATTATTATTAATAATCATAATAATTATTATTATTATTATTATTATTATTATTATTAATAGTATCACATCAGAAGACAGGGTCATGGTTAAGAAAAGGAAACCTCAAAAGAGAAACCGAATGACTTATAATCGCCAGAAAATCCTTATTTAAAGACCGAATCCTTATTTCAAATAAGGATTTACTCTGGTGAAGTTCGAATTTTTTTTGTGTGCAGAACATTTCTATATTTTTTCTATTATTATTATTTCATTTCATTTGGTTATTTAAAAATAATAATAGTTTGAATAATGTACACATAGTTAAACTCCTGACCGAAACACGTGTAAGAAAATATCCTATATAATCCATTCGATACTTTCTTTCCTTTATTCATTTCCAGTTTCATTTTACACACACACACATACACACACACACACACACACACACACACATATATATATATAATATATATATATATATATATATATATATATTTTAAAAAAATGTTTTTTTTTAAATTAGGCGTTATTGTGAAGCATTAAAAATAAATAAATGAATGAACTCGTTATTATGGAGTATTGGATTCACTTACTTTTTAATTATTTTTTACATAAATTTTCAGGTTCGTTAGATACCCTTTGTCGAATGTTACTGTTCAACGGTTTCTTTGTCTCTGTTGTTATCGACAGTGGCAGCGTTTTTAAAATATTTGTAATAACGGAGAATTCCGATATCTGCGTTTAATCCCATCACGTGATGCTTCACAATAACGCCTAATTTTTAAAAAAATTTTTTTTTTTAAATATATATACCGAGAGAAGCATACGGAGACCACCTAAAATACAACATGAATATATATATATATATATATATATATATATATATATATTAGTTGCATCGAAAAAAGTATGACAGAAAGTGATAGGCCCGCAGAATGCTTTGTATACGGAACTACTTTCGCTGTTTGGTTGCTGCGTCATTTTTGAAAACTGACCACATCTGTTTTCATGCAGCAAAATGATCAACTGACACGATTGCCAAAAATAACACTTTTTTCTTTTTGGCTTTTCCTCTTGTGTCAATCAAACCGCCCAATTGCTTACTGTAGCAGTAACGGTATGTCAAAGTTCCAGAAATTTTTAATAAAACATTCACGCAGAGAAGAACATTTTTGTATATTTTGCTCCGACATTTTCCGAGCGAGAGGGAAACGACAAGAGTGTGTCTGAAGACACACCGTTATTCGTTGGTTCTCGTAGAAGCCATTTTCTTTTATTAATAATGCTTTCTCAGGGCTGAAAACCAAATAATTACCGTTGACCGATTTTTACAAACAATAAATATTGAAAAATTTCAAAGACAAACACACGCACACACACACACACACACACACACACCACACACACACATATTATATATATATATATATATATATATATATATATATATATATATATATATATATTATACTAAAGCTGAGTTAATCAACTTTTGCTTCCTAAAGGCTTTTTACTGTTTAGTTTCATGACAGGAAAATTATACTAAATTATTCCTTACTTTTAGGATTGAATTATGTTTGAAAAAATCTGTTTTAATTGGTTCTAATTTTCTCTCTCTCTCTCTCTCTCTCTCTCCTCTATATATATATATATATATATATATATATATATATATATATATATATATATATATATATATATATTTAAGATCAGCTGCTATCTATTTATCTATGTATCTGTGTGTAATCAGATCTATTTATCTATCTACCTGACTATCTCACTTTCTCTCTCTATCTCTCTATACACGCACACACACACACACACCCACACACACACACACACACACACACACTATATATATATATATATATATATATATATATATATATATATATATATGAGAGTAAACAAACAGTTTGTTTGTGAAGACAAATATATATATATATATATATATATATATATATATATATACTTTCAATAAGAAAGAGAAATCAACAAAGAGTCTTCTGTCTATAATAAATTTATTTCGGTCGGTATGTCCATGAATTTATTATAGCCAAATGACAATTCGTTGACTTGTTTTTCCCACTGAAATTGTAAATATTGCTCTGTATAAAATTAATTTATCAATAATCTTACATTAAGCTCTCTTAGGGATTTGCATCAAACTTTGTGGATCTGCAGCGGGTTTGATGAGTCATTTGAGGTTCTGGTGGTGGACTTATAGGATTGTGAGGGACGGCAGTGATCTGTAAAGATTATGCTATTGCTATGGACAAAGAATTTAATTTGAATATCATTCAGAAGTTATAACATTGTATATTGACAATGCCCTGATGTTGGTTAAATATTAAAAAAAAAACAAAAAACGTCAAACATTGGCTTACTTCAGTCTTTACGTTTCCGTCCTTAAGCATCACGGGTCGCCGCTCACGTCCAACAGGTGGCCCCATTAGTGGGATTTTACCCCTCTGCAGAAGTGCAGTCTGTGTATTCTTCTCCTCCAGCCGACAGGTCGATATATTTAATCGGAGTAAAGTAAATTATATCTGTATATAATCGAGCCAACGATTAATGGCTTTCGAAACATTTGTTCAGCGACAGATGATCGTATCTGTTTCCTATCGATTACATCTTGTTCATAACTCTGTTCATCAGCCAATACGATTAATCGATTTCATTTCTGATTAATCAAACTCTCCACCATCATCTGCTTAGATCGATCATCGATCCTATGTTTCTTACTCTATGAACGTATGTTTACATATGTTTCTATGAGGATAGGAGGATAGGAGTAAATCCGACAGAATGTATTAAAGATTAGAGGGAGAAATGTGGACAAAGGAACAAAACTCAGACAAGTATATGTAGGAGATATATTTCGCCGTGCATTGAGCTCGGATTCATCAGTCGTTTATTTGATCATTAAAGCATCATACATGTGATTTATAGAAGAGAAAGTGGACGGGAGAGAGGGGTGGGTTTGGGGATGGAGTCAGGTGGGTGAGATAGCGTTTGTGAGGATTTGATTGGTTAGAAGGAAATCTTTGGTGGATGGGGATGGGGATGGAGAGAAGATCAAAAGTAAGGAGAGAGTAGGAAAAGGGTTTGCAGACTTATGTGGTTAAGTACAGAGGGCCGGGTTAGCTCAGTCGGTAGAGCGTTCGGCTAGAAACCACAAGGTTCCTAGTTCGATACCGGTCCTCGCCAATTCAACGTATGATGGGCACAGGGATCTGTACGGTAAAGTAAGGAGCTGATGGTAGGTGTGGCGCTCCACCTCAGATGCCAAAATAATCTCCTTGGTCTAGCGCTATTGAAAAGGGGATAGACTCCCTCGCTGACTGGCTGATACCGACTTTAGGCCGCCCCGACGACTTCACTTACTTTTTACTTACAGAGGGAGAGAAAAAGATAGGGGAGAAAATAGGTCAACATTCTTGGAGAGAAATTTGATCCATTGAAGGAGAAAGATGTTTCTATGTGTGCGTATATGTCTCTCTTATTGCATGTGTACCTATATGTCAATGCA
>CM042169.1:66963739-66973739 GCA_023376005.1 Doryteuthis pealeii
TTTAATCGTAAATAACAGTATCATGAAAATCAGTTTACGTCGTAAGTACGGTTACATATTTGTATAAATTAAACTAAGATTTTCATTCGAATAAAATGACTTTTAATTCTTTAATTTATTTATTAATTTTTATTGTTAGAGTTTTAAAGGGTTAAAAATAACAATAAGATTGACGAATTTCCTTAGAAACTGTTTTTCTTTTGGTTCGTTAATTAATTATTATTAACAAAGGTTACTAATACGGACAAAATCCGGTGTTTTATCTTTAGTCGAAGGCCCGACTGGAGATAAGTAGTCAATTATTTGTAAGACGAAATTTATTTCAAGTTTATCTGACAATATCCAGTTATTGGAACATTTTAAAAAAAAATTATATGTAAGTACGAAAAATTGTAAGCGCTTTGTTTATCAAAATGACATGATTCGTTAGTAAATTACCCGAAAAGTTGATAAAAACAAAACAACTAACAACCAACATTTAAATATTATTCAAAATACAATTTAAAATATTCCTCAGAATTTGCCTTACAAATTAAATTTTAAGTTTTATGATTTTACTCTTTATTGTGAAGTCAATAAACATCGCTGAGTTTATAGTGCAACTTTTCAGTTCTGAAAATTGGCATGTTTAAATAGAGATTTCATAGGTGACATTTGAACTTTTATGAAAATTGATGTTTTGTAATTAATACAAATTTTGTAATAAAACTTAATTTTAACTAGGGGGGGTAGGGGTTAGGGTTAGGGGTTGGGGTTAGTTTAATGGGAAAATAAATAAATAATTTGGGTTCCGTTCAAGCGGTTCCGGTATGGGGGATCAATTTACTATAAACTTATACGAGGAAATGAGCATCCGTGAATACTCAAATAATAAAGAACTTTTAAGAATTTTTTTTTTCAATCTGATAGATTGGTGTGTAATCGATAATAATCAACTGATGGAAAAAAATAGATGGGGGGGGGAGTCCAGATAATCAGGTCCACCAAAACGTTTTTAAACAATGTTTTTAAAATACTAGGTACCACCAATTTTACCCTGTGAAATTTACCCCCCCCTATATTTAACACCATGAAACTTGCAGAAAAATTAATATTTTCTTGAAAAAATTTTTTCCATTTGAAAGAAAAAACATTAAATAAACTCCTGATGATTTTTTAACTTTTTTTCAGCTTACGGAAATAATGAAAATTATGATTGAAAAACAATGTTTTCATTTTTGCACTGTTAAATCAACTGAAAATTAACGTAGCTAAAAACAAGTTACGATAAGAGTTTTTTTAAATTCTATGAAAAATCAATTAATTATAAATAATAACAAAATATTTCCGTTTTATTCAAGATGGCCTAAACTGATCAATTGGTGGTCCCTATAATACTAGGTTTTAGCAAAAATAGATATTGCAATACGAAGAATTTAAATTTTCGATTCTCAGCTTCTTTTTAAACTCAACATGCAATTAAGAACTAAATGTGAATTGTTGTCATGTACAAAAAATTTAAAACAATAACAAACAAATATACAAACGAATACTTTCAATTTGTTGTATAATAATATGAAATAATTTTAAACTATAAAACAGAAAATACAAATCCTGAAATATACAAATTCTCAATGATTTTAGTTTCAAGAATTATTTTTCTCTTACCCACTCTCTAACTACTGTCTTCCACTTTCTCTCTCACTCCCTGGTGATCCAAATTTCATTTTAGTCCGGTCATGGATCGGGTACTTTAGCTAGTATATATATATATATATATTGCTTTGTTCATATCTCTCTATCTTGCTTTTTCATCATACAACGTGTAATAAATTCTAACTGCGATACCCTGTCTTCATCAGCCGTCTCAATCTCTCTCTCTCTAGTAACTTTTAGTAACTTAGTATCCTTTACTTGAAGAAAAGTTCAGAAACCTTAAAGGATGTTAAACAAAAATTATGTTATAGTTAAGTGCTAAATTGGCTGCGTTTTTGGACTTCTTTAGCTCGAGACTAGACGTCATTTGAAACAATAAATTCCTAAATCAGACAGGTCTGCGAATTTTGGAACGGAATCGGTAAGATTGATTCCAAAATATTTGGTTATTAATCAATATTAAAAATATGAGTGGCCTATCAAATAGATTTCTGTCCATCTACCAATACCCCTCTTCCCCCTTCTCTCTCTCTGTTTGTGTCTGTGGCTCTCTCTTTCTGTATGTCTCTCTCTCTCTCTCTCTCTCTCTCTATATATATATATATATATATATAGGGTAAACTATAGACACGTGTTTCGAGGTATCACCTCTCATCAGTATAGTTATACGATTTTTAGCAGCTGCCTCTGGCTGGGTTCGAGACCCTAACGAACTTACGCTCGTCAAGCCTCTTACCCACACATCCACAGTCAGTCGCCAAGTATAGCAGGCTATTTAATCGCTATATTTCTAAGCGGAAATGACCTTCACCTAGAGTTCTCAAAGTGAGATTTGGCTGAGCCGAATACGGTGAATCTGCAATTATATACCTCCTAAATAGAGTGCTCAACCGAAATTGGGAGCGTATAATATATATATATATATATATATATATATATATATATATATATAGTATTTGGTTATCGCTTTAACTTTTCCGTTGGAGTGGCATTAGTACATTACTATCAGAAAACTCCGTTATCTCAGTTTAACTAAGTAATGACATCGATTTAGTTAAGTATTAGTTAAAGTCCTGATGAAATCATTTAGATTGAAACCATGGCAGACCCTTAACTCTTTTCTAATATTACTATAACTAATATTATTATTATATATGTTTTTGATATAGAGCAATTTTGCATATTTTACAATTCTCTCCTGCAATAAATACATCAATGTCTTAGTAAAATATTTCATTAAATCTTTTGGCTTAGACAAGGGCATACTATGCGTTTGTCATTGAAATATATATTATATATATATTATAATTTCAAACGCACGGTATGGACCTGTCAAAGTGATGGTCGTTATATATATATATATATATATATATATATATATATATATATAATATATATATATATATATATACTGTAGTGTGGGATGGTCAGTATTTCAGCTTTTGCTGGAATGGTGTACCGTTTATCAGGTGAAGATGTTTCACATGTCATTTGAAACATCTTCACCTGATGAATGCATCGTATGAAACCAATATGGTTGTGAATGTTCCTCTGTCACCCAATAAATAGATATGTAAAACCTTTATATATTTATCTGATTATATTATATAACAGCTCTATTTTTAATTGAGCACTCTACCAATAATACTGCCTTTGGTACACCATTCCAGCAAAAGCTGAAATACTGACCATCTCACACTACAGTATATATATATATATATATATATATATATATATATATATATATATATATAATATACAACGACCAATAAATAGATATGTAAAACTTCTATATATTTATATAATATATATATATATATATATAATTGATAATTGAATTAAATTACGGTGATCAGACAAATTGGCAAACACCATGTGTGACATCCGGAGCACTTGAAAGCTGTTTCGACCTCCTTTGGTCTCATCAGCTGTGCATTCCACAATCTCTACCACTAGCGATTGAACCAGTGAACCACAGAGTGAAGAGCAGAAACTCTACACCTGGACCACCAGCCCACGCCACAAACGGTGCCTGTGTCTCATGGTGTTTGCCAAGTTGTCTGGTCATGGGAATTTAATTAAATTATCAATTATCAATGTAATTCCTCTATTTATGAAATTAATATATAGTATGTGTTTGTCACTTTAACTTTTCCGTTGGCATAAGTAAATTAATATCGGAAATCCCCGTTAATCTTGTCTGCTTGTCTGCTCCTGTCGGGATAGACTCATGTCCAAAAGGGGTTATCTTCCCTTACTGCAAGGTTTTCGCCAATAGGTTGCTGGGTGTTTAAACAGTAGCCCAGGAATCTCAATCTCTCTTTCTCTTAGTCTATCAACCACGAAACATGGGCTAGACGCGTGGCATCTCTGTCCCTTAAGTGGAACTTTTTGCTGTGAGTTCGATCCTCACTAGGTGCCACATACTTGCAACTTTGAGTCAAAAATCTGTTTTAAACAAATTGTTGGCACCTAGTCAAATCGTCACTTGGTTATTTCCTATAAGTCTAACATGATCAAAAGGGAACCATTTTTGACTGATAGATTATTTATTTATTTTCCCATAACCCTAACCCTAGCCCTAATCATAAACCCTAACCATAGCCCTAACCAGTTTTCTTTTTTCCTAGTAGATCAACAAATAAATAAATCATTTATCAACCAAGCGTGGTTCCCCTTTGATCATGTTAGACTTATAGGAAATAACCCTTCACTTAGTGCTATATACTTGCAGTCTCGTATCAAATTTAAGCCACTTTTTTTTTCAATTATTGTAAATGTGTTTTTCAACTTATTTTCCAGACCAGGTCTGCGTTCCTAAAGAGCCACTTTGCCCAACGGTTCTATAACTGCCACGTTCTCTTTGTCCAACCTTTCCCCCCCAGGAGTGCAGTTCTATATTTACCTCTCGACACCCCTTAGTTTAACTAAGTAATGACATCAGCTTAGACAAGTGTAAGGTAGGAACCTGATGAGATCGTTTAGACGGAAACCATGGCAGACTCTTAACATTTTTTTTACTATTAGTATTATTAATATCATTATTGTTTTATGTTTTTGTTATATTGAGCACTTTTAGATAATTTACAATGCTTTCAAGTACATTAATGTATTAGTAAAATCTTTCATTAAATCTTTTCGCTTGGACAGGCGGACACTATGTGTTTGTTATTGAAATTATATATATATATATATATATATATATATAATATATATATATATATATAAATGTTGTTCTGGTTCCAACGGGAGAAAATTCAATATTTTATAAAAAAAGGAAGGTCCGCAAAATGTATTTTGTTCGCAGAAAAAATTTTTTTATTCTTTTTGTTAACAATTTTTTTTCTGAGAACAAAATACATTTTGCGGACCTTCCTTTTTTATAATATATATATATATATATATATATTATATATATATATATATATATATAATTTCAATAGCAGACGCACGGTATGGATCTGTCAAAGCGATGGTGGTTATATATATATATATATACATATATATATATATATATATATATATATATATATTTCTGTGTGTGTGTGTGTGTCACTTTAACTTTTCCGTTGCAGTGGCATGAGTAAATTACTATCAGAAAAATACGTAATCTCAGTAATGGAATCGATTTACATTAGTGTAAGGTAGGGTCCTGATGAGATCATTTAGATTGAAACCATGGCAGACTCTTTTCGACTATGAGTATTACTAATATTATTTCTCTATGTTTTTGATATATTCAGCATATTTGGATAATTTACAATGCTTTCTACCAATAAGTACATTAATGTATTAATAAAATCTTTCTTAATACAACGTAATATAAACACTTAGCGACCTTAGGTACGAATATATAATTCTTCAGCAATAATACATTAAGTGTATGTTTAAAATCTTCTTAAAATATTTTCACTTGACAAGTGCATACTATGCGTTTTTTATATATATACATATATATAATATATATATATATATATATATATTATATATATATATATAGTGTGTGTGTGTGTGTGTGTGTGTGTGTGTGTGTTAATTTGAATAGCAAACGCACGGTATCCACCTATCAAAGCAATGATCGATATATATCTGTATATATTATAATATATATATATAATATATATATAATTAATATATATATATATATTATATGAGTATGAAAAGTGGAATAAAACATCACACAATGCTGTTAAAGAAAACAATTATAATATATCATAGCTGATACGATCATATTTCGATTTACAAAATTACATATTATATTATAGAATTTCTCTTTAACAGCATTGTGTGATGTTTCCATTCCACCTTTCATTACTATATGTTGCGGATTCATTTCCTTTCCTATATAATATATAATATTATATATTATAGTATATATAGTATGTGTTGTCTCTTTAACTTTTCCTTTGCAGTGGCATAAGTAAATTAGTATCAGAAAACCCCGTTATCTTAGTTTAACTAGTAATGACATCGGCTTAGACAAGTGTAAGGTAGGAACTGATGAGATCGTTTAGACTGAAACCATGGCAGACTTTAACTCTTTATTAATTAGTTAATATTAATATCGTATGTTTCTAGTTTTTGATATATTGAGCAGTTTTGTGATAATTTACATTGCTTTCCAGCAATAAGTACATAATATATTTGTAAAATCTTTCTGAAATCTTTTCGCATGAACAAGTGCGATACTATGTGTTTGTATAAATTTATATATTTACACACACAAACCTCACCCACTCCACACGTAATATATATCTATATATTATATATTATATTATATATATAATCAAACAATTTTTTTTTTGTGATGAAACAAAGAAAATACATTGCTCATCAACAAACCACCATGGATCTTAACTCAACACCTGATGATTGCCCCTGGCATAAACCTGGGTAGTCTGTTTAAATAAACATTGATCTATAAAACTCAGGCAAATTAAATATATATATATATATAATAGATGTTATGTATATATAGTATAATATATATATAATATATGTATAATATATAATATATATATTATAATTGAGTATATATTTATATAAATATTGTGTTTGCACTTTAACTTTATCCATTGCAGTGGCAGAAGTTATGTGGACATGCCCGCTCGAATGCAGACTGCTAATTAATGTGCTTGTTTACACGGTATACACTTCACCTTAACCTGTAAGCCGATGTGGATAAGAACAGTGTAAGTAGTGCGACTTTAGAATTTGGAACACCATACCACACCCATAAACCCTTTTCACTCATTAGGTATTATTTAATGCGTTATTTACCGCGTCAATGTTTTTAATATTGAGCCACTTTTGAGATATAAATACAGATTGCTTTCATTCACTTAATATTATGTAAAATCGTTTCTTAATACAAACGTATAATATAAACCTTAGCCGTGTAGGTACAAGGTTAGTCGTCGACTTGAGAATTGAAAAAGGTGCAATTCCTCGGAAAGTTGCGATGGAAGAACATGAAAGGATCAGGCGAGTTGATGTCCAAGAACAGTGAAATCAAGGTATATTAGGATTGAGAAGTAGAATCTGTTGGGACTGGGACGGGTTGCTCGGTCGAAGGAGGGAAGGTGTACGAAACGGTCCGTGTAGTGTGATTGGGTCCGGGGAAAGGACAGCAGAAAAAGTGCCAGAATCAATCTGAGAAATGGGCTTCAAGTTCATAACCCTGAACTTTCTCATTAACTTAGCAAATGATCTCTCTCTTTCTGTTTTGCATTTCATGCAAAGACACTTTCTGCGACTTCGCTTGAATATCACTAAATCATGGAATTTGATATCAGAATTGCATATAGCTGGGAGTTTAGAACACCAGTAACCAGTTCGCCATGGCAAGGTCCAACATTGAAAATAAAGTCTTATCATTAATTCGATCGGTTTGCTATCTATCGTATATTTATTCTATCTATCTGCGTGTATTCATATCTATTATCTATTATCTATTACTCTCTCCACTTTCTCTCTTCTCTCTGTCTCTCTCTCTTCGTCTCTTAATATATATATATTATATATAGTATACTAATAATAAAAGTATGATTGTGTGTGGTGTGTGTAGCCGTGTAATATATTATTCATATTATATAATATCTATTATCTATAATCTTTTATCTATCTATTTTACATCATTTATTCGTTCATTGCTACTATCTAATCTATCTACATCTATCTTGCAGTGCTTTATTCTGCGTTATTCATCATATAATATCTATAATCAGTCCTCTCACTTATCTCTGTCTGTCTGTCTTCTTCTTTCTGTTCTCTCTCTCTCTTCTCTCAATATATATATATATATTATATGTATATTATGATGTGTATGCATCGTGTGTGGTCTATCTCATATGTATTCTACCATCTATCTATTTAATAATATATTATCTATCTATTATACATAACGTTTTGGCAATGATGATACATATCAATCTATCGCTCTATCACACCTACATCTATCTATCTATGTTATATATAATATATATATATAAATTATATATAAATATAATAGTGTAATCATACTATACATCTATGTCAGTCAATTGCAATCTATCTATTACTTCAATTTATCATTCTATCTACATTATCTATCTATTATCTTCTATCATATATACTTCATATCTACTATCTACTACAGCAGTCTATTCATATTTTCATCTCTCTCTACCCTCTCTCTTATATATATATATGTATAGAATATATGTGTTGTGTCTTCTGTCCATATTACTCTCTCTCTCTCTCTCTCCTAAATATATTATATATATATATATATATACATATACAATACAACTAAGACACACACAATAATACTATAAATATATGTTCTTTAGTTGGCGTTATGCGAAAGCATCTAAAAATAAATGAATGAACTCGATGTTATGGAGTTTGGATTCACTATTGTTATTATCGTTATCATAATTTTCGGTCGTTAATACTCTTTATCAAATGAATCTGCTCTCTGTTCAACGGATCTTTGGTTGTGTTATTGACACGGCAGACGTCTCTAAAATATTTATAATACGTTCCGATGTCACCTGTTCAGTCCCTCACGTGAGTTTGTAATTTTAGAATCCATTTAGTTTTCTGCTTGTTTCAAGATTGCGTTGTTGGAAATGCGTTTTGCTATTAAAAAACATTTGAGGTGTGTAAGGTTGTGTGGTAGGGTTTAAGTAAGTGGCTATTGTACTATGCGGGGATTTGAGTTTTATTGTGATTTTGTGTATTTAATACTTAGTCTAAAAAGATGTTATGTTCTCCCACATATCTGCTATTTCTGCATTGTGTGCAGTATATGTAATATATGATATACGCTATCGCATTTTAAGTGTGGCGTGATGGATTGTTATGTTCGTGTTGGGTATTTTTATTTCGGTTTCCGTTGTAATAGGCTGAAAATTGGCATCTGGCTTATTGCATCTTTTTTACCTTTCTGTGCGGAGTTATGTAAAGTTTTCTGGATGCAGAGAGATGTTACGTAGTGGGGTTTGGTTTTTTGTTGCGTGATGGTGGTTTTGAAAGATGGACTTTGTTGGGGTCGGTTTGTGGGTTTATATTGTTCGGTGATAGCTTAGTTAGTTTGTCATGTGTTGACCGTGGTGAAATGTCAAATTTCAGTAGGATTCGCCTGGAATATTTTTTAAAATTTTCTCCATCCTTAAGCATCAGTATCACTACCAACGGGCCGTTGGTCCCAAACGGCCAATAGGTAGTTTCAGTAGGGAGTTTCTTCCCTATACAGAAAGCAGTCGTGTATTCTCATCACACAATTAACAGGGCGAATCTATTCTCGACTGTCACAAATCGATATATCATCGTCTTTTTATCGGTCTGTTATCGGCCTATTTATCGGTTATTTAAAAATTTTTTTATTTTCCCCAAGAGAACAGTGAACTTTAATCATAGTGCATCGTCGTCAACTAGAAGTTCTAGTCAGGTGTTCCGTTTTATTTTTGCAACACTTTCAAAATGAAGATGTTCAGTTTGATGTCATGATCTAAACATATATCGAGAGATTTCCTGCAAAGGATAACTTAACTTTTTTTGTCTTACCTATTTATTAACTATGTCAGTTCATTTCAATCTCTCTTCCGCCTATTCAATGCTCAAGCAGACATATAGTATATTGACGTACTAATTCATTTTGTATTACACTCCATCCAGGTGCGTTCTTCTTAGATAGATAGATAGGAGCTAATATATATAGATTGATATTGTCTAGAGAGACAAACAACTATGTATAAATAAATAGATAAATGATAGATACATAGATAGATGGATGGATAAATATGAATACACACACTCACCCACCATACCACACACATACACACGACACACGCAAATATATATATATATATATATATATATA
>CM042169.1:66981239-66993739 GCA_023376005.1 Doryteuthis pealeii
GGAAAGAATTGGTGCATCAAGGGTTGCCACAAACCCAATCAACGACCGACCTCAGGAATTTTGAATTCAGAGTTATCCCTCTCCTAGACTGGTTACCTACCCAAGACTAAAGGGCCCAGTCCGCCCTACTATTTAACCCATAGCTGAAGGGAGAATATATGGATTCATACCTTTCCCAAGGGTATTAGTGCTATGTGAAATACCAACAGCTTCGTCTAGGAATTAATGGTTATAGTCGTGGAAAATGGACTCGTCGATATATATATATATATATATATATATATATATATATATATATATATATATATAATAAAAGTATTATATAAAGGTTTTATATATTTATTTATTTGATGACAAAGGAATAGTCACGACCATTTGGTTTCATGCATGCGACCCAATGACTTGTATACATAACCTTTGCACTGTCCATAAACACACATATACATTCATAACAACACCACATACATACGCATAACGTTTCATCGAATCAAACACTCCCTATGTCTGTAAAAGGTTTTGAAATTTTCGATTTTCCTTGCATTTTAATTCCAACGTCACCTGACGAACATTTACAGTTACGCATGCATGAAAACAAATGATCGTGACTGTTCCGTTGTCATCAAATAATTAAATATATAAAACCTTTATATATTTATTTTATTATGTTATATAAAAGCTCTATTTTTTATATTGAGCACTCTTCCAATAATACTGCACTTTGGCACACCGTTCCAGTAAAAGCTGAAACAGTGCCAATGCCACGCTAACATCCCTCCAGCTATGGGTAAATAGTAGAGCAGACTGGGCTTTTTAACCTTGGTTAGGCAACCGGTCTAAGAGAAGGAAAACTCTTAATTCTAACCTGTTAAACTCCACTTAAGAAATCAACCGTGTGTCCTATCCTGCTACACACACACACACACACACAACACACATATATTATATATATATATATATATATATATATATATATATATAATAATCCACATACACGTGTTTCGGAGTATCACTCTTCATCAGTGTGGTTATAATGACTAGTGTGTGTGTGTGTGTGTGTTAGGAAGCGTATGGTGTAATGGTTGCATTTCACTTAGCGCTAATACCCTTGGGAAAGGTATGAATGCTACTCTCCCTCCAGCTATCGATAAATAGTAAGGCAGACTGGGCTCTTTAACCTTGATTAGACAACCGGTCTAGGAGAAGGAAAATTCTGAATTCAAACCTGTTAAACTCCGCTTAAGAAATTGACCTTGTGTCGCATGCTCGTGCGGAGGGGTAGGTATATATATATATATATATATATATATATATATATATTTCATTTAATAGTTCTCTGACCACTAAATGACATACTGTTATGTGTGAGTGGGGGTGGACGGGTATTTGTGTTTGTGTAAATATAAATAACTTTCTTTAAAACGTCTGTGTCTACCCATATATATAAGAGTTCTAGAAGAGCGGTAGTATTTCACTTGACTTACCTACATAAGTATTTTGAGAGATGAATATTTATAGACGATGCAAGTCATAAACAAATGATCTCCGCTTTAAACTTACAACATAATTTTCTGCCCAGCTGAATCTCAAACAAACAACATCGTCTTTAATAGATCAACAAAGTTTATCACGGACACTCTCTCTTCCTCCATCCCACGTTTCCACCCTCCGTATATATATCATCATCATCATCATGTCGCGCAATTTGCACGGATATCCTTGACGATCTCTCGCCAAACCTCCCTATCATTCATCGACTCTGAGAGCTCCTCCGCGCAGCAGCCAGCATCCTTACACAGTTGGTCGATGTAAGTCCTGGTTGGGCGGCCCACGTTAGCATGTCCATGTGTTGGCCTCCACAGTAGAACGTCGCTTACGAGCTCATCCTTGCTTCTCCAGCAGTGTCTTGCATGCCTAACCCTCCTTACTCGTATGGTTTGTGATATGGGAGGCAGGTGGCCATACAATTGCTTCTTTGTGGGGTGCTGTTTCCACGACTTATTCAAGACCGCTCGTAGCATTCTTGTGCAGCTCCCATCTAGCTTATTCTCAAGGCGCTTCGTTTGGGTCCAAGTGGTACAGCCATATAGCAGTACCGATATAACCACAGCCTGGAAGAATCGTCTCTTTAGCTTGTCATGGAGGTCGGATTTCCATACGACGGATAATTTGTTGGTGGCCAACCATGCCTTTCCTATTCGTGTGTTAACATCGCTTTCTGTGGATGAGATATTACTACCTAGGTATGTGAATTTTTCTACTGGTTTAAGAGGCCTACCGTCTAGAGTGGAGATGTCTTCTTGCTTTTTGAAGCTCATGAACTCAGTTTTATCTGAGTTCACATAGAAGCCGACATTCTTTGCTGCCTCCTCCAGGCTATGTAGTGTATATATATATATATATATATATATATATATATATTATATATATATATATATATATATTATACTAAAGCTGAGCGAAACAATTTTTGTCTCTTAAAGGCTTTTTTTACTTTTTAGTGTAATGACACGAAAATTATACTAAATTATTCCTTACTTTTAAGATTGAGTTATGTTTGCTAAAAATTCCATTTTAATTGGTTCTAATTAGTCGTAATTTGCAATTAAGTCAAAAACTGACCTGTCTCTCACTTGTCATTCTGCTTGTCACTTTCACCCTCTCTATGCATATCTTGATTACTTCCTCGTTATATATGTTAGTTTCTCAGTGATCATGGAGAAGGATATATTGTAGAGTTATGAATTGTATTTGTATTTTGGGTTACACGTTGGGCTGGATAATTGAAAAAAAAATAACGAGCGTGGGCCACATTATTTTTGTGTTCAATACTTGCTAGCCAGAACGAAAAAGATGTTAACCAAAATGTATCTTTCCATGTTATAATTGAGGATGAATGACGTAAGATGCACAAAAACAAATTTAACCAACATATTTATTTTCAAAACATTTTCAAAGATGTGAACATTTAAGTATCGTCGGTGGGCCGGGAAAAATGCACACACACACACACAAACACACAAACAAACATGCACGCATACACACGCACACGCGCACACACACACATACATACAATGTATACATGCTCATTTATTGTACAAGCAGATCATTTCTTAAATCAGAATTTTCCAAATTAAGAATCTATAAAGATTGTTATGCGTGTTACTGTATTACAGTAAAGAAGTAGAAGATTGCATATGAGGTCCCCCACCTCATAGGATATATATTTAGACAGACGGCTATATAATAGAAAAAGAAAGGAAGAAAGCATACTGGGATAGATAGATAGATAGATAGATAGATAGATAGAAGCAGATTGAGATAGATATAGGGATTAAAAAAACAGACTGAGAAAGAAAGAAAGAAAGAAAGAAAGAAAGAAAGAAATACGTACATACATAAAAAGAAATGGGATGGGAAAGAAGAAAGAAAGAAAGAAAGATAGAAGCAGATTGGGGTTGATAAATAGATAGATCGATCGATAGATTGAAAGATAGAAGAAGACTGTGATAGATAAATAGATAGATAGAAACAGAATGAGAGATATAAATAGATAAAACAGACTGAGAAAGAAAGAAAGAAAGAAAGAAAGATAGAAAGAAAGAAAGAAAGAAAGAAAGAATGACTGAGATGCATACATACATACATACATACATACATACATTTTAGTCATAATTTTGTTAGATAAATATTGATAAATGCTCTAACTTTGGGAATAAAGCAATTTCCAATCCAATTGGCAAATTAAAAATAATAGTGTTGAGTCTAAACTTGCACCCATCTCAATTACTATTAAAAAAATGCCTTCGGGGGCCGGATCCGGTCCGTGGGTCGTAGTTTGGTGATCCCTGTTCTAGGAGATGGCCGATAGGGATGAGTGGCGAGGAAGAATCATGGAGATCCGTGCTGACGGCATGACCTGATGATAATGAAATAGTGACATTCTTCGAATTTCATAGAACATTCATTGAATCAATAAATACCGTGCATGTGATTACACCGAACTCTAAGTTCACCGAAAGTGCAGTCTAATTAAGACGATGGTATTAAGCAACATTCATTACTTGAAAAGATCTTTAATATTTTCAAGAAAAGAAATTCTATCCAATAACAATAATTTCGAAGCAATTTTATGGTTTGAAGTAACTAATGATAATAATCCTTAGTAAACAATTATATATTCGAGTAACTATTAATACAAATAATTTACTCACAGTTATATGGTATCAAATATTTACATATTAAATTACTTATTACATATCTTATTATAATGGAGATTATGTGTTTTTCTGTCTGTAACCGAAACTACTCAAGTCACAATTCCCTTAATTATTTACGTCAAATTCTCCATGATTTCATTCTTTTAAACCTTCAGTTATTAATAAAAATTGTTTTACATTATCAATACTGTTGACTATATCTACGTACTAATAACATGCAATTGTATTTATATATACAACAAAATAGCGGTTTACAGTTTGAGCGAGAAGGCTAATTTGCATATTGATATTTAAAATTTTATTTTAATAAATATGTGCTTGGTATTATTGATTTCTAATTGTTTGGTTTTATCTTAATGAATATGAGCAAAAATCTCGGAGATAAATCTTAAAAGAAAATTATTTACAAGAAGAAATAACTGTAATTTTATTCTTTACTTCCTATTTTAACTAAACTAGCTAATATATGCACCCTCTGGGTGCAAGTATTTAAATTCTAATGTAATAAAATATTATATTAAATTAGAAAGACTAATGAAACTAAATAAGAATGCAGTTGAAAAGATTTGAAACAGAGGGAGGTATAATCGAAAAATAGAACAAATAAAATTTACTATTCTATCACTCCCGTCTTTCATTGCTAAATTTTCCTAATTTAACTATCTAGTTAAATTAGGAATTAAAGAATAAAATGACAGTTATTCCTTCTTGTTAAAGGATTTCTTTTAGGATATATTAAAGACATTTTTGCTCATATTCATTAAGATAAAACCAGATAATTAGAAATCAAAAATACTAAGCCCATATTTATTAAAATCGATTTTTCAATATCAATATGCAAATTAGGCATCCCGTTCACACTGTAAACCGCTATTTTGTTGTATATATAAATGCAATAGCATGTTATTAGTATGTAGACATGACTAACAGTATTAATAGAACAATGTTTTTAATAATTGAGGTTTAAATAAAAATAAAATCATGGAAAATGTGAATTAAATAACTAAGGGAAATTGTGACTTGAGTAGTAATATAGTTTCGGTTACAGAAAGAAAGACACACAATCTCCATTATAATAAGATAGTGAAATTAGAAAAATTTAGTAATGAAAGACGGAAGGGATGGAAGAGTAAGTTTCAGTTGTTCTATTTTTTTTTATTATAGCCCCCCCTCTGTTTCAAAACTTTTTTTTTTCATTCTTATTTCGTTAGTCTTTCTAATTTAATATATTTTATTACATTAAAACTTAAGTACTTGCACCCGGAGGGTGCATATATTTGCTAGTATATATAATGAAATAATGAAACGTATGTAAATTTCAAGTCACATGACTTCAAAGTATCCACAAGGAGAATTAGACTTCAAACGAATTTTTCTTTAGTAGAAAAAAAAATGATAATAAAAAATAAAACCAAACAAAATGGTGACTTTTCGTTGTGCACGCATCTTGAACTTAGTGTAAGTAAAACCATTGTTAAATCGACTTCATAAAAATACGACGGCGTCCGAGTTTCAGGGTAGGTGGATGGGTAAGTAGTTGGGTGGGGATGGAGAGTTTGGTTGTGCGCGTTGCCATTGACGACGCAGCTTCTGCGTTTGCGTGACGCGTCCTCTTCAGACTCTTCTTTCGTCTCTGTCGTTCAGCGAGTCTCTTATTTGCATTTCAAATGACGTTAACAGTCTGATCTTGTCCAGTTCAAAACCGAAAGCATCAATAAAAGTACACGCCATAACACATAAAAGAGAGGCGTGTGGTGTAATGGTTACCGTAGTAGAAAACGGACACGGCGAGACGAGTTCAAATCCTGAATGAGGTTGTTTACATTTTCACATCGTGATAATCTATAAAACACTTAATCTTCAAATAATGGCCGATCCATCGTAGTTCCAATCCTGGATGAGGTTGTTCATACATTTAAATCTATTAATAATGGAAATTCGCTTCCGGTTTTTGTCTGTAACAAAAACTAAGTCACTGCTTACCCAAAATCGTCATAACATAGAATAAATACACCCTAAATTTGAACATGCAACATTAGACAGTCCGCATTGTTTTTAAAACAAGTTTTAATAAATACATGACTGGTATTATATATCTATACATAGTCTGTTTTATTTTAATACATATTTAAAGTTTACATTTCAAATTGTTTTATTTTTTAATCCTTTAATGAATTTGATGATTTTACTTACTTAGGGTACAAACTCGCTGACATTGAATTTTTTACTCCCACCCCTCAGGCAATATGTTTAAAAAAAACAATTTTTACATCGCCCGGAGGGTGTTTTTTTTATTTTGTACTAGTACTTTTAAAAAATTTATGAATCAAATTACCGTTTTTAACGGCATATAAGACGCACTCCAATTTCAGCAGGTCAGATTCAGGAAAAAAATGTTTTTAGTATATTTAAGCATATATTGTTGAAAACAGTCTAGCTGTGCATTACACAAGCAGAAACATAGCTGTATAAAAGCAATTTGACAGTACATGCAAGCAATAAGCATACACAAGACATCTCAATAGCAGGAAATAATAATAATAATAATAGTAAAAGGCCTACGGGAGGTCTCCAACTTCACCTACGATGTATAAGACGCAGGGCATTTTTTGAGCCAAAATTTTGGAAACCTGAGTTCTATATATTATATACTAAAACACGGTATATTCTGTATAGTTTCTTTGTTAAGTTTAGTTGAGTTGAGACACAAGAACATAAGTAGTGAGAATCAGAATAACCTGCTAATTTAACTTGCTTACTCTTACACCCTGTGAGCTGATCTGGTAGTTATTTACTAAGTTGTGGCACAAGGCCAAAATTGCGTGGCACCTAGTGAGACTCGAACTCACTAGCAACGGTCTACCAGTCTAGATCTTTCGATGAGCTGGTTTTTTTTTCTGTTCTTAGAGTCAAGAAAGGACTTGGGATCTTCTTGGCTTCTTTCTGTGTCATGTTGACAAACTTAACTTTCTTTGTAAGTTAAATATTGCTCTGTATATAATTTAACTTATTGATTATCATACATTGAGCTCTTTTTAGGGATTCATAAAAATCCTTGTATGAGTATATATGTTTGCACCTACAAGAGCATAGATTATGGTTGTACAGTGAGATCTGATGATCCCAAATAGGGATCTTCTTGGCTTCTTTCTGTGTCTTGTTGTCACTTTTTAATAACGAACACACAACGTTTTTTTGTCTTCTTTGAGCTCATTTATTATTTTTTTTATTAAAAGTACAGGCATGAAAGGACAGATTGCACCTCTCCTCAGTCCTTCTTAAACATTCATCCCAGACAGTATCCTCTCACTATTTCCCTTTCACTATTCACCATATTGGTACTTTTTTGACCAATCAGAAACGAACAGGCCAGCCTTTCACACGTCATCATTAATCATGTTTATTTCCACTATTACATAACGTGTAACTAAAATCATGGGGTTTTCATTATTTTCCCGTTGGTTTGTTAGTTGTTTTATTTTACGGCATATCAGCTCATTTTGGGTGATTAGTTTAGTTGTGACACAAGTGTCACCCAGTGAGACTCGAATTCACCAGCAACGGTCTACCAGTCTAGTGTGCTAGACAATACACCATTCACGGTGCCCTAAGAGCACTCTGCATATGAATTTGAATCATTAATTCATTTTGTTGTAAAATGTCAAGTAGACGTTTGAGTTGAATCTAAAATTATTGTAATGTCCTCGCCATTGATTGCTGACCCAAGAGACTTTCGACAAAAGAACTTCAGAATTCAAACATTGTTCAGGTTGACGTCATTAATATATATCAAAGAAATTCTTATTTTCTAATCAGTGGGGACCCTCTCGAGATATCCTGTATGTTATTTTGAAGCTTATGCAATCAATGCTTTGTATTAGCGTTGTCTTGGAAATAGATTGAGATTGAAGCCGTGTTTACCATGGCAGACAAGGACGATTAATGAAACGTTAATTTCCCTAAAATAGTTGTGTCTGGTTTAGCTTAGTCATTAGAGCACCTGACTAGGAATCACAAGGTTCCTGGTTCGATAACGGCCATCACCAACTCATCATAATGAGTAGCACAGCGATCTGTGCGGTAAAGTGAGGAGCTTATGAAATTATATATATATATATATATATATATATATATAGGGTCATCCACATACACGTGTTTCGACTTATCAAGTCTCTTCAGTGTGGCTAGACCTTTTATAAGCTACCTACAGCCGGAATTGAACTCCGGTCGGTTGGGTGTCAGTCCGGCACCTTAACCATTAGGCTGTCTTCACTTACAGAATGGGAAGGGGATTTTAACTGTTTTAATACACACATCGCTTTGTGTGTAAAGGCCGTCACAAAGTGCTCCATTCCTTAGAAGAGCGTTGCGTTTACGCTTGAGTTGGCGGCCGTCAGCAAGATCCCCCCCCCAGAGTGCTCAACCCTAGGGGCGGGGAGCATATATATATATATATATATATATATATATATATATATATATTTGGTAATTTATATTAACTCTCACTACTAAGTATATGAGCAATGATCGTTTCCGCGGAAATTTGATCTCTCAGTGACCGTAACATACATAAACAAACCTATGTACTTAATAGTTTAAAAACACCAGTCCCGCAACATCTGTCATTGGCCGAGGGGATTAGATATCGGGCGGTTAAACAGTCAGTTTGAGTTCGACCCTAGCCAAAGATAGTTGTGTCTAGTCACACTGAAGAGGCGGGAAATGCCGTAACACGTGTCTGTGGATGACTTAATATATATATATATATGATAAAATTATATGTTTATGCACCACCATATGTCTCTTAAGACAAGAAGCCGACTTACAGACTTTGTTATAGATTGCACAAGAGACATTGTTTGTTCCTGGAGTCTGCGTGAATTATAGTATGACTGACATATCCAGCCTTAAAAAGCAGAATCTGACCATATGTTTGACATTTCCAACCCTCCGTGTCCTCACCAATATAATAGATGCATCTATTTCGAAGGTGACGCTTTAGATTTTCATGCTCAATTCTTTCACTCTCAAAACTGGTACAACCATCATTCATTCTCCAGTCAATTATCTTCAGTGTCATCTTTTCTCAGTTGTCAGGATCTATTTTTTTTATTTTTACAAGATTGCTTTTTAAGCAATCCCTATACCCCTTCCAAGACTTATACTGTGGTATTTTGCCATCATGTAGCTGACTGTAAAGGAGCTGCTTTGGCATGCTAACATCACTCATACGAACAGCCGTTAATATGAGAGTTTCAATGCTTGTGTATCCTGCCCTTGTAAGGACTTTCGTGTTAGGTATATTTGCCGCTCATCCCACTTATGAGGGCTTGACACAAGGACATTTTATGTTGGCCCACCCATAAGCCGAAGCTCATGGGTGGTAGGTGTAAAAAATTGCATCGATCCCGTCGGTATTCCCCTACAAAGGGGCGCCTCAAACGCTGGGCAATAAACCCAGCCCTGTCCCCAAGGGAACAGGTGTTGCCTGGGGGAAAGCCCCCTAGGATCGACGCTATTAACTATAACAACCTGATCCAGTGGCCGAAGCTCACTGGACCCCAGCAAAGTCGGGTGGGAAGGTTAGTATAGGACTTTTGTGTTAGGTGTGTTGGAATTCTACTTGATGTTTTGAATCCATCTCAAACATTTCTGATGGAAGTGTTCACGAAATTTCAAATGTCTTCGAAACAATGTTCATGTTTCCGAGGAGTACAATGGAACACTCAACATGCAGGACCTATAAACCTTCAACTTTGTTTTATGGGTAATGCTGGTATTAGAACAGAACCGTTTTTCAAGCCTTCCATAGTCCACAGAGGATTTCTGGATGCGTAGGTGAATCTCAGCATCCAAAGAGCCATCACAAGTCAGTATATTTTCCAAGTATGTGAAAGTTTCAACAACATCTAAACGAGTATCATGAATGTTTATAGTTGGTTTGAGATTTTTGGTACACTTTTTTCGGGGGTGAACATTACCTTTGTCGGCTGAACTTGCACAAAGGTGTCAAAATTAGGGTGACCCAGAAAAAACAGAACCCACACATTTTGTAATAAAACTGTTAATTTGAACTATGGGGGTCTAGGGTAGGGTTTAAGGCTGGGTTAGGGTTAGGGTTAAGATTAGGGTTAGGATTGGAGTTTAGTGTTAGTTTATTGGGAAAATGAATAAATAATTTGGGTTCTATATTTTCTGGGTCACCCTGTATACCGGTGACCCAGAAAAAACAGAACCCACACATTTTGTAATAAAACTGTTAATTTTAACTAGGGGTGTTTAGGGTTAGGGTTAAGGGTTAGGGTTCGGTTTAGGGGTTAGCGTTAGCGTTGGTAATTTTGACACCTTTGTGCAAGTTCAGCCCCTTTGTCTTCGTCAAGCTTATTTTTAATCCAAAAGCAGTGCACGATATTTTGAATATCCTCCTCAATGTAAACCAGAAAGTCAACGTCGTCAGCGTAAAGGAACTCTCTAATGAGTATGTATGGCGCCTGTGACTTCAAGTTAAGTCTTCTTGTCGAAAATCCTTCATGTGGTTCTAAATTCCAAGAGGACACCCTTCTGGAATGCATGAGCTAATATTACAGAAAAGAATATTGAGAATAGTGTTGGGCCAAGACATCTCCCTACTTAATCCCGTTATCTATTAGTATTTCATCCGACAATCTACCACACATGACAATTCTGGCTTTCATATCATTGTGCAACGGCTTTAGTATATTCACGAATATTAGTTGGCACCCAACTTTACCCAATATCCAAAGTGCATCTCTGTTAACTGTATTAAAATCCTTTGTCAAATCAGACATATTGATTATTGATCGCATCGTCTTTCCAGGCAACTGCCACTCCTTCATTCAGTGTTCGTTTGTGGGCTCGTTCATGACTTTTTAATCCTGAACAGGACTTCTTGGACAGACATGTTATTGTTTGAAGGAGTATCTGTGTTGAGATTTTTTGTAAATATATAAGGTGTGTGATCGATCTCCGCTCCTACTTATAGACTAGGTTAGATCGTGTGATCTATTCCTTGGCCAATCACTGTCAGTATTCTGAGGCTGATACAATACTTAACCGACCTTACTGGTCATAATTCCGCTACCATTCTTGGGCGACGGACATAGGATTAAATCACTGGACCTTTGCCAATACGCAGGATATGACGCTTACCAAAGGATCACCAAAAGATTCCATAACATAGGAATTATTCAAGCCCTTTTCAACTGTCCAAGGATGGCACTACAGAAATTATACAGGGACATAGATTTGTACGACAGATAACTCCCTCTCTACGTTCAAAAGGTTGAGATCCAACAACAAACAGAAGCAAGATAGCTGGCAACAAATCAAACTGCAGACCAACAGGATGGGCAGAATGGTCGTCCTCTGGATGGTTTTTATATCAAAGATTTT
The DNA here is from genome assembly GCA_023376005.1 of Doryteuthis pealeii. Classification (NCBI taxonomy): domain Eukaryota; kingdom Metazoa; phylum Mollusca; class Cephalopoda; order Myopsida; family Loliginidae; genus Doryteuthis; species Doryteuthis pealeii. The sequence goes on from CM042169.1 coordinate 66,992,870, forward strand.
CTTCTCTTTAGATGGGTTAATTTCACTTTGACTTAACGAGCCCCTTTTGCCCGCTTACGTCATTTACCCATGACTGGGACGTATGCTATGTGTTAGATGGCCGATGAGCGAAAGTCTACCACTGCCCTTTGACAGGTCTTGTTTTTCGTTCTGCTGTGTGTCTAGCCACCCTCCTCACAAGACAAGCTTAGTGGGGTAATCGGTTTAGTCGCCGATAACCCGACTATGAAACAGGTAGTACTAAATTATATAGTTCCCGTAGCTGTAGAGAGATACATACATACAGACATTGGAAACATGTGAAGACCTACGTGAACAATGCGTCAGGAACGGATGGATAACAGATGTATTTCCCATCGAAGTCGGATGCCGGGGATTTATTACCAACTCAACCATGGCATTTTTCTCTAAACTTGGACTTTCTCCACCAGGCAAGAGGAAATACATAAAAAAGATCCAGGAGAAAGCTCTAACCGCATCAGCGTGGATATGGCAATCCTACATTGTGACATCAAACTGACAAAGTCTGGTGGCATTAAGAGATACTACTGGAACGCGCTGAGTTAGCGGTAATGATGCTTCGGTCCCGAAACCATAACTGAACCAAGAGTCATCATCTGATGAAGGCTTTGCTGGTTGCAATGCTACTGTGTAAATAGCAGTTATTTAAGTTTTTAAATGCCATCCTTGGCCAGTTAAAAAAGGGCTTAAAGAAAGTCCTATGTTATGGAATCCTTTGGTAAGCGTATAAATCCTATCCTACGTATTGATAAAGGTTCAGTGATTTAATCCTATGTCCGTCGCCCATGAATGTTACAGTAATTATGACCAGTAGGGTTGGTTTAAGTATTGTATCAATCTCAGAGTACT
>CM042169.1:66998739-67003739 GCA_023376005.1 Doryteuthis pealeii
GAGATAGAGATAAAGTTAGAGTAAATAAAAGAGACAACAAAAGATAAATGAAGACAGATAGATAGAGCAAGGCAGGAAGAGAGAGAGAGAGAGAGAGAGAGAGAGAGAGAGAGAGAGAGAGAGAGAGAGAGAGAGAGAAGAATGAAAGAAAACGGGAAAGAGAAAGGAAGAGAAAAAAGGAAAAAAGCGTGATAGAGTAAATTAGAGAAGAAGAATGAAAGATAAAAAGAGGGGGAGAAAAAGAGAAAGACTGTGAATGAAATACTTGTAAAAGAAAGAGAGAAAGAAAGAGAAATATTGAAAAGTAAGAGAGATAAATAATTAAAGAAAGAGAAATAAAAGGAAAAGAAAGAAAGAAAGAAAGAAAGTGAAAAAATGAAAAGCGAGAGAGAAAAGGAATTAAGGAAAGAGAAATAGAAGGAAAAAGAAGAAAGAAGAAAGAGAAATAATGAAGAGAGAGAGAGAGAGAGAGAGAGAGAGAGAGAGAAGAGAGAGAGAGATAACATTAAAAGCCAATTAGAGATATTTAAAGGAAGATGAGGATGAAAGAGAAGTATGAGAGAGAGGGGGGAGAGAGCGAGAAAGTGGGGGGATAGAAAACTGTGAATGAAATAGAAGGAAAAGACAGAGAGAAAGAAAGAGAAATAATGAAAAGCGAGAGAGAAAAGGAATTAAAGAAAGAGAAATAGAAGGAAAAGAAAGAAAGAAAGAAGAGAAATAATGAAGAGAGAGAGAGAGAGAGGAGAGAGAGAGAGAGAGAGAAATAAGATTAAAAGCCAATTAGAGATATTTAAAGGAGGGGGAGGAGGTAGAAGTATGAGATAGAGGGGTTAGAGAGAGGGGGTGAAAGTGTGTGGGGGTAGAAAACTGTGAATGAAATAGAAGGAAAAGAAAGAAATAAAGAAAGAGAAATAATGAAGAGAGAGAAAGGAAGAGAGAGAGAGAGATAACAGTGAAAGTCAATTAGAGATATTGAAAGGAAGAGGTGGATGAAAGAGAAGTGTGTGTGTGTGTGTGTGTGTGTGTGTGGAGAGAGAGAGAGAGAGAGAGAGAGGGTAGAAAGAAAGAAAGAAAGAAAGAGAAATAATGAATAGAGAGAAAGAAAGAAAGAGAGAGAGAGAGAGAGAGAGAGATAACAGTGAAAGCCAATTAGAGATATTTAAAGTAACAGGAGAATGAAAGAGAAGTATGAGAGAGAGAGAAAGAGACATACAGACAGACAGACAGACAGAGAAAGAGGGTAGAAAGAAAAGAAAGAAAGAAAGAAAGAAAGAAAGAAAGAAAGCAGTAAACAATAGAACGAAAAGAGAGAGAGAGAGAGATAGACAGATAAAGATAGAGAAAATAAAAGAGAGAACAAAAAAATAAAAATAAAAAAGCGGTAAAAGAGTGATATGAGTTAATCTTTAATCCTCTTAGGGGTGAATTGGCAAATAAATAAAAAGAAAACTTTTTGGTGTGTCGCCGTGAGGAATAGCGATCACAAATTTTCCGATAGCTTCTTTCTCTTCGCAAAGAATCTCGAAGAATTCCATTGTTGTCATTTTCAGACAGTTTTTGCCAGCGAGAAAGAATTCCGAAGAATATAGAAATGTTGATAAATTGCCAATATCTAACGGGCAATTGCAGACGAATATTTTTAATTACCAAAATGATAAGAGCATTGATGCTGGCTTATAAACAAAATGGCGCTCTCAACAATGGTAGCAGGAGTTTTAGATTGAAGTTCGTTTTTTTCTTTTTTGTTATATTTTTATTGTTTCCTTCTCATTCATTTTCATCTTCTTAATCTTATACATTCTCTCGATCTCCTTTTTCATTAATTTTGGCTGCATTTTTTTTCATGCCTCTTATTCTGTATTCATCTTCTCCTTCTTGTTCTTCCATTGTTGTTGTTGTTGTTGTTGTGGTTGTTGCTGTTCTTGTTCTTGTTCTTGTTCTTCTTCATCATCATCATCATATTGTTGTTGTTGTTCTTCTTCTTCTTTTCTTCTTCCTCATCATATTGTTGTTGTTGTTGTTCTTCTTCTTCTTCTTCTTCTTCTTCTTCTTCTTCATATTATTTTTATTATTATTATTATTATTATTATTATTATTGCTTGTCTTCTGTATTTTTCTTCTTCTAATTCTTTCTTCTTCTTCTTCTTCTTCACCATCATCCTCATCATCTTGTTGTTGTTGTTGTTGTTGTTGTTGTTGTTGTTGTTCTTCTTCTTCTTCTTCTTCTTCTTCTTCTTCTTCTTCTTCTTCTTCATATTATTGTTATTATTATTATTGTTGCTTTTCTTCTGTATTTTTCTTCTTGTTCATCATCCTCAAAATCTTGTTGTTGTTGTTGTTGTTGTTGTTGTTGTTGTTCTTCTTCTTCTTCTTCTTCTTCTTCTTCTCTTCTCTTCTTCTTCTTCTTCTTCTGTTCTTCTTCTTCTTCTTCTTCTATTATTATTTTATTATAAATATTGCTTGTCTTCTGTATTTTCTTCTTCTAATTCTTACTTTGTCTTCTTCATCATCATCATCTTGTTGTTGTTCTTGTTGTAGTTGTTCTTGTTGTTCTCCTTCTTCTTCTTCTTCTAATTATTATTATTATTATTATTAGTTTTTCACATCAGCAGTAGTTGATGGTATCTCCCTGGAATCTGAGTCACAACAAGTCTCCTCAGGTCTCCGGGACTCTTCTGGGTATTCAGTGCTGTAGTCTGGGTGGTCTCAATTCCTCCTGGGATTTCCAGATTGTCCAGTCTTTTTTCCAAGCTTTTTGGGACCGTTCCAATTATTATTATTATTATTATTATTATTATTATTATTATTATTATTATTATTCCTTGTCTTCTTCTTCTCTTCTTCTTCTTCTTCTTCTTCTTCTTCTTCTTCTCTTCTTCTTCTTCTTCTTCTTCTTCTTCTCTCTTCTTCTAATTAATTCTTCTTTTCTTTTCGTTCTGTTATTCCTCAACTTTCTCTTTTCCTTCTTCATTCTTTCTTCTTCACTCTGTTATTTCCCAACTTTTTTTCTTTTCATTTTCCGTTATTTTTCTTCTCTGCTATTCCCGAGATCAGATGTTACTATATNATGGGTCATTTAATGCCGATAAAAGTTTTGAAATAAATCATTCTTATGGATTAATACAATTTTTTTTAATTTAAACCGCATAGATGGGAACCCTAACAGGTAGCTACAAACTCGGGGTCAGAGTGGACACGGAGCAATGGGGAATGAAGGGGTGCTCCACATTCCCAAACCTCCAGAACTGGAACCTCACAAATAGATAGAGATTAACGTCATTCCCAGACATGTAGACCCGCAGCCATGCGTCTTTCTAGCACCCCATATGGTAAAGGGGTTGGGGCTGCATAAGGGCATAGGGTTGGGAAAATCATATAGGTGTAGGGCTTGACGTGACCAGCCGATTGATCGGGGGGCCTAATTCTGAATGTCTTTCAAAGATTATGATAATCACCAGAAGAGACGACTACTGAAGGTTTTTTTTTAATTGCGGATAAAATTGTTTCATTTTTAGGCAGCATTCATATTTTATGAAAAAGATATAAATGAAGGGTTTAACATTCATCTTCAGTCTAAAAAAGGTCTTTAACAAGGATATCCCAACAAAAAATGAAAAAAACAGCATTATTATATTTAATTTATTCCACGGGGGTTCCTGTTCTCATTCCGCTAAACATAGCTGGGGTAATATCGGCCGAACGTTTGTACAAATAACAATGGAAGATGGGGACCAATAGTTCCGAATAATGCAGATAATAGCCTTACCAATTGGTCCCAGCATTTCTCCGAACTATAATTTCGCAGGTGGAGTCAAGAATGTCCCGAATGAAACCTTGTTCCGATCGAAACCTCTTTCCCCTTCCACGTCCATCTTCCTGGAAAATCAAAGGAAAACTGGAAAAGAATAAAATGGGGGGGGGGGGTAAAAGAATTGGAAAAATTCAAATTCAAAAATCAATAGTCCTGGTTAAAATTTGTAAGTTGACGCCCAATTTTTTTTAGATCTTATTTTTCTGATGCAGGTATCATTGGGGAACAGACCAGACTTTGATCTTTACAAAAACTTTTTTTTTTATCCCAATGAATACTTGAATCGGGAAAAATAATGTGTTTCAAAACCTATTTGAAATGCTGAGGGAAGAAAAAAGAAAAACACTGGACGCAAAGGGATATACGATTTTACTTGCTTTCTTTTAGTGCGTCAGGGACGCAGGCCGTACCTATAAGTATCTCTCATTGATCATATGTTATTGACATTATAGGTACACTACAATAAGAGACATATTTTACGCACACATAGAAACATCTTTCTGCTTCAATGGATCAATTTCTCTCCACGAAAATGTTGAAGCTATTTTCTCCTCTATCTTTGTTTCTTCTCCCTCTGGAAGTAAAAAGTAAGTAAAGTCGTGCGGGGCGGCCTAAAGTCGTATCAAGCCAGTCAGCGAGGGAGTCATCCCTTTTCATATAGGATAGACCAAGGAGGATTATTTTGGCGTCTGAGGTGGAGCGGCCAGCACCTACCCATCCAGCTCATTACTTTAACCCCGACAGATCCGCTGTGCTACTCATACGTTGAATTGGCGAGGACCGGTATCGAACTATGAACCTTGTGGGTTTCTAGCCGAACGCTCGCTAACGACTGAGCTAACCCGGCCCACTATCTGTACTTAACACACATAAAACTTTCCTAACTCTCTCCTTACTTTTGATCTTGCTCTCCATCCCCATCCATCAAACCCAAGATTTCCTTTCTAGACCAATCAAATCCTCACAAACTCTATCTCACCCACCTGAACTCTTGTTCCAAACCATCCCTCTCTCGTTCCGTCCACTTTCTCATTCTATAAATCACAATGTATGATGCTTTAAATGATCAAATAACGAACTGATGAAGCCGAGCTCAAAGCACGGGCGAAATATATCTCCTACATATATTGTCTGAGTGTTTTGTTCCTTTGTCCACATATTCTCCCTATAAATCTTTAATAGATTCTTC
>CM042169.1:67013739-67036239 GCA_023376005.1 Doryteuthis pealeii
GTGTCTATAGCTCTGCTGATGAGGCCTAATGGGCTGAAATGTACATACAGAGATCGACTTTTTATTGATTTGTTTACGCTTTACATTTAAACCGATATGCACGCCTAATTCATTTAATTATAATTAATTAATTAACAAATTAGGTATGCCTTTAATTAAGCACATAATCTCCCAAAATATGTATATATGTTTGTTGTTTTATCATTTGCTCATCTCTATCAACTGTTAGACTTAATCTATTTTACTTTATCAGTGCACACTGGGCTATTTAACTTTGACTAAGCAACCAGTATAGCAGAAGGAATACTCTGAATTCAAACATGTTAATCTCCTGCTGGTATATATATTATATATATATATATATTATATATATATATATATACATATATATATATATGTGTGTGTGTGTGTGTGTGTGTGTGTGTTTGTATGTGTGTGTGTGTATTAGTCATCCACAGACACAGTGTTTCGATGTTTACGTCTCGTCAGTGCGCCTCGACTTTTTAACTGCTACTTCTAGCCGGAAGCGACAGAATTCTCGTCTGTCAAGCTCTTTGCACTCACGGCTGCCGGGAACTGTCAGTCAGAGGCAAACAATTAATTGATACATACTTAGGTAGATGTATGTTTTTGATATATATATCAAAAGAATATATACGAAGCATAAGTGAACCCCCTCTCTCTCTCTATATATATATATATATATATATATATATATAGAGAGAGAGAGAGAGAGAGAGAGAGAGAAAGAGAGAGAGGAGGGTTCACTTATGCTTCGTATATTTGTGTAATAAAAATTAAAAAATTGTTGTTTTTTTTTTGGTGCATGATTGGATCGAGAATGTTTGTGTTGAAATAGACTACTTTTTTAAGAAATACTGTTGATCTACCGTTTCTCTCCGAATTAATAGTCTTCACAATGGTTATACTCGACGCTGGCAGATTAAAAATCGCTAGACACATGACAATTTAAGAATTATCTAATTTCATTTTAGGTAAAATATTTCTAAATCACTTTGCAGTGTAGCGATTGGGATGGACTTGTGTCCAAAAGGGTTATCTTTCCTTACTGCAAGGGTTTCGTTAATAGGTGGTTGTGTATTTAAACAGCAGCTTGGGAATTTCCCACCCTCTTTCTCTTGGTCTAGCATCCACAAAACATGGGCTTGACGCTTGGTGCCTCTGTCCATTAAATATTATTAAGTCTCTTTTATTCTTCATGAACTCTTTCTTACTTCTAAAGGACTTTAATCCTATCTGTTCTGTAACTATTTTATGTATAACTATGTAATGTGCTCAGACAATAAAGTCTGTATTGTTATATTTTAACTCTTGTCCAGATAATATTATGTACATTTGTACCTACGCTGAAAGGTTACTCTGAGACTTCTAACGTATTATAAGGACCACACATCATATTCTTATAGCAATAATTTTATAAATAATTTTCAACTTACAAACCATCTTCCAATGATTATCCATTCACTTAAAAAAAAAAAAAAAACACTAAAAGATATAACGTTTCCGTTTTTAATATCTGGTGAACATCTATTTAAAACGGAAACGTTATAACTTCAAGATGGAGAGAATGTTTCTGAGCAATGAATAACGGGTGTTTGGCAGATAGAAAGACCCATAACTGATTTCTATACTGCGCACGCTTCCGGAACTTACGAATGTGACCGGTATTCTCTCTGTCTGTCTGACTGTCTGTCTCTGTCTCTGTCTCTCTCTGTCTCTGTCTCTGTCTCTCTCTGTCTCTCTCTCTCTCTCTCTCTCTCTATATATATATATATATATATATATATATATAATATATATATATATAAAGAACATTTAGGCACGTGGTCTAATGTTTAGAGCCGAAGGAAATGTATATATATATATATATATATATATACTTTGGTGCGGTACCAAGTTTCTTGATACAAGGTGATTCTAGGTGGGTCCTAATTCTCTAGTTCAGGTTCCGTATGAGAGCTCAATGTTTAATTATTGTAAACAGAGCAAAGTTATTAGGGAATAAATGACCTTAAATACCATGGGTATCGTGGTTATGGACCATTTCCACTCGCGAGTATGCTCATGAGCTTCTTCAGACCACTGTGGTCTGAAGAAGCTCGTGAGCATACTCGCGAGTGGAAATGGTCCATAACCACGATACCCATGGTATTTAAGGCCTTTTATTCCCTAATATATATATATATATATATATATATATATATATATATAATCTGAGATAAAATATTATGGAGTTAATATTTCGTAATATTCAATATTTTTAAACATCTGAAGATGGCATTATATGCATAAAACTGCTGTTATAGAATATCCATAATATTTAATCACTGATTTTAAGACTGCTCTGCTATTTTAGCATCGAGCACCTTTATATGCTAATACTTTTCACATACATTCGACTCGAGGAGAAATACCTATCTGTTTATAGAAAATTGTAATTAATTTACAAACTATTTAGCTTTGCTTTCATGCTAATTATTTTCTATTGATAATAAAATAATCATAATTAAACTACGAATATGTTAGCGTGATTATCCGAAGGTGTTAATTCCAAAAATAAACACGGATAAATATATATATATATATATATATATATATATATATATATATATATATATATATAACAGGAAACACTGTAGTACAATGCTATATTTGCAATTTTTAAATCTAGGTTACTTACGAAATGTTACTAGGTTACATGTAGGTTGCTGAAAAATCACTAATTTAACATTTTAATTTCTTCTTCTTCTTCTTCTTCTTCTTCTTCTTCTTCTTCTTCTTCTTCTTCTTCTTCTTCTTTTTTTTTCTTCACATGTTCTCATTCTGCTTCTCCTTCTTTATCATATTCCATTTCTATTGTTTTACTTTAAAAAATTGACTATCTATCCACACACATACACATGCATATACACACACATATATGTACATACATATGTGTGTCTATATATTTACATATATATGAATATCTAAATATATATATATATGTTCTTGTTATTGTTCTTCTTGTACTTGTTGTTGTTGTTGTTGTTGTTGTTGTTCTTCTTCTTCTTCTTCTTCTTCTTCTTCTTCTTCTTCTTCTTCTAAGATCTAAATAAAGTCCATATACACACACACACGTACATACCCACTTTCATGCATACTCCGACACACAAACATACACACACACATATATGAAGATAGGAGGGTTGGAGTAAAATTCGACAGTGTGAGCTAAGGTAAAAAGAAAAGTGAACAAAAATAATGACTCAAACAAGTCCAAGTAGGACAGAAATATTGCGTCCTTCTCACGCGAATAACATCTTCAGTCTGACTTTATTCAAAGCAAAATACGTACATATGTGTTTGTAGAAGAGAAAGTGAGTTAATGGCGGAATTGACTCACATATATATATAAGTTGTCGGGGTGGCCTAAATCGGTATCAGCCTAACAGCGAGGGAGTCTGTCCTCTTTCCACTAACACTAGACCAAGGATAATTGTTTAAAAAAAGAAATACCTAGATTGTGGTATACATATATAAATATATGTATATATAAAGATAAAAAGTGACTTACCAGTGAATATGGGCGCGATGGTTGGGAGGTGCAAAATTCAGGTGGTAAGTCAGCGATATAACAAATACAAAGTGCTCAATACGAAGTAGAGCAAATTTATTATAAAATGGGTACAAGAGATAACCTACTCGAGTTTCACCATAAGGATCTTCAGGGTTAACTCCACTGAATTAATCGAGGTACTGATTAATTGCAGTCGATCACACGTGTGTGCTCATTGTATTAGAGAGTCCGTTACTTAGTAACGAACTCTCTAATATAATGAGCACACACGTGTGATCGACTGCAATTAATCAGTACCTCGATTAATTAAGTGGATTTAACCCTAAAGATCCTTATGGGTAAACTCGAGTAGGTTATCTCTTGTACCCATCTTATAATACATACATATATATATATATATATATATATATATATATATATATAGTGTTTATATGTATAGTATATACATGCAAACACACGTGTATGAGTGTTTTGCTAGAAGATATTCGTGTCGCTTTTGTTGTCTTGTAATTGACTTCCACATTGTTCAACTTTTTATTCTTTTATCATTTCCTTAATTGTAATCGCTAATGATAAAACATCTGAAATGTCAAAATATTTGTTTATTTTTATAACAAAATTAGGAATTACTGTTCTTATGCAGTCATTCCTAACCTTTCTTGAATGACTCAGACATATACACAGGTACACACACTCACACACACACATATATATATACACACACATACACACACACACACATTCACACACACTGGAAGTTTCATATATATATATATAATATATATATATATATATTATATATATATATATAATATCTTGGCCAGACGACTGCCGTTTACAGTGTGGACGGCAGTCGTCTGGGCAAGATATTATATATATATATATATATATATATATATATATATAATATATATATATATATTGGTTAGGAGGTTGATTTAGAAGGCTATCACACAATTCAGGTGTAAAGAAAAAAATAATAAAAATATTATACATCACTATGGCCACCAAACACAAAATACGCTATTTAATACGCAAATACACACGTGCGATCCCCCGCTAGGATACGGTCATAACGTTACAGCCAACACGCATTTTCACGGACACGCGCATGACAACATACGCGCAAGTACAAAAAAAACCGCATTCACGTAAACATACAACACGAGAATACAGTTATATAAAATACCATCATTTTCTAAAAAAAAAAAAAAAAATTCAATTAAAAAGAAATGTCATAACTAGACTGCTTCAGTTCCAGTGATCTTTTGAAAAGGAGATATTATCTCGAAAATTCAAGAATTAAATACAGGTTAACACACAACACCAGTGTTACCGTATTATTTTTTTTTCTTTACACCTGCATTTGTGATAGCCTTCTAAATCAACCTCCTAATCAATATATACACAATGCTTCAAGCAAATTATAACTCTCTCTCTCTTATATATATATATATATATATATATATATATAAATATCTTGCCCAGACTACGGTTAATTTGGTCATAAAAATTTGACTTTAATAGGTATGTGCTTAGTATTATTGATGTCTAATTGTTTGGTTTTATCTTGATAAATATGAGCAAAAATCTCGGGGATAAATCTTAAAAGAAATCCATTAACAAGAAGAAATAACTGTAATGTTATTCTTTACTTCCCAATCTAACTAAATAGTTCGATTAGAAAAAAATAGCAATGAATTACGGGAGTGATGGAAAATGATGGAAGAGTTAGTTTCAAAGTTGTTCAATTTTTCGATTATACCCCATACTGTTTCAGACCAGTTTATCTGCATTCTTATTTAGTTTCATTAGTCTTTCTAATTTAATAAACTTTATTACATTAAAACTTACATATTTGCGGCGTAGGTTGCATATTTTTTGCTTGTATATATATTTATTGATAATTATCTGTGTATCTAAGCCTATTCATCTGTCAATCTATCGATCTATCTATCTGTTCATTTTAACGGATGTATCTTTTTCTGTCTCCTTCTTCATAGATGTCTCCGATTTTCTCTAGCCACCTATCTAGCTAGCTACTTACCTACGCACAAGCACATATTCCTTATATATATATATATATATATATATATATATATATATAATGGACTCTCCCGTCAATTTTCGACGTATGAGGGTTCATACACACAATGAACTCCCATACAGGGATTTGTTTTTAGTGGTGAAGGCTTGTGTTGGACCATCCACACTTTTTGGCACAGTCGATAGGAAAGAATTGGTGCATCAAGCGTTGCCACAAACCCAATCAACGACTGACCTCAGGAATGTTGAATTCAGAGTTATCCCTCTCCTAGACTGGTTACCTACCCAAGGTTGAAGGGCCCAGTCCGCCCTACTATTTAACCCATAGCTGGAGGGAGAATATATGGATTCATACCTTTCCCAAGGGTATTAGCGCTATGTGAAATACCAACAGCTTCGTCTATGAATTAATGGTTAGAGTTGTGGAAAATGGACTCGTCGATATATATATATATATATATATATATATATATATATATATATAATGAATATATAAAAGTTTTATATATTTATTTATTTGATGACAAAGGAACAGTCACGACCATTTGGTTTCATGCATGCGACCTGCCGACTTGTATACATAACCTTTGCACTGTCCATAAACACACATATACATTCATAACAACACCACATACATACGCATAACCTTTCATCCAATCAAACACTCCCTATGTCTATAAAACTTCTTGAAAATTTCGATTTTCCTTGTATTTTAATCCCAACGTCACCTGACGAATGTTTGCAGTTACGCATGCATGAAAACAAATGATCGTGACTGTTCCGTTGTCATCAAATAAATAAATATATAAAACCTTTATATATTTATTTTATTATATTATGTAATAGCTCTATTTTTATATTGAGCACTCTCCCAATAATACTGCACTTTGGCACACCGTTCCAGTAAAAGCTGAAACAGTGCCAATCCCACGCTAACATCCCTCCAGCTATGGGTAAATAGTAGAGCAGACTAGGCTCTTTAACCTTGGTTAGGCAACCGGTCTAGGAGAAGGAAAACTCTGAATTCAAACCTGTTAAACTCCGCTCAAGAAATTGACCTTGTGTCGCATCTTGCTATATATATATATATATATAAGTAATCCACATACACGTGTTTCGGAGTATCACTCTTCATCAGTGTGGTTTTACACACACACACACACACACACACACTCATATATATATATATATATATATATATATATATATATGTTAGGAAGCGTGTGGTGTAATGGTTAAAGGCATGGGAATGGACTCGTCGCCCCGAGTTCAAATCCTGGACGTGTTAATTGCATTTCACTTAGCGTTAATACACTTGGGAAAGGTACGAATCCTACTCTCCCTCCAGCTATGGGCAAATAGTATGGAAGACTGGGCTCTTTAACCTTGGTTAGGCAACCGGTCTAGGAGAAGGAAAATCTGAATTCAAACCAGTTGAAATTGACCTTGTATCGTATCCTGCTCGTTCGGAGGGGTTGGTATATATATATATATATATATATATATATATATAATTTCATTTAATAGTTCTCTGACCACTAAATGACATACTGTTATGTGTGAGTGGGGGTGGATGGGTATTTCTGTTTGTGTAAATATAAATAACTTTCTTTAAAACGTCTGTGTCTACCCATATATATATAAGAGTTCTCGAAGAGCGGTAGTATTTCACTTGACTTACCTACATAAGTATTTTGAGAGATGAATATTTATAGACGATGCAAGTCATAAACAAATGATCTCCGCTTTAAACTTACAACATAATTTTCTGCCCAGCTGAATCTCAAACAAACAACATCGTCTTTAATAGATCAACAAAGTTTATCACGGACACTCTCTCTTCCTCCATCCAACGCTTCCTCCCTCCGTATATCTTATTATAATGGAGATTGTGGGTTTGTCTTTCTGTAACCGAAACTATATTACTATACAAGTCACAATTCCCTTAGTTATTTACATCACATTCTCCATGATTTTATTTTTAATTCAAACTTCAAATATTAATAAAATTGTTTACATTATTAAGACTGTTGACCATATCTACATACTAATAACTTGCAATTGTATTTATATATATACAACAAAATAGCAGTTTACAGTATGAATGGAAAGGCTAATTTGCATATTGATCTTAAAAATTTGATTTTAATAAATATATGCTTAGTATTATTGATTTCTAATTGTTTGATTTTATCTTATTGAATATGAGCAAAAATCTCTTCAATAAATCTTAAAAGAAATCCATTAACAAGAAGAAATAACTCTAATTTTATTATTTACTTCCTATTTTAACTAAATCGTTAAATTAGAAAAAATTACCAATGAAAGACGGGAGTAATGGAAAATGGTGGTAGGGTTAGTTTCAAAATTGTTCTATTTTTCAATTATACCCCCTCTGTTCCAAATCTTTTAACCTGCATACTTATTCAGTTTCATTAGCCTTTCTAATTTAATATGATATTTTATTATATGAAAACTTAAATACTTGCACCCAGAGGGTGCATATATTTGCTAGTATCTATAATATATATATATATATATATATATATATATATATATATATATATATATATATAATTATACTAAAGCTGAGCGAAACAATTTTTGTCTCTTAAAGGCTTTTTTACTTTTTAGTGTAATGACACGAAAATTATACTAAATTATTCCTTACTTTTAAGATTGAGTTATGTTTGCTAAAAATTCCATTTTAATTGGTTCTAATTAGTCGTAATTTGCAATTAAGTCAAAAACTGACCTGTCTCTCACTTGTCATTCTGCTTGTCACTTTCACCCTCTCTGTGCATATCTTGATTACCTCCTCGTTATATATGTTAGTTTCTCAGTGATCATGGAGAGGGATATATTGTAGAGTTATGAATTGTATTTGTATTTTGGGTTTCACGTTGATCTGGATAATTGAAAAAAATAACGAGCGTGGGCCACATTATTTTTGTGTTCAATACTTGCTAGCCAGAACGAAAAAGATGTTAAACAAAATGTATCTTTCCATGTTATAATTGAGGATGAATGACGTAAGATGCACAAAAACAAATTTAACCAACATATTTATTTTCAAAACATTTTCAAAAATGTGAACATTTAAGTATCGTCGGTGGGCCGGGAAAAATGCACAGACACACACACACAAACACACAAACAAACATGCACGCATACACACGCACACGCGCACACACACACAAATACAATGTATACATGCTCATTTATTGTACAAGCACATCATTTCTTAAATCGGAATTTTCCAAATTAAGAATCTATAAAGATTTTTATGCGTGTTATTGTATTACAGTAAAGAAGTAGAAGATTACAGATGAGGTCACCCACCTCATATGATATATATTTAGACAGACGGCTATATAATAGGAAAAAAAGAAAGAAAGCATACTGGGATAGATTGATAGATAGATAGATAGATAGAAGCAGATTGAGATAGATAAAGGATGAAAAAAAAACAGACTGAGAAAGAAAGAAAGAAAGAAAGAAAGAAAGAAAGAAAGAAATACGTACATACATAAAAAGAAATGGGATGGGAAAGAAGAAAGAAAGAAAGAAAGATAGAAGCAGATTGGGGTTGATAAATAGATAGATCGATCGATAGATTGAAAGATAGAAGAAGACTGTGATAGATAAATAGATAGATAGAAACAGAATGAGAGATATAAATAGATAAAACAGACTGAGAAAGAAAGAAAGAAAGAAAGAAAGATAGAAAGAAAGAAAGAAAGAATGACTGAGATGCATACATACATACATACATACATACATACATTTTAGTCATAATTTTGTTAGATAAATATTGATAAATGCTCTAACTTTGGGAATAAAACAATTTCCAATCCAATTAGCAAATTAAAAATAATAGTGTTGAGTCTAAACTTGCACCCATCTAAATTACTATTAAACAAAATGCCTTCGGGGGCCGGATCCGGTCTGCGGGTCGTAGTTTGGTGATCACTGTTCTAGGAGATGGCCGATAGGGATGAGTGGCGTGGAAGAGTCATGGAGATCCGTGCTGACGGCATGACCTGATGATAATGAAATAGTGACATTCTTCGAATTTCATAGAACATTCATTGAATCAATAAATACCGTGCATGTGATTACACCGAACTCTAAGTTCACCGAAAGTGCAGTCTAATTAAGACGATGGTATTAAGCAACATTCATTACTGGAAAAGATCTTTAATATTTTCAAGAAAAGAAATTCTATCCAATAACAATCATTTGGAAGCAATTTTATGGTTTCAAGTAACTAATGATAATAATCCTTAGTAAACAATTATATATTCGAGTAACTATTAATACAAATAATTTACTCACAGTTATATGGTATCAAATATTTACATATTAAATTACTTATTACATATCTTATTATAATGGAGATTGTGTGTTTTTCTGTCTGTAACCGAAACTACTCAAGTCACAATTCACTTAATTATTTACGTCAAATTCTCCATGATTTCATTCTTTTAAACCTTCAGTTATTAATAAAAATTGTTTTACATTATCAATACTGTTGACCATATCTACGTACTAATAACATGCAATTGTATTTATATATACAACAAAATAGCGGTTTACAGTTTGAGCGAGAAGGCTAATTTGCATATTGATATTTAAAATTTTATTTTAATAAATATGTGCTTGGTATTATTGATTTCTAATTGTTTGGTTTTATCTTAAGAAATATAAACAAAAATCTCGTGGATAAATCTTAAAAGAAATTTATTTACAAGAAGAAATAACTGTAATATTATCCTTTACTTCTATTTTAAACTAAATAGTTAAATTAGGAAATTTACCAATGAAAGAGGGGAGTAATGGAAAATGATGGAATAGTTAGTTTCAAAGTTGTTCTATTTTCCGATTATACCCCCTCTGTTGCAGATCTTTTTATCTGCATTCTTAGTCAGTTTCATTAGCCTTTCTAATTTAATATATTTTATTATATCAAAACTTAAATACTTGCACCCGGAGGGTACATATATTTGCTAGTTAAAGTAAATATTGAACCATTTTACAAAGTTGTATGACATAATACTAAGTTCACTATTAGAATCATTCATTATTTGAAAGATCTTTAATATTTTCAAGAAAAGAAATTCTATCCAATAACAATAATTTTGAAGCAATTATATACTTTCCAGTAACTAATAATAATAATCCTTAGTAAGTAAGTAAAATAATAAAGTCTTCGGGGTGGCCTAAAGTCGGTATCAGCCAGAGAGCGAGGGAGTCTATCCCCTTTTCACTAGCGCTAGACCAAGGAGATTGTTTTTATGGTGTCTAAGATGGAACACCACACCTACCCTCAGCTCCTTATTTTATCGGACAGATCCCTGTGCTAATCATACACTGAGTTGGCGAGGGCCGGTATCGAACGAGTAATCGTGTGGTTCCTAGTCGGACACTCTACCGTTTGAGCTAAACTGGCCCTAAAATACAAATAATTTACTCACAATTATATGGTATCAAATATTCCCATCGAATACGTTTACGTATTTACATATTAAAGTCAACATTCAACCATTTCACAAAGTTGTATGACACAATACTAAGTTCACTAAAAGTGCAGTTTAATTAAGACGATGGTATTAAGCACCATTCATTATTTGAAAAGATCTTTAATATTGTCAAGAAAAGAAATTCTAAATGCTAATCTCCTAACGATGCCTAATTCTTCGATATTTCCTCGTAATCATTTAATTTGCGGGGTTAGATTTATTCATCCTTCATTACAACTTTGGAAAGTATCTTTTAATTTTCACTCTGTTAAAAGAATATAGATGTATAATGATTTTTGTAGATCCAATAAAACAAAAAAGTAAATGTTTTATAATGAAAATGTCTTTTAATTTTCACTCCGTGAAAAGAAAATGCAAATATATTATTATACTAAAACTGTGTGGATCAATGATCGTTTACTAATGGCTTTTCCTCCTATTTAGTTTAATGATACAAAATACATCCCAAAATATTCCTTATTTTTGGGATTAAGTTAATGTAGCTAATCAAGATATATATAGAGAGGGAGAAAGTGACAAGCAGAATGTGAAATAAGAGACATGTGAATTTTTGATTTAACTGCAGATTACGGCCAAATAGAATAGAATTTTTTCAAACATAACATTTGAAAAAATTCTCTTTTATTTGCAATTAAACCAAAAACTCACCCGTCTCTTACTCCACATTCTGCTCGTCACTTTCTCCCTCTCTATGTATATCTTGATTAACTACTCTTTATATTTGTTAGTTTTCTCTGCAATAATAACGAGAGAGATTGGTGAGTGTGAGCGCTAGATTAAATTAATCATATGTTAATTTTCAGCAGCTACCGGCGGGCTTATATATAAGATGGGTCAGTTTTTGATTTAATTTCAAATTTTACCAAAATGATTTTAATGTCTTTTTTTTTATCCTCCGGTCGTATTAATTTTAAAAAATTTGATTCGTTTTGTAAACTAACTTTTTTCCTGATCACAATTATCTACATAGAGCTCAATGGGTGACCCAGCCGTTCACGTTTTTTTCTAGTATCTATTGATATTAATACTCGGGTTCCTTAAACGTACGACCCTTATCATCTTGCAACACACTGTGGTTAAAAATGAAACCATCTAAATCACCTAAGATGAAATGCAAACATGTAATTTCTGATTATCTGATGTTGCCTATCCGCGGAAACCTTATTTTTCTTATTCACAGAATTCTTATTTCTTATGAATGTCGTAAACTTAGCTTAATAATTGACCATTATATTTTTATCATAACAAAAAATAAAGTGAAGAAAAAGCACATACTACACAAGGAATATAATCAGAAAGAAAGAAAATGCAAATAGGGGAAAGATAGAGAGGGGGTGAGCACGCTGAAGGGATAACGCTAATCTGTTTCAACTGAACATAGTGAAAAGAAGAAAAGAAGGAAAGAAAGAAAAAAAAAGCGCGAATGAGAGAGAAAGATTTAAATCAAGATTATTATACTACCAAACATCACCTGGGGAAAAAAATTGAAAAAAAGAAAAGACCAAGATAGTCGTACCAACTGAAAATAATCGGTTGATACTATAATACTTGGCCAAAAGAAAAAAACAATTCATATATATATATGCATATGAAAAAAAAAATATAAACCGCGAGGATTATCTAAAGCTAAAAAGTAAAGAGTGCTCAATACCTAAGTAGAGCAAATAATAAAGTTAAACCTTATGAGTCAGATAAACCTAATAAGTGCTCTTCATGGCTAAGATCTGACTCTATATAGGCGAAATTGTTAGGAGGTATATCTGACTCATTAGGTTTAACTAATATATATATATATATATATATATATATATATATATCTTATTATAATGGAGATTGTGTGCTTTTCTGTCTGTAACCGAAACTATATTACTACTCAAGTCACAATTCCCTTCGTTATTTACATCACATTCTCCATGATTTTATTTATATTTAAATCTCAATTATTAATAAAATTGCTTCACCTTTTTATTAGTGTTGTCCATATCTGCATACAAATAACATGCAATTGTATTTATATATACAAAAAATAGCCGTTTGCAGTGTGAACGGGAAGGCTAATTTGCATATTGATAATAAAATGTGATTTTATTAGATATGTGCTTAGTATTATTAATTTCTAATTGTTTGGTAATAATATAAGCAAAAATCTCTTCAATGAATCTTAAATGAAATCCATTAAAAAAAAAAAAATAACTGTCATTTTATTCTTTATTCCCTAATTTAACTAAATAGTTAAATAAGTAAAAATTAGGCAATAAAGACGGGAGTGATTGGAGAGTTTTTTTCTTTTTCTATTTTCACTTTGTTACATATCTTTTTATCTGCCTTCTTATTAGACTTTCTAATTTAATACGATATTTCATTACATTAAAACTTAAATACTTGCACCCGGAGGGTGCATATATTTGCTAGTTATTATAATGGAGATTGTGTCTTTTTCTGTCTGTAACCGAAACTATATCACTACTCAAGTCACAATTCCCTTAATTATTTACGTCAAATTCTCCATGATTTCATTCTTTTAAACCTTCAACTATTAATAAAATTGTTTTACATTATTAATACTGTTGACCATATCTACATACTAATAACATGTGATTGTATTTATATAAACAACAAAATAGCGGCATTCAGTATGAACGGGAAGGCTTATTTGCATATTGATATTTAAAATTTTATTTTAATAAATATGTGCTTGGTATTATTGATTTCTAATTGTTTGGTTTTATCTTAATGAATATGAGCAAAAATCTCGGAGATAAATCTTAAAAGAAGATTATTTACAAGAAGAAATAACTGTAATTTTATTCTTTACTTCCTATTTTAACTAAATAGTGAAATTAGAAAAATTTAGTAATGAAAGACGGAAGGGATGGAAGAGTAAGTTTCAGTTGTTCTATTTTTTTTTTATTATAGCCCCCTCTGTTTCAAAACTTTTTTTTTCATTCTTATTTCGTTAGTCTTTCTAATTTAATATATTTTATTACATTAAAACTTAAGTACTTGCACCCGGAGGGTGCATATATTTGCTAGTCTTATTATAATGGAGATTGTGTGTTTTTCTGTCTGTAACCGAAACTATATTCCTACTCAAGTCACAATTCTCTTAGTTATTGACATCACATTCTCCATGATTTTATTTTTATCTAAAGCTCAATTATTAATAAAATTGTCTTACATTATTTATACTGTTAACTATGTCTACATACTAATAACATGCAATTGTATTTATATATACAACAAAATATCAGTTTACAGTGTGAACGGGAAGGCTAATTTGCATATTAATATTAAAAAATCGAATTTAATAAATATATGCTTAGTATTATTGATTTCTAATTGTTTGGTTTTTATTTTAATGAATATAAGCAAAAATCTCTTCAATGAATCTTAAATGAAATCCATTAACAAGATAAAATAACTGTCATTTTATTCTTTACTTCCTCTTTTAAACTAAATACTTAAATTAGAAAAAATACAGTTAAAGACGAGAGTGATGGAAGAGTAAGTTTCAGTTGTTCATTTTTTATTAACTTCCTCTGTTTTCAAATTTTTTTATTATACTCCCTCTGTTTCAATCTTTTTTATCTGTATTCTTATTTAGTTTCATTAGCCTTTCTAATTTAATACAATATTTTATTACATTAAAACTTAAATACTTGCACCCGGAGGGTGCATATATTTGCTAGTATATATAATGAAATAATGAAACGTATGTAAATTTCAAGTCACATGACTTCAAAGTATCCACAAGGAGAATTAGACTTCAAACGAATTTTTTCTTTAGTAGAAAAAAAAATGATAATAAAAAATAAAACCAAACAAAATGGTGACTTTTCGTTGTGCACGCATCTTGAACTTAGTGTAAGTAAAACCATTGTTAAATCGACTTCATAAAAATACGACGGCGTCCGAGTTTCAGGGGAGGTGGATGGGTAAGTAGTTGGGTGGGGATGGCGAGTTTGGTTGTGCGCGTTGCCATTGACGACGCAGCTTCTGCGTTTGCGTGACGCGTCCTCTTCAGACTCTTCTTTCGTCTCTGTCGTTCAGCGAGTCTCTTATTTGCATTTCAAATGACGTTAACAGTCTGATCTTGTCCAGTTCAAAACCGAAAGCATCAATAAAAGTACACGCCATAACACATAAAAGAGAGGCGTGTGGTGTAATGGTTACCGTAGTAGAAAACGGACACGGTGAGACGAGTTCAAATCCTGAATGAGGTTGTTTACATTTTCACATCGTGATAATCTATAAAACACTTAATCTTCAAATAATGGCCGATCCATCGTAGTTCAAATCCTGGATGAGGTTGTTTATACATTTAACTCTATTAATAATGGAGATTCGCTTCCGGTTTTTGTCTGTAACAAAAACTACGTCACTGCTTACGTCACATTACCCAAAATCGTCATAACAGAATAAATACACCCTAAATTTGAACATGCAACATTAGACAGTCCGCATTGTTTTTAAAACAAGTTTTAATAAATACATGACTGGTATTATATATCTATACATAGTCTGTTTTATTTTAATACATATTTAAAGTTTACATTTCAAATTGTTTTATTTTTTAATCCTTTAATGAATTTGATGATTTTACTTACTAAGGGTACAAACTCGCTGACATTGAATTTTTTACTCCCACCCCTCAGGCAATATGTTTCAAAAATCAATTTTTACATCGCCCGGAGGGTGTTTTTTATTTTGTACTAGTACTTTTAAAAAATTTATGAATCAAATTACCGTTTTTAACGGCATATAAGACGCACTCCAATTTCAGCAGGTCAGATTCAGGAAAAAAATGTTTTTAGTATATTTAAGCATATATTGTTGAAAACAGTCTAGCTGTGCATTACACAAGCAGAAACATAGCTGTATAAAAGCAATTTGACAGTACATGCAAGCAATAAGCATACACAAGACATCTCAATAGCAGGAAATAATAATAATAATAGTAAAAGGCCTACGGGAGGTCTCCAACTTCACCTACGATGTATAAGACGCAGGGCATTTTTTGAGCCAAGATTTTGGAAAAATTAATTAATTTAATAAAATTTTCAGTGTTGATATATTAATAATTAAAAAAATATAATGCACCAGTTATTTTACTTAAAAAAAGAATACATTTTCTTAGGTCAGTTAATTTGAACCCCGTATCTTACAGACTTGAATTCTATATATGATATACTAAAACCTGTTATAAAGTAGTAAGTAAAGTCGTCGGGGTGGCCTAATGTCGGTATCAGCTATGCAGCGAGGGAGTCTATCCCCTTTTCACTAGCGCTAGACCAAGGAGATTATTTTAGCGTCCGAGGTAGAGCGCCACACCTACCATCAGCTCCTTACTTTACCGCACAGATCCCTGTGCTACTCATACGCTGAGTTGGCGAGGGCGGGTATCGAACTAGGAACCTTGTGGCTTCTAGCCGAACGTTCTACCGACTGAGCTAACCCAGCCCTTACTCTGCTTAAATTTGTCCTCGTGGCAAAAGGAATGCTTAAACCCATATTGAAATTATGTAAAGCATTCTGTATAGTTGATAATTGAACTTCACCGTTTAGCGTAAGGCATTGCTCGTCTGTTTTTTACAGACTTGAGTTCTATATATTATAGACTAAAACCGGGTATACTCTGAATAGTTTCTTTGTTAAGTTTAGTTGAGTTGAGACACAAGAACATAAGCAGATGGAATCAGAATAACCTGCTAATTTAACTTGCTTACTCTTACACCATGTGAGCTGATGTGGTAGTTATTTACTAAGTTGTGGCACAAGGCCCAAAATTGTGTGGCACGCAGTGAGAATCGAACTCACTAGCAACGGTCTACCAGTCAAGATCTTTCGATGAGCTGGGATTTTTTCTGTTCTTAGAGTCAAGAAATGACTTGGGATCTTCTTGGCTTCTTTCTGTGTCATGTTGACAAACTTAACTTTCTTTGTAAGTTAAATATTGCTCTGTAAATAATTAAACTTATTGATTATCATACATTGAGCTCTTTTTAGGGATTCATAAAAATCTTTGTATGAGTATATATGTTTGCACCTACAAGAGCATACAGTATGGTTGTAAAGTGAGATCTGATGATCCCAAATAGAATCATCCCTTACTTGGGATCTTCTTGTCTTCTTTCTGTGTCTTGTTGTCACTTTTTAATAACGAACACAAAAAGGTTCTTTTTTTTTCTTTGAGCTCACTAATTATTTTTTCATTAAAAGTACAGGCATGAGAGGACAGATTGCATCTCTCATCAGTCCTCCTCAAACATTCATCCCAGACAGTATCCTCTCACTATTTCCCTTTCACTATTCACCATGTTGGTACTTTTTTGACTAATCAGAAACGAACAGGCCAGCCTTTCACACGTCATCCTTAATCTAGTTTATTTCCACTACTACATAACGTGTAACTAAAATAATGGGGTTTTCATTATTTTACCGTTGGTTTGTTAGTTGTTTTATTTTACGGCATATCAGCTCATTTTGGATGATTAGTTTAGTTGTGACACAAGTGTCACCCAGTGAGACTCGAACTCACCAACAACGGTCTACCAGTCTAGTGTGCTAGACAATACACCATTCGCGGCGCCCTAAGAGCACTCTGCATATGAATTTGAATCATTAATTCATTTTGTTGTAAAATGTCAAGTAGATGTTTGAGTTGAATCTAAAATTATTGTAATGTCCTCGCCATTGATTGCTGACCCAAGAGACTTTCGACAAAAGAACTTCAGAATTCAAACATTGTTCAGGTTGACGTCATTAATATATATCAAAGAAATTCTTATTTTCTAATCAGTGGGGACCCTCTCGAGATATCCTGTATGTTATTTTGAAGCTTATGCAATCAATGCTTTGTATTAGCGTTGTCTTGGAAATAGATTGAGATTGAAGCCGTGTTTACCATGGCAGACAAGGACGATTAATGAAACGTTAATTTCCCTAAAATAGTTGTGTCTGGTTTAGCTTAGTCATTAGAGCACCTGACTAGGAATCACAAGGTTCCTGGTTCGATAACGGCCATCACCAACTCAGCATAATGAGTAGCACAGCAATCTGTGCGGTAAAGTGAGGAGCTTATGGTAATGAAATTATATATATATATATATATATAGGGTTATCCACAGACACGTGTTTCGATTTATCAAGTCTCTTCAGTTTGGCTAGACATTTTGTGAGCTACCTACAGCCAGAATTGAAATCCGGTCGGTTGGGTTTCAGTCCGGCACCTTAACCATTAGGCTGTCTTCACTTACAGAATGGGAAGGGGATTTTACCTGTTTTAATACGCACATCGCTTTGTGTGTAAAGGCCGTCACAGAATGCTCCATTCAGAGAAGAGCGTTGCGTTTACGCTTGAGTTGGTGGCCGTCAGCGAGATCCCCAGAGTGCTCAACCCTAGGGACGGGGGGAGCATATATATATATTATATATATATATATATATATATATATATATATATATATATATATTGGTAATTTAAATTAACTCTCACTACTAAGTATATGAAGCAATGATCGTTTCCCCGGAAATTTGATCTCTCAGTGACCGTAAAATACATAAACAAACCTATGTACTTAATAGTTTAAAAACACCAGTCCCGCAACATCTGTCATTGGCCGAGGGGATTAGATATCGGGCGGTTAAACAGTCAGTTTGAGTTCGACCCTAGCCAAAGATAGTTGTGTCTAGTCACACTGAAGAGGCGGGAAATGCCCTAACAAGTGTCTGTGGATGACTTAATAATAATATATATATATATATATTATATATATATATATATATATGATAAAATTATATGTTTATGCACCATCATATGTTGCTTAAGACCAGAACTCGACTTACAGACTTTGTTACAGATTTCACAAGACACAATGTTTGTTCCTGGAGTGTGTATGAATTGTCACTGCTAATTCGTATGACTGACATATCCAGCCTTAGAAAGCAGAATCTGACCATATGTTTGACATTTCCAACCCTCGTGTCCTCACGAATATGACAGATTTTGAAGGTGACGCTTGAGGTTTTCATGCTCAATTCTTTCACTCTCAAAACTGGTACAACCATCATCCATTCTCCAGTCGATTATCTTCAGTGTAATCTTTTCTCAGTTGTCAGGATCTATTTTTATTTTTACAAGATTGCTTTTTAAGCAATCCCTATACCTCTTCCAAGACTTATACTGTGGTATTTTGCCATCATGTAGCTGACTGTAAAGGAGTTGCTTTGGCATGCTAACATCCCTCATACGCACAACATGACATGCCGATCGCATTTGGGCCGTTATGATAAGAGTTTCAATGCTTGTGTATCCTTATAGAAGGGGGGAATATATGGGGGGAAATCGATATTCGAATCAAGAAGTTCCTGCTGAGGGGGGACCAAAAACAAGTGAGTCCACCGTCTTCTCACAAGTTGGTCTGTTGGTCAACACATTCTTCGTCTTCGTCTAGCAGCTGGAAAATCCGTCGTCGTAGTCGAATTAATCATTAACAGTTCAAAATCGGATTTCCTTTTTAGTTTTGTTTCTGTTGGACTAAAATCCATTTCTTTACTGGGTCGTTCGCAAAGCGCTTCGTCGTCGTTGACTACTTCTGCTGCTGCTGCTGCTGCTGACTCACCTGTCATTTATGGACACATTTACCCAAACATCCGGGCACATCAGTCGAACCTCAAATCGCATTTGTTCTTGCATGTGGGAGGACGCGAGTTTGATCCCGGCAGGCAAGACAATGCCTTGCTATTTTTTCTTTCTCGTTCTCCGTCACCATCCTGCCCTTGTAAAGACTTTTGTGTTAGGTGTGTTGGAATTCTACTTGATGTTTAGAATCCGTCTCAAACGTTTCTGATGGAAGTGTTCACGAATTTTCAAATGTCTTTGAAACAATGTCCATGTTTCCGAGGAGTACAATGGAACACTCAACACGCAGGACCTATAAACTTTCAACTTTGTTTTATGGGTAATGCTGGTATTAGAACAGAACCGTTTTTCAAGCCTTCCATAGTCCACAGAGGATTTCTGGATGCGTAGGTGAATCTCAGCATCGAAAGAGCCATCACAAGTCAGTATATTTTCCAAGTATGTGAAAGTTTCAAAAACATCCAAACGAGTATCATGAATGATTATAGTTGGTTTGGCATTTTTTGTTCACTTTTTACGGGGGTGAACTTTGTCGGCTGAACTTGCACAAAGGTGTCAAAATTAGGGTGGCCTAGAAAAAACAGAACCCACACATTTTGTAATAAAACTGTTAATTTTAACTATGGGGGTCTAGGGTTAGGGTTTAGGGTTGGGTTAGGGTTAGGATTAGGGTTAGGATTGGGGTTTAGTGTTAGTTTAATGGGAAAATGAATAAATAATTTGGGTTCTGTATTTTCTGGGTCACCCTGTATACCGGTGTCCCAGAAAAAACTGAACCCACACATTTTGTAATAAAACTGTTAATTTTAACTAGGGGTGTTTAGGGTTAGGGTTAAGGGTTAGGGTTCGGTTTAGGGGTTAGCCTTAGCGTTGGTAATTTTGACACCTTTGTGCAAGTTCAGCCCCTTTGTCTTCGTCAAGCTTATTTTTAATCCAAAAGCAGTGCACGATATTTTGAATATCCTCCTCAATGTAAACCAGAAAGTCAACGTCGTCAGCGTAAAGGAACTCTCTAATGAGTGTGTATGGCGCCTGTGACTTCAAGTTAAGTCTTCTTGTCGAAAATCCTTCATGTGGTCTAAATTCCAAGAGGACACCCTTCTGGAATGCATGAGTTAATATTACAGAAAAGAATATTGAGAATAGTGTTGGGTCAAGACATCTCCCTACTTAATCCCGTTATCTATTAGTATTTCATCCGACAATCTACCACACATGACAATTCTGGCTTTCATATCATTGTGCAACGGCTTTAGTATATTCACGAATATTAGTTGGCACCCAACTTTACCCAATATCCAAAGTGCATCTCTGTTAACTGTATTAAAATCCTTTGTCAAATCAGACATATTGATTATTGATCACATCGTCTTTCCAGGCGTCTGCCACTCCTTCATTCATTGTTCGTTTGTGGGCTCGTTCATGACTTTTTAATCCTGAACAGGACTGCTTGGACAGACATGTTATTGTTTGAAGGAGTATCTGTGTTGAGATTTTTTGTAAATATATAAGGTGTGTGATCGATCCCCGCTCTTACTTATAGATCGTGTGATCAATTCCTTGGCCAATCACAGTCAGTATTCTGAGGCTGATACAATACTTAACCGACATTACTGGTCATAATTCCGCTACCATTCTTGGGCGACGGACATGGGATTAAATCACTGGACCTTTGCCAATACGCAGGATATGACGCTTACCAAAGGATCACCAAAAGATTCCATAACATAGGAATTATTCAAGCCCTTTTCAACTGTCCAAGGATGGCACTACAGACATTATACAGGGACATAGATTTGTACGACAGATAAGTCCCTCTCTCTGTTCAAAAGGTTGAGATCTAAAAAAAACAGAAGCAAGATACCTGGCAACAAATCAAACTGCAGACCAACAGGATGGGCAGAAAGGTCGTCCTCTGGATGGTTTTTATATCAAAGATTTCCTTCTCTTAGATGGGTTGCGTTCACTTTGACTTACTGAAGCCCTTCTGCCAGCTTACGTCATTTACCCATGACTGGGACGTATGTATATGTAAATCTGGCCAACGCCGGGCGTCCAGTGGCTTCGGCCCTGGATCTTTACAAGTTAATAGCGTCGATCCTAGGGGTCTTTCCCCACGGTAATACCTGCCCCCTTGACTTAAAGGGGCAGGGCTGGGTTTGTTGTCCGGCGCCTGATGTGCCCTTCTTGAGGGGAATGCCGAAGGGATCGACGCAATTTTTGTTCTTTCCCACCCATGAGCTTTGGCTTGTGGGTGGACCCACGTTAAAACCAGGCCTTGTGCCCAGTCCATACAAGTGGGGTATGAGGCAAATACCTGTGTTAGATGGCCGTTGGCGAAAGTCTACCACTGCCCTTTGACAGGTTTTGTTTTTCGTTCTGCTGGGTGTCTAGCTACCCTCCTCACAAGACAAGCTTGGTGGAGTAATCGGTTTAGTCACCGATAACCCGACTATGAAACAGGTAGTACTAAATTATATAGTACCCGTAGCTGTAGAGAGATACATACATACATACATACATACATTGGAAAAATGTGAAGACCTACGTGAACAATGCGTCAGAAACAGATGGATAACAGATGTATTTCCCATCGAAGTCGGATGCCGGGGATTTATTACCAACTCAACCTTGGCATTTTTGTCTAAACTTAGACTTTCTCCACCAGACAATAGGAAATACATAAAAAAAGA
>CM042169.1:67041239-67053739 GCA_023376005.1 Doryteuthis pealeii
AAAGAAAGAAAGAAAAAGTAAACAATTGGATAACAAGAGATAGAGATAAAGTTAGAGTAAATAAAAGAGACAACAAAAGATAAATGAAGACAGATAGATAGAGCAAGAAAGGGAGAAAGAAAGAGAGAGAGAGAAAGAGAGAGAGAAAGAGAGGGAGAGAAGAATGAAAGAAAACGGGAAAGAGAAAGGAAAATAAAAAAAGGAAAAAAGAGTGATAGAGTAAAAGAGAGAAGAAGAATGAAAGATAAAATGAGAGGAAGAAAAAGAGAAAGACTGTGAATGAAATACTTGTAAAAGAAAGAGAGAAAGAAAGAGAAATATTGAAAAGTAAGAGCGATAAATAATTAAAGAAAGAGAAATAAAAGGAAAAGAAAGAAAGAAAGAAAGAAAGAAAGTGAAAAATTGAAAAGCGAGAGAGAAAAGGAATTAAGGAAAGAGAAATAGAAGGAAAAGAAAGAAAGAAAGAAAGAAAAATAATGAAGAGAGAGAGAGAGAGAGAGAGAGAGAGAGAGAGAGAGAGAGATAAATAAGATTAAAAGCCAATTAGAGATTTAAATGAGGAGTAGGAGGTAGAAGTATGAGAGAGAGGGGTTAGAGAAGGGGTGAGAAAGTGGGGTAGAAAACTGTGAATGAAATAGAAGGAAAAGAAAGAAAGAAAGAAGGAGAAATAATGAAGAGAGAGAAAGGAAAGAGAGAGATAACAGTGAAAGTCAATTAGA
Source organism: Doryteuthis pealeii (assembly GCA_023376005.1). Lineage (NCBI taxonomy): Eukaryota > Metazoa > Mollusca > Cephalopoda > Myopsida > Loliginidae > Doryteuthis > Doryteuthis pealeii. Next base: position 67,041,959 of record CM042169.1, read on the forward strand.
GATATTGAAAGGAAGAGGTGGATGAAAGAGAAGTGTGTGTGTGTGTGTGTGAGAGAGAGAGAGAGAGTAGAGAGAGAGAGAGAGAGAGGGTAGAAAGAAAAAAGAAAGAAAGAAAGAAGAGAAATAATGAATAGAGAGAAAGAAGAGAGAGAGAGATAACAGTGAAAGCCAATTAGAGATATTTAAAGTAACAGGAGAATGAAGAGAAGTATGAGAGAAAGAGAGAAAGAGAGAGAGAGAGGAGAGAGAGAGAGAGAGAGGTGGAAAGAAAAGAAAGAAAGAAAGAAAAAGAAGAAAGCAGTAAACAATAGAACGAAAAGAGAGGAGAGAGAGAGATAGACAGATAAAGATAGAGAAAAAAAGAGAGAACAAATAAATAAATAAATAAATAAATAAGCGGTAAAAGAGTGATATGAGTTAATCTTTAATCCTCTTAGGGGTGAATTGGCAAATAAATAAAAAGAAAACTTTTTGGTGTGTCGCCGTGAGGAATAGCGATCACAAATTTTCCGATAGCTTCTTTCTCTTCGCAAAGAATCTCGAAGAATTCCATTGTTGTCATTTTCAGACAGTTTTTGCCAGCGAGAAAGAATTCCGAAGAATATAGAAATGTTGATAAATTGCCAATATCTAACGGGCAATTGCAGACGAATATTTTTAATTACCAAAATGATAAGAGCATTGATGCTTGCTTATAAACAAAATGGCGCTCTCAACAATGGTAGCAGGAGTTTTAGATTGAAGTTGGTTTTTTTTGTTGTTGTTATATTTTTATTGTTTCCTTCTCATTCATTTTCATCTTCTTAATCTTATACATTCTCTCGATCTCCTTTTTCATTAATTTTGGCTTCATTTTTTTTTTCATGCCTCTTATTCTGTATTCATCTTCTCCTTCTTGTTCTTCCATTGTTGTTGTTGTTGTTGTTGTTGTTGTTCTTCTTCTTATTATTGTTCTTCTTCTTCTTCATCATCATCATATTGTTGTTGTTGTTGTTGTTCTTCTTATTATTATTGTTCTTCTTCTTCATCATCATATTGTTGTTGTTGTTGTTGTTCTTCTTCTTCTTCTTCTTCCTCATCATCATATTGTTGTTGTTGTTGTGGTTGTTTTTCTTCTTCTTCTTCTTCTTCTTCTTCTTCTTGTTCTTCTTCTTATTATTATTATTATTGCTTGTCTTCTGTATTTTTCTTCTTCAAATTCTTTCTTCTTCTTCTTCTTCATCATCCTCATCATCTTGTTGTTGTTGTTGTTGTTGTTGTTGTTCTTCTTCTTCTTCTTCTTCTTCTCCTCCTCCTTCTTCTTCTTCTTAATATTATTGTTATTATTATTATTATTGCTTTTCTTCTGTATTTTTCTTCTTCTAATTCTTTCTTCTTCTTCATCATCCTCATCATCTTGTAGTTGTTGTTTTTCTTCTTTCTTCTTCTTCTTCTTCTTCTTCTTCTTATTCTTATTATTATTATTATTATTATTATTATTATCATTAGTTTTTTACATCAGCATTAGCTGATAGTATCTCCCTGGAATCTGAGGGACAACAAGTCTCCTCAGGTCTCCAGGACTCTTCTGGGTATTCAGTGCTGTAGTCTGGGTGGTCTCAATTCTTCCTGGGATTTCCAGATTTTTCAGTCTTTTTTCCAAGCTTTTTGGGACCGTTCAAATTATTATTATTATTAGTCCTTGTCTTCTTCTTCTTCTTCTTCTTCTTCTTCTTCTTCTTCTTCTTCTTCTTCTTCTTCTTCTTCTTCTTCTTCTTTCTTCTTCTTCTAATTACTTCTTTTCTTTTCGTTCTGTTATTCCTCTACTTTTTCATTTTCCTTCTTCATTCTTTCTTCTTCACTCTGTTATCCCATTTTTCTCTTTCATTTTCCTATTTTTCTTTTCTGGTATCCTCTCTTTTTTTCAATCTCATTTCTTTTCTCTTTCTTTGTCTTTTTTCTTCCTTCTCCCTCACCTTTTTTATATAATTTTTATAACGTTATTCATCTCCTTTTTCCATTTCTTTTTCTTTTGTTTCTTTTTGTCTTTCATTCTCTTCTTTCTCTTTCTTTTTCTTCTCTCTGTTATTCCCCTCTCTTTTCTCATTTATTTCTCCTTTTTTTCTTCTCTCTGTTATTCCCCCCTCTCTTTAACTCCTTTATTTCTTTCTCTATTTCTCTTTCTTTTTCTTCTCTCTGTTATACCCCTCTCTCTTTGCCCTTCTATTGTTTTCTTTCTTCTTCTTCTCACTATTATTCCTCTCCTTTTATTTCTCCCTCTTCTCCAACATTACCGCTTCCCTTTATTTTCTCATTTGTGTTTACTATCAATCCCCCTCCCCTCATTCTCTCTTCATCAATCTCTTTGTATCACGTGATAACACGTCATTTCCTTATCCAATAATCATTAACCACATACAATTATTTAAATTCTTGACATTAAAACTAACAAGTTTCTTTTACATATCGGCCATCTTTAATTACTTATTCATTCAAATTAAAGTCAATTAAAGTAGCGGTGAGAGGGAGGGTTGTGGATATCAGGAATTTTCTCGGCACTAAGGATTATCATGAAAAAGAAAAAGCAAATACTATTTTCTCGTTGCTAAAAGCGACAAATGAGGAAAGCCTTTATTAAAAACCGGATCCATAAACACGTATCTCTAAATGGTTATTGCTACAAATACATCAATCGCAATGCATTTTCATAGTAAAAAAATCATTCGTAATATATTTTTATAATAAAATCATTTCAAGTAAAATCTTTCGTAATTTTTATAGTTTTTTCATAGTAAAAATCATTCGCAATAGCATTTCATAGTAAAAATCATTCGCAATGCATTTTATAGTAAAAATCATTGCGATGTTTTTCAAGTGTTCATTTTCAATATTTTTATAGTAAAAATCATTTCCAATTGTATTTCATAGTAAAAATCATTCGCAATGCATTTTTATAGTAAAAATCATTCGCAATGCATTCATAGTAAAATCATTCGCAATGCATTTTCATAGTAAAAATCATTCGCAATGCATTTTCATAGTAGAAATCATTCGCAATGCATTTTTATAGTAAAAATCATTCGCAATGCATTTTCATAGTAAAAATCATTCGCAATGCATTTTTATAGCATTTTTTATAGTAAAAATCATTCGCAATGTATTCATAGTAAAAATAAAAGTACAAAAAAAAACCAATAAAATTATGAACTCTAATTACGCCTAGGGGCCGGTTTGGCTCGGTTGGTAGAAGATCAGACTCGGAATCGCAAGCTTTCGGGTTCGATAACGGTCCCCGCCAACTCTGCACATGAGCACCACAGATTGGGTAATCTGATATGTGCGGCAAACGGTAGTCGTTGCGCTCCACCTCAGGGAAGAAACACTGGTCTAGCGTTAGTGAAAAGGGTATAGATACCCTCGCAGTCCTGTTGAGTTTGAGTTTGAGTTTCGTTTAACGGCATATCAACCTCTGTAGGTCATTTAATTCCAAAAGGTTATTATGGATTTCAGTCTTTCAAGTAGTGGTTTTATGAGGGTTTTGTTTACCGGATATCAACCTCTGTGGGTCATTTAATGCAAAAAGGTTATTTTGGATTCAGTCTTTAAAGTAGTGGTTTTATGGGGGTTGGGTTTTGTTTAATGGCATATCAATCTCTGTGGGTAATTTGATGCCAGAAAAGGTTTTTATGAATTTCAGTTTTTAAAGTAGTGGTTTTATGGAGATATTCGATTATGTTTTGTTAGATTTTGTTGAAACGGTTGCTTTTTTTTTTTAGAAAATTTAAAATGTCTTCTGGGTTTGTATTTTTAAAAAGGTCTCTTAGGTTTTTTGTTCAATAATATTTGGTGCAGGTTTGTCTAAGGCTGTTAGAATTCAGAAGGATGTGTTTGATTGTGAGCTGTACTTTGCGTCATCCCTTTTTAAATTGTTGATGCGAGTGTGCCCAATACGCAGTCTAGATTCTGATGCGTAGAATTTATTGATGCAGAAAAAAGTGCTCAATTCGGGATTTAGCTGAGATTTGAGGCATGATACCCTTGGGCATTACCACGGGGGGGGGGGGGGGGGCGATCGTGCCTGAAAATGACCAATTTCGTGAAAATTTAAACTGCCGATTTCATATGATTTTCTGATAGATTTCGATGCGTAGAATAACATAGTAAAAGATGATTGAATTCTGTTGAGAATTGACTGAGATATGGGGTTTCAAAGATGCCCCCAAAATCCCCTTCTTCAGGCATTAGAAGTCTACCTATTTTCGTGAAAATTTAAGTTGTCGATTTTATTGTCGTTTCTTGTATCTCATGAATCTGATTACCCCATGATTTTTTACATATATGATTTTATTGATAGATAGAAAGACCGCCTTTTGAGTGATTCGAAACCCAACTGTCAAGCTGACAGGCGAGTATCGTAACCACTACACTAACCGGACTTTCTTAGATTTTTCGTTTTGTTTTGTTTAGAAGTAGGTTTCTGTTCCTCTTATAGTGACTTCTTGTACACGACAGTATAAGAAGTAAATACACACGCCTTGTGTTTATGATATGGCTTTATTTAGCCGACAATTTTTTGGAGAATATGTGCTTAATTGAAGTCGTACCTAATTTTGAAAGTTAATTAGTCAATAATGAATTAATTAGGCGGGCATACCTATTTAAATGTAAGGCTAAACAAATCTGTGTATGGGATTTTTGCATTAGTAATGTCTGTCAGGAGTGATTATTTGCGGCTTTGTCTGGTCTTTCCTTTCTTTGTATACCGATGTGACTTGGTATCCAGTTAAGTATTATGTCCTGCTGATACTGCCAAAAAGTTATTGCGCCAAATCTCCAATTTTTTTTTTATCAATAGTGGAAAAATTACTGAGTAGCCAACTGTCGGTATCAGTCAAATATCAAGGGAGTTTATGCCCTTTTCGCTTGTGCTAGACAAAGTAGATCGTTTTCGCGACAAACAGAATAGCAGCTTTTAGTTGCTTTACTGTGCAGATCAGATTAACCATGTGATGAGTCGGCGACGACTGGTATCGAACTTGCTACGTTGCAATTCCAAGGCAAGTTATCTACCGACTGAGTTAAACTGGCCCCTGCTAGCAATGATATAAAATAAGAACATTCGTTAGCTCTGTACGGACCTAAGAGGACTTTTCAGTACGGTGCGCTATAGGACGGATAGCACGCGAGGTTCGTGTGCGTATATTTAGAGGGAGAGAAGAGAGATATAGAGAAAAGAGATAAATAAGGTTATAGAGTGAATAGATAAAGCAAGAAACAAAGAGATAGAGAGATTCGGAAAGACATTTAGTAAATATATATAGAGAGTAATAGAGATAGCGAGGGAGAGAGAGAAGAGAGAGAGAAGAGAGAGAGCGAGTTTGTATAGGTGAGGAGAGTGAGATGATAGAGTAAAAACAGGGAGAAGAGGTGCGAAGAAGAGATGAGGTTGCAGCGAGATGAAGTGAGAGAGAAGAAAGAAGGAGAGCGGGATATTAAGAGTGAGTGGAAATGTAGCCGGTCAGGGAAGGGAGAGTTTAAGAGAAAATTAGACAGAGATAGATAGCGGAGAGATTAACAAGAGGAAAGTTGTGGACCAAAGATAGAGCAAAATAGAAGCAAGAACTGGAGGAATTATTAGCAGGTACTCCCGAGAAACGCGGTTGTGATATTCAAGATGAAAAAAGATGAATAGAAAAAGACATGAAACAAATACAAAGAAAATGAGTAATAAACATTATGGAATTATCAAATTCTAATTATGAAAGTAGTAAGTAAGTCACTCGTGGATGCCCCATGTCAAATATATAGTAATCACTGTAAAGAAAAAGGCATTAGGATTCCTAGTGGAGGAAGTAATAAGTCGAGAAAATGTGCAGAGGACACAATGAGGATTAAAACGACCCAGAACTGTAACTCAGCTCCTGCAAAAATAAAATCGGCCAAGAAATAACTAAAGAGTGGCAAAATTACAGGATAAATATAACTGCTGTTAAACAAAATCCATCACCTGAAACTTGTAAACCTTTATTTATTTGTTATAGCATATGCTTAACCGCGGAATTTAAAATGGCATTTGTGACAAATCTAACTCAGCTAGAGACATTCTTAAGAGTTAAAATGCTAATGAATAAGGATTATTTAATAGTCATTTAGAATATACCATAAATAAATGAGGGAATTTTGACATCAGTGGTGATGTAGTTTTGGTTACAAACAGACACAATATCTCCATTATGATAAGATAGTTGAAGAGCAATAAGTCATATAATGCAACAGGAATGAAGAAGCAGATAAGAACCCTAACCCCCAACCCTAAACTATTCTCTGAAATAACTAAGGGAATTTTGACATCAGTGGACATGTAATTTTGGTTCCAAACAGACACAATATCTCCATTATAATAACATAGTTAAACAGCACTTAGTAATATAATGGAATATGAATAAAGAAGCATATTAGAACCCTAACCCCCAACCCTAACCCTAGCTCTAAACTTCCCTCTGAAATAACTTCTTAAGTGGGTATAACGTCCAAATACTGATGTGAAAAACTCAAAAGGAGTGAATAATAATTATACGAGTCAGAAATAATTAATAATAATAATAATAATAATAATAATAATAATAATAATAATCAGAAGAGTCCTGGAGACCTGAGGAGTCTTGCTGTCACTCAGACTCCAGTAAATACATCAGCTAACACTAGTGTGAAAATTCAAAAGGAGATAATAATAAATAATAATAATAATAATAATAATAATAATAATAATAATAATAATAATAATAATAATAATAATAATAAATTGACAAATATCTGGACCTTGCCAGCGAGAACTGAAAAAGTTTATGGAATATGAAAGTGAAAGTTTACCAATTGTAGTTGGTGCACTTGGAACAGTCCCAAAAGCATTAGAAAAGGGTTTGGAAAGTTTGGATATCAGAGGAAGGATTGAAACCATTAGAACACTGCACTGCTGCAATCTGCCAGATACTCAAAGAGTCCTGGAACCTGAAGAGACTTGCTGTCACTCAGACTCCAGTGAAATACCATCAGCTACACTGATGAGAAAACTCAAAAGGAGTGAATAATAATAATAATAATAATAATAATAATAATAATAATAATAATAATAATAATAATAATAATAATAATAATAATACGAGTCAGAAATTATTATTATTAATAATCATTTACAGAGAATAATCTAAAAAGTAAATGAATATTCTATGACCAAACAGAATGGTAATGCGGAATATAAATTATTCATCCCCTTTGGGAGATTGTGTTAACGATTCTTCGGCTTAACAGATCCCCAACCAATAAAGTGGCCTGGACACCTCCTCTTTGTCAAAGCAGCTTACATGTACTTTATTCTTTTAAGGAATTAATAAAATATTTTCATTACTGATATTTCCCTTTGTTAAATCCTACTCGATCACACTAATATCATGATATGATATTAATAAAACTAAAAGACCACCGCTTAGGCATGTGAGTGTGATAAAATAACATTTTTTAAAATTTAAAAAGATGAATGAATTGCTATTTCTGTGAATTTTCTTTAAGGCTAACACTAGAAGCTGCTACCCAGCGTCGACTGGGTAGAGTCTTTGTTTTAAACTGGTATTTTGATTTGTTTACTTGTCCAATATACCCTTTAGGCACCCTTTTGCGATCTCGATTCGTGGTGCCATTTTTCCATTTACACCGTCAAAATCCGGTTAATTGTTAACAGACGATTTTTAGATTTTTACAAAATTATAAAACTAATCCCTAACCCCAACCCCTTACCCTAACCCTAACCCTAGCCCTAACCACTAACCCTAACCCCTAACAAACAACCGAATTTTGACGGTGTAAATGAGAAAAGTATCCTCACGAATCGTGATCGAAAAAGGGGTGCCTAAAGTTCATATGGTGCGTTTACTTTTGAGATTTACAAATGCTGGATATTTTAAAGTAGATTTTCAATGCTATTTCCACATTTATTTTAATTTTTGAATATCTTCGAATATAAATCAAATTTTTATGATTTTTGAACAAAAAAGCATGAACCGGCGATATTTAATTATATATATATATATATATATATATATTATATATATATATATATATTACCAAATTTATTGGTCAATCCTCGCGGTGAGAAAAAAAACAGCAAATAGTTTGATTGTAAAAGTATACTACCAACATCAACCGGGAAGAAAAAATGTTGGGAAAAAAGAAAAGACCAAGATAATCGTACCAACAAAAATAATCTATTAGTCCAATATTTTGGCCAAAAGAAAAAAACAATTTATATGCATATATATATATAAAAGATATATATATATATATTCATACAAAACCGCCAGGAGACTAAAGCTAATAAGTAAAAAGTGCTCAATACCTAAGTAGAGAAAATAATAAAGATAAATCTAATGAGTCAGACGAACCTACTAAAAGTTTCGCTCAATGCTCTTCAGGGCTAAGATCTTAGCCATGAAAAGCATTGAGCGAAACTTTTTGTAGGTTCGTCTGACTCATTAGATTTATCTTTATATTATATATATATATATATATATATATATATATATATATATATATACTTTGTTGTCAATTGTTTTATTTTAGTAGTTTCTTCAGGACATACATACACACAAAACAACCTTTATATATGTAAAGATGACTGTTGGCCAACATTTAAGCTAGTATTTCCCTTTGGCAACAACGATAGAGGAAAATAATCACTTCCTTTGTTTCTAAGGTGTTGAAGTTTCATTAAAATACGAGGCAGTAAAAAAAACTAGTAGGCCCTGTGGATATACCATAGTAAGATGATTTGATTATTTCAGCGTTTGATCTGTTTACTTAAGAGCTATTGTTAAGTTCAATTTGTAAAAAGTATAATAATTTTGACTAGCAGGACCTGTGTATCTACCGCAGTAAGTTAATTTGATTATTACAGCGTTTGATAAGTTTAGTTAAAAGCTAATGCCATATAGTTCAATATGTAAAAAGTATAATAATGTTTACTAGTAGGATCTGTAATAAATTGAAGTAAGTTAATTTAATCAATACAACCTTTGATATGTTTACTTAAGAGCTATTGCCGAATAGTTCAATATGTAAAATGTACCATAGTCTTGATTTAACTCTCTCTCTCACTCTCTCTCTCTCTCTCTCACACACACACACACACACACACACACATTCACTCATCTCTTCTTACTTTCTTTCTTTTCCTGTTTTCGCAACTTTCGATTGAAACAGCTTAGCGTTATTGTTTGTGCGTACCCACCCCTCCTTCTATCTTTCCCCTGTTCTCTTTCTTTCTTTCTTTCTTTCTTAATATACTTTATTGTGTTGAATGTCCTTTTTCTTTCCTTTTTTTCTTTATAATAAAAACAGAATGTCCCATTTTTTAGCTGAGGTTACAACACTCATAAGAAATAACAATTCGCAAGTATGGGCATCCAATGGGATCGAATCGCTATTCAGTAGTAATAGATCTGCGAGACTAACCTTTTAACCATTACACCACGAAATGACACCAAATCCAAGGATAACTATGCAGGCATGGTGGATCATACATAGGGTGTATACAATACCTTTGCCACCAAAGTACCAAATATAGTATACTTTCGCAATGCGTGATTGACAGACGTCAGGTCAAAGGTTAAATTCTCAGCCATGAGGAACAGTATCCTTGGGGCGGGCTGCAGACAATCCCATGCGAATAAGGAGAAAGTTAGACTAAAAAAGTAGGTTGTTGATTTGTGAAACGCCAAGGGAAAAACAGAAGAATGGACGGGAATGTGTTTTTCTAACAACGGGTTTGTCTTTTCGACACCAGGGAATAATGTCAAGTTTACTAAACTAACAAGAAACTTATATGGGGAAGTTTTGTACATATCTATCTATCTATCTATTATCTATCTCAGCCTTTACGGTACCAATCTATCTATCTAGTTGTCTATCAATATATATTTCAGTATCTATATATCTATCTATATATCTATATATGACAGTCTTTTCGGTATCTAACTATGTATCTCATTCTTTTCAATATCTATCTATCTATCTATCTATCTATCTATCTATCTCAGCCTTTTCGGTACCAATCTATCTATCTACTTGTCTATCAATATATCTCAGCCTTTCAGTATCTATCTATTCATCACTATCTCTCTCTCTCTCTCTCTCTCTCTCTATATATATATATATATATATATATATATATATATATATATAATATATATATATATATATATATATCAGTCTTTACAGTATCTATCTATGTATCTCATTCTTTTCAATATCTATCTATCTATCTATCTACTTATCTCAGCCTTGTCAGTATCTATCAATTTATATATCTATCTATTTCAGTCTTTTCAGTATCTATCTATGTATCTCATTCTTTTCAATATCTATCTATCTATCTATCTATCTATTTATCTATCTATCAATCCATCTATCTATACCAGCCTTTTCAGTGCCAATCTATCTATCTAGTTGTCTATCAATATATCTCAAACCTTGTCAGTATCTATCTGGTAATATATATAATATATAATATATATATATTATATATATATATATATATATATATATTTTTATTTGATATGTATAAGTATTTAACTTACCGGTGGTATAAGAACGATCGTTGGAAGCGCCGAGGTAAGTTGAGAAAAAAACAAAATACAAAGTGCTCAATACAATGTAGAGCATAAATTTATTTTAAGAATGGAAATGAGTAACCTACTCGAGTTTCATCGATAGATTCTTCAGGGTTACTTTTAAATTAATCGAGGTTTACGATTAATCTTTGGTGTTATAAACATGCCCGTTGGAATGGGACTTAAATTTAGCAGAGGACGCTTGTTTATATTTTCGTAGATCAGGGAACGGTTTTTGATTATTGAATTAAAAATTTGGATTAATTTATGGGAATTATTTTTCATTTTATTTAATAAAAGATATCTTATGGTCGTATTAATTAATAGTTAAAAGGTGAAAATTTAAAATTATTTAATAACTAGTTAATTTGTTTGAGAGTATTTAAAAATACAGGTTGTGTATGTTACGATAATAGAAGTTTGGGTAGTTAAATATAGTTAATTTTATATAAAAAAAATATAAAGATATAAAAGTAAGAATGAAAGTAACGGTAAGCAAAGATGCATTGAAATAATATATATATATATATATATATATATATATATATATATATATATAATATATCAGTCTTTTCAGTATCTATCTATGTATCACATTCTTTTCAATATCTATCTATCTATCTATCTATCTAGCCTTTCCGGTACCAATCTATCTACCTAGTTGTCTCAGCTTTTTCAGTATCTACCGATATATCTATATATCTATCTATCTATCACCGTTTTTTCAATATCTATTTATCTCATTCTTTTTAATATCTATCTATCTATCTATCTCAGCCTGTTCGGTATCAATCTATCAATCTAGATGTCTATCAATATATCTCAGCCTTGTCAGTATCTATCTATCTATCTATCTATCTATCTATCACAGTATTTTCAGTATCTATCTATGTATCTCATTCTTTTCAATATCTATCTATCTATTTAACTATGTATCTATCTATCTTAACCTTTTCGGTACCAATCTATCTACCTACCTGTCTATCAATATATCTCAGCCTTTTCAGTATCTATCTATCTATCTATCTATCTATCTATCTCAGCCTTTTTGGTACCAATCTATCTACACAGGCTGTATACAGGCTGACGCAGAAAAAAAGAACCCTGATTATTTATTTTCCAATTAAACTAACCCTAACCA
>CM042169.1:67058739-67061239 GCA_023376005.1 Doryteuthis pealeii
CTTTCTTTCTCTCTCTTAAAAAAACTTCTTTCTCTCCCTCTCCCCCTCTCTCTTTCTTTCACTCTCTCTTCTTTTTCTTAACCCCTCTCTATTTCACTTTCTCCCTCTGTACCTCTCTCCTATTCTCTCTCTTCTTTCATTTCTCCTTTTTCCTCCACCCTCTTTATTTCACTCTCTCACTCTCCCTCTATCTCCGTCTCTCTCTCTCTCACTCGCTCTCTCTTTCACTCCCTCCCTTTCCACCTCTCCCCTCTCTCTCTTTCACTCTCTCCATCTCTATCACTCTCTTTTACTCTCTACCTCCCTCTCTGTCCCTCTCTTTCACTCTCCCATTTGCTCTCTCTTTCTCTCTCTCTCTTAAAAAACCTCTCTCTCTCCCTCTCTCCTATTTCTCTCTCTTTCTTTCATTCCCTCCTTTTTCCTCCACCCTCTCTATTTCAATATCTCCCTCTCCCTCTATCTCCGTCTCTCTCTCACTCTCTTTCACTCCCTCACTTTTCCACCTCTCTCTCTCTCTCTCTCTTTCACTCTCCCATTTGCTCTATCTTTCTCTCTCTCTTAAAAAACCTTTCTTTCTCTCCCTCTCTCTTTCTTTCACTCTCTCTTCTTTTTCTTCCCCTCTCTCTATTTCTCTCTCTCTCCTATTTCTCTCTCTTCTTTCACTCTCTCCTTTTTCCTCCACCCTCTCTTATTTCACTCTCTCTTTTAGTTAATTTCTTTGTTGGTCGTAGAATTGCACAGAATCCATTGACAAAATGATATAAAAATGTTATCGTCTAGACAAGATTCGAACTAGCACCGGTATTCCCAGAAAAAAAATGAAGAACACAAGAAATTAAAGATCTTCTCTGTTTTTGTTTTGTTCGAGAAAGAAAGATCAACAAAATGGCTTTAACAGACTCATCAAAATTTCTCACCGTTTTGAATTAGTCATTGGCTCACTCATTCTGTTTATGAAACTATCTTTGATTTTTATCTAACAGCAATTAACATCAAGTAATTATTCAAAATGGCGGGATAGAGTTGGCGGGGGGGGGTTGTATTTTCTGCGTAATAATAATTCCATTGCAGTCGAGGGAACACTGACTCAGTCAATGAGATTGAATTTTTGAAAACAAAAAGAAAAAAAGGAAAAATTAATTTAATTAATCGAGTGTTTTCTTTAGTTTTCCTCTGAGTCATTGTTTTCTTGTATTGCAAGGCGACAATATTAAATATCGGAACTGAATCTAAAATCCCCTGACTACAACCACCCGTAAAGGTGGCAAATAAGGGTATGTATTCACATGTGTACATGTTTATACTAAGATGTACTAACATGTATTATTGGCATTTCAGTCTCGGAAGACTATAATATTGTTTTTGCGCCCCTGAAGTTACAGCACTTCCTGTGACTGTGAAGTCCAATGTTTGAAAAACATTCTCGACCATTAACATTTCTATATATGGAAATGTAGGCGATTGTGTGTATTCTATGCTGATCGGTGTATGAATATATTTGTATGTGTCGTAAAATGTACCTGCGTGTGTTGCGATATGTGAGTCTGGGTTAGTGTGTGTATGTGTGTGTCTCACTGACATTAAATGTATGTGTGTTGTGATACGCGTGTACATGCGTGTCTGTTTAGTCGGACATTACATCTATGTCAGTTTATTATGAGGCGACGATATTTGATATCCGAATTGAATCTAACAGCTTGACTACAACGTACCGTAAAGGTGGCAAATAAGGGTATTTGGTTACATGATGTTACATGGTACCCGTACTAACATGCCTGTGTGTGTGTGTGTGTGTGTTTGTGTGTTGTGTGTGTGTGCCTGTGTGTGTGTTTGTGTGTGTGTCCCACATACATTAAATGTACTAGCAAATATATGCACACTCCCGGTGCAAGTATTTAATTTTTAATGTAATAAAATTTATTAAATTAGAAAGGCTAATGAAACTAAATATGAATCCAGATAAAAAAAAAAAATTGGAACAGAGGTGGATATAATCGAAAAATAGCATGACTGAAACTTTCTTCCCCATCGCTCCCATCTTTCATTGCTAAATTTTCATAATTTAACTACTTAGTTAAAATAGGAAGTAAAGAATAAAATTAAAGTTATTTCGTCTTGTTAATGGATTTCTTTTAAGATTTATCTTCGGGATTTTTGGTCATATTCATTAAGATAAAACCAAACAATTAGAAACCAATAATACTAAGCACATATTTATTATGATCAAATTTTAATATCAATATGCAAATTAGCCTTCCCGTTCACAATGTAAACCACTATTTTCTTGTATATATAAATACAATTGCATGTTATTAGTACGTAGATACTGTCAACAGTATTAATAATCTAAAACATTTTTTAAAATAAATAGTTGAGGTTTAAATAAATATTAAATCATAGAGAATGTGACATAAATAACAAAGCCAATTGTGACTTTAGGGAACCTCACGTGGTGTAATGGTTAGCAAGTGAGACTGGCAAATCATGACTAGTGAGTTCG
>CM042169.1:67066239-67078739 GCA_023376005.1 Doryteuthis pealeii
AATAAGTAAATTCCATGGTGGTATTTACATTTCAGGTTTGTAATCTGAGTGAATTCCAGACGAAAAAAAAAAAAAAAAAAGAAGGGAAGAAAGAAAATTCGTTCTTCGTATAAAGGTCAAATCCACTGATTAAAAGAACATTTTTGAGATTTTTTTCTTCATTTTTCTCGTTTCAATCAATTTTCACTGATATTATACTTTATTACTTATACTAATAAGGGCCGGTTTAGCTCAGTCGGTAGAGCGTTCGGCTAGAAACCACAAGGTTCCTAGTTCGATACCGGTCCTCGCCAACTCAGCGTATGAGTAGCATCATAAAGTAAGAAGCTGATGGTAGGTGTTGCGCCCCACCTCAGACGCCAAAACAATCCTTGGTCTAGCGCTATTGAAAAGGGGATAGACCCCCTCGCTGACTGGCTGATACCGACTTTAGGCCTCCTCGACGACTTTACTTAATTTTTTGAAAGACCTTGCCTGAGAGGGTGGGAGTTAAAAATTCAATGTCAGAGGGTTTGTATCATAAGTAAGACAAATCCTCATATTAATTAAAGGAGTAAAAAAACAAAACAAAACAAAAAACAAAACAAAAAAAACAATTTGAAATGAAAACTGAGCCCTGTCCCTCTCAAATAAAATGTTGCGTGCTTGTAATAATCAAACAATTATTTTGAATATTTTCCACATCAATTTTACACAAAATCATAAATATCTATTTATTTGTAAACTTTTTAGTTAACTTCTTGTTACTGTAAAAAAAACAAAAACAAAAAACAGAATAAAAACAATTTTTTAAATTGCTTAATCAAATTTTGGGTGTATATAGCATAAGAATATTGTGACGTAGAGCTATGACGTAGATTTTGTTACAGACAGAAATACAGTCAATCTCCATTATTAATAGATATATGGTAATACCACGCACCGCTAACTTTCTTCATTACTTATAGCAGAACTAAACTTTTGGAATTTTAAGAGAATTTTTGACTTTCTGAATTCATATGGCTGCATGCAACGACACCTAGCGTCCAATGGGAAACACGGAGTAATCGTCTAAAGCAAGGATTTTAATTTTCCACATACACAATAAAAAGCCGTTTTGTTTTAACGGTAGGAGTGTATTTTTTTTTTTTGGGGGGGTTGTGAGCGAGACTGGGGTCGCACCGTTTAGGGTGCATATCGTTTACCTTCTGCCTTAAAAAAAATGATAAGCGGTGCCTGCTGAAAAACCAATCCGCGCAATTATTTAACTTCCTAGCTGTTTGAAGGCGAAATGTTGGGGAAGGAAAGCAATATTTACCCTCGCAAGTCTTTTCTCGACAAGTAAATAGAAATATGTTAAGCCCGTCTGTCTTTAATATTTTTTTTAGCGGTTTGAAGGCGTTTTTATTGACAAATAATTTTGTTAGTGATTTTTTTATCGACAAGTAAATGTAAATATTTTAAAGAGGTGGAGTCAAACATTTACATTTACTTGTCAATAAAATATCGCTTTCATACCTCATTACCTTTTCGGGAAAATGCCTTTAAACAGCTAGAGAGTAAAATAATAGTGCAGGTCGGTTTTTTTTTGCGCTTTTTTATGTCATCCCCGCAGCAGTAGTAATCATTGTCACCGCTCTCCACCCACCAGACAGGAGAAGAAATAAACTCAAGTTTTTACTATACAGCATGTGTTATGATTTCATTAAGCGACCACTACATATATCGTCTAGGGTTAGTGACGATACCCGCTACGTTACGTACGCCGATTTAGCAGCATGAGTTTGAAGAAGCCGCTATATATCATAATAGACATTGATGCCAGTACTAACGTACACGATTTAGTGCCGATAAATAAGGCGCTATGCAACTTGCATTTAAACAGCTAGAGAGTAAAATAGTAGTGCGGGTCGGTTTTTTAGCAGTCACCGCTTAGCGCTTTTTTATGTTAGGAGGCCAGGACGCACTTATGCGATAATACCGCCGTTTAGATTAGAAACTTGGATTTTTGACCTCACTTTTTTCAGCAAATAATTGTCTGCTAATCTAGCCTGATAACCATTACACCACATGCGGTTCCCACTAGAATATCAAAACAACGACTCGACACTATGAAAGTCGAAGAATCGAATTTGTCTTGGACGAGAGAGAGAGAGATTGGTCGATTTTCTTCCACCAAAGCCTTCGGATATTTTCCGACCCCAAAATGACAAATAAACCACACCGTCCGTGATGCTAACAATAAACATATAAATAAATGAATAAATATGTAACAGGAAAAAATAGCTTACTGTAGTCTGTCAAAACGTTAAGATGGAGTAAGATAATTGGATCATAAAAGATTAGCCTCTGGGAGAAATCCTGATTTATTTTCTCTTTATCATTCCATGATTGGACATTGGCCGGTCGGAAAAAAAAAACGGCTCGTTTTCCGAAAGGCACATTGGACAGATATTACAAGGGAAATGTTGACAAAAAAAATAAATAAATAAAAAAAAGAAAGAATAAAAAACACAGAAAAAAGAACAAACAGTTTTGAAAAGGAATGATAATGTCGGTAAGTTTAGCGATAAAATTCGCTCCTGGGAAATTTTGCAGATTTTATCCAACCATAGATAATTAATGGTGTTGGACAAACGCATCGGTAAGGAGCTTAGATATGCATGCTTACTTTTAAACGAATAAACAATGGGGACTTACAAGGGTTACGTTCAATATATATGTATATATATATTATATATATAGGTTCCTAGTTCGATACCCGCCCTCGCCAACTCAGCGTATGAGTAGCACAGAGATCTGTGCGGTAAGTAAGGAGCTGATGGTAGGTTGTAGCGCTCCACCTCAGATGCTAAATTAATTCTTCTTGGTCTAGACGCTTAGTGAAAAAAGGATTAGACTTCTCAGCGCTCATAGCGCGAATACCGACATTAGGCCGCCCTGACGACTTATATATAAATACTCTCAAACCAAATTAAAAACTAGTTATTAAATAAATTTTAACTTTCACCTTTAACCTAATTAATACGACCCCATAACATATCTTTTATTAAATAATAATTGAAAAAATAATTCCCAAAATATTAATCCACATTTTTTAATTCATAAGAAAACACCGTTCCTGATCTACAAAACAATATAAATAAGCGTTCCTCTACGTCCCATTCCAACGGGCATGTTTTAATAACAACCTAAGATTAATCGAAAAACTCGATTAATATTAAAGTAACCTTTAAAAGAAGAAATCAATCGGATGAAACCGAGTTAGGTTACTCCTTTTCCATTTATATATATTTAATAATATATATATATAATATATATATTGTTGTTTTTCTGGTTCAACGGGAGAATTTAATATTTAAAAAAGAGGTAATCCGCAAAATGGATTATGTTTTTAGGAAAACAGATTTTTTTTAGATAAAATATAATATATAATATATATATATATATAATATATATATATATATATATACCGAGTTTCCCCGAAATAAGAAAAGGGTATATATTAATTTCACCTCCGAAATTAAAAACCACTATGTCTCATTTCATTTGTTATTATCTGATTATGCTTATTTCTTGGTGTGTCTACCGCTCTCACACTGGGGCTTATTTCAATTGTTTGTATCATTTCTCGAAGTTCCCACAAGCTCAGGTAATAGTGACCTCGCTAAGTGAGTCACAATGTTTGCATGTAGTAATTAGCCGCCGGACACACTTGGGACGTATCTCAAGTGGTCTCTTTGCTAAGAATTGTCAAAATGAAGATGCTTGAGTAGGTAATATAAGCTTTAGGGGGACACACACTAATTAAAATAATTTCCCTGAATGATCACTTTCAATGGAGCCTCAGGAATTCCCAAAGATTCTTAACAAGAGGTGAGCCACCTACTTACAGTGTCTTGACAACTTGGAAAAATATCTCTATTGATAACTTGAACCGAACGAAACAAAGCCGAATAACAATGATGGGGAAGAAAAAAAATGGATACACGGATACGAATTTTCTCGTGTCATTTTAGATTTATACGGGACACTGTACCTTCAGGATCTGTGCTGTGTTTATAAATAAAAAGATGCCAATATCAATGTTAGCTAATTAGTTTGGAAGTCATATCTGATACTTCATTGCAAGAAACTGACAGTCATCACTGTTATATATACACAAATATAGATATCTCAGATTACAAAAGTCAGCAAATTCAAGTCACCCACACATACAATAAAAAAATGCTAATCGGGATGTGGACGGTGGTGGTCGTTCAACGAAATGAAGAAAACGCGTTTCTGCACAGGTGGCTCTACGCATAAGACATCTTGAGAAATAAAATTGCAAATAAAAACAGATTCGCCATGTTTGTTTCCGAATCAAAACATTCCCGGCCAAAATAAAAAAATGTTTGATGGATCAATAATTCGGCAGACCATTAAACTATATAAGGGTCGGTTTTTGAAGACCACAGCAAGATAGCGTGGCGACAGAATAGTTCCACTCACAGGTGAGAACGACACGAAACGCTACACCGCAAGACAACCGACCTAAATCTCTCAGCTACCCTAACCTCATGATCCTGACCCACCGCCAGTCTTAAGAGGGTGAACACTATCAACCTCTGTATAGCATCAAATTACAAACTGACGAAAAAAACAAACAAAAAAATGGGATACACGGATACGATTTTTTTTTTCGTTCCTTTTAGATTTTTTATGCGGGACACTGTACTTATCAGGATATGTGCTATGTTTATAAATTAAGAAGTGCTCAATATCAATGTTAGCAATCTGATGACTTCATTGCCAAGAAACTGACAGTCATCACGTACTGTTGACTGTCTTATGCTTTCCTCTTGGCATTTAGATAGGGTTAGTCAATGACTTGATCATGCTGCGATTTTTTTTATTCTCCAACGTATATTAAAATCAATCCTACGAGTTATTATATATAGAAACCAATTCAAAATATAAAAAAATAAGTGTGTATATGCGTTCTTATTTAATTACGTTAGTCTTTCTAATATTAATATATCTCAAATATTAAAACTTAAAATACTTACGCCCGGAGAGCGCATATTTCTTGCAAGGGAAGATAAGACTGAAATATAAAATTGAAGTATTTAGCAATAGCTCTTAAGTAAATATATCAAACGTTGTAATAATTAAATTAATCATACTATGGTATATCCATAGTTCCTGCTAGTGTCTAATAATACTTTTTTTCCGAGTTGTGTTATGCTCACTAGTGATGAGTCTTTCTTATACGACATGTTTAAACATGCGAACCATTTTAAATGAACAAACAACGTTAAAATGGAAAGTACCAAAATTTAGTAGAAATTCATATACGAGATCATTAAAAAAAAAGAATGTTCTTGAAGATGACTTTGATTCAATCGAACATACTGAAAAGATGAAAAGAAGGAAAGAAAAGAAAAGAAAAAGAGTGAAAGATAGTTCAAATCAAAAGAATTATACTTTTTACAAATTTAACTATATTACCAATAGCTCTTAAGTTAAGTCTTCTTAGTCCAAAGTACGCTCGATGTAACATTTGGAGACTGGAAACAGATGATGGGTAATTGATCAATGTAGAATAGAAATGGATTGTCCATGGGGGTTTTCTAAGAGGGCACTAATCCATGCAAGTTACCCCCTCCAATAGTACACGGTGTCCACAATGTCTCGAAATATTCTTAAAACATTTAATAACTCACATTGTACGAATGATAAAAATTTTCTTAAAAATCACATGAAAGTTTAACTCTTGAAGTTTTATCTCTAATATACTTTCTGATATTATTTTCATATAATATATATCTATATCTATATATATATATATCTATATCTATATATATATAGATATAGATATAGATATTGAGGCAATTACTATAGAAATACTACAGAGTAATGAGAAATTCCATTGTTAATAAGACAAAGCATTATTCAAGTAAACAAAAGAAAGTATGGAAAGAATATAAATAAAGTATGGGTAAAAATAAAGCAAGAAAGAAACCATCAGAAGAAAAGGGTGAAAGCATGAGAAGAAGAAGAAAGAAAGAAAGAAAAAGAAAGAAAGTATGAGAAAAAGAAAAACGAAAGAAAGAAAGCATGGAAGAAAAAGAAAAAGCATTAGAAGAAAGAAAGTATGGGAAGAAGGAAAAGTTATTGGAAGATGAAAGGAAAGGTATTATTTACCGAATAATACAAATAACACTAATTACACTGGTTTACAAAGAAATTGATGCAAGCACAAAAATAGCTGTTTTAACCGAATTTGGGGGTGCTGTTTGTAAACCAGTGTATTTAATTCCATCTATACATTTGAATGAACTAAAAACACCACTGTATTCATAAATATACGTGTAAAATAATAATGAGTGTGGAAGTCAATGTGTGACGTTAGCAGTGAGTTGACGTGTTATGCAAGTGTAAATGAACATTGATAAATACTCAACGCGTTTGTGATGACGTCGAAGTCACCGATCTTGGCTGTTGATTTGCCGAGCCGGAACCACAATACGAAGAGTGAACTAAATGGTGAGAAACTTGGAAGTCTGGCAAAGGTGTTCGAGGGAGACGGACGAAAAGTTTTAGCTGGGTAAAGACGGGACGGATCAAAATGGTGGTCTGTCCGGTTGAGGCCAAAATCTCCGCACGTTTAAATTGAATTTATAAAGTAATATAAAAATCCCCCTCTATCCAGGTTACGCCGGGTAGCCGCAGCTGGTACATGTATAAAGGGCAGTCGTGTGTATATGTATGTCCGGAGGAAACTTCGAAAATGAAACAATTAACGACAAAGTAAATATGTATATATATATACATTAAATATAATCAGCTCTTGGTTTTTGAACAAAAATAATAGAGATTTGATTTATATTCGTGAAGATAATTAAAAAATAAAATTTAAATGATAATAGCATGGATTTTTTTTACCTGTTGTATTTTAAATAGGAAACTTTAATTATTCTTTTCAAAGTCTCTGGATCAACGCAAGGTAATTTTTTTTTTTTAGTCTTTTTTAAATTTTTTTAAAAGAGATTTTAATGGGGCATCAGCGATGACTCAACTCGAGATTCAATCATAATGGATCTGCGAGACTAACTTCTTGACCCCCCCTACTACCCTGGCGACGCTGAGTAGCCGCTTCTAGTCTTCTTATTATAATGGAGATTGTTTATTTGTCTGCAGCCGAAACTATATAACTATTCAAGTCACAATTCCTTTAATTATTTACGTCCATTCTCCATGATTTGATTTTATTCAAACCTTAATTATTAATTAAATTGTTTTACATTATTAATACTGTTGTCCATATTTACATACTAATAATATGCGATTGTATTTTTATATACAACAACATAGCAGTTAGTTTGATATGTTTACTTAAGTGCTATTGTAAAATAGTTCAATATGTAATAAGTATAATAATCTTGATTTAACACTCACTCACTCTTTTTTCTTTCTTTCCTTATTTTTGTCTTTTCTTTATGTTCGATTGAAACAGATTAGTATTCTCGCTTACGCACGCTTAACCCGTCTCTCGTTCTTTCTTTCTTTCTTACACTTTTTCTGTGTAGCATCTCCTATTTATTCCCTTTCTCTCTTTATAATAAAAACCGGAATGTTCCATTATTTTGCTTAGGTGGCGATACTCATAAGAAATAATAATTCGGCGGACAAGCAACACCAGATAATCAAGATTTACGTTTTTGCATTTGATCTTGGACGATTTGGATGGTCTCATTTTTAACAAGAGGGTGTTGCAAGATGATAACGGTCGTATTATTAAAGAACACGAGTATCAATTTATAGGTAATAATTGTGTTTTTGTGTTCCTCCAATCTGGTAAGGAAATCAATAGGAGGCTTTAATTTCGGCGCGTCACTCCCACCCCATATATATATATATATATATATATTGATTGCTGTCATATACATGTCTATGTGTTTATATGTAAGTTTTTGCTCCTTTTTGTGTCAATTCCCCAACGAAATATTTCATCAAATCTTTTTTTTTGTTTGTTTGTTTTCTTATTTTCTTTCTTTTCTGACTTGTTTGCCAAAATATTCATCAATCTTTTTTCGGAAAAGAAAAAAAACCAATCAAATGAAAAATTGAAAAGCTTTGAATATATTTTGTCATTTTCAAGCCCCCCCCCGCCCCTTCCTTTCATTTACTCTCATGTGAGCCTTTATACCCAACAGGCGACTTTCCACCTCTCTTTCATGTTCCTTCTTTCTTTTTCTTTTTCTTTTCTTTCTTTCACTCACTCTGTAAGCCTTTCTAACTCGACACCGACATTCCAACTATTTTTCATTTTTTACTTCGGTTTTCTTTTTTTTTCTTTCTTTCTTTCTTTCTTTTTTCTTTTTTCCTTCTTTCTTACTTCCCTTCTCTCTTTCTTTCTTTCTGTCTTCCTTCTCTCCTACTCATCTGTAAGCATTTCTACCTGACCGGCGACTTTCCAACTCTCTTTCATTTTTTCTTTCTTTCTTTCTTTCTTTCTTTTTTTCTTTCTTTCTTTCTTTTCTTTCTTACTTCTCTTCTCTCTTTTTCTTTCTTTCTTTCTTTCTTTCCTTCTCTCCTACTCACTCTGTAAGCATTTCTTACCTGACCGGCGACTTTCCAACTCTCTTCATTTTTCTTTCTTTCTTTCTTCTTTCTTTCTTTCTTTCTTTCTTTCTTTCTTTCTTACTTACTTCCCTTCTCTCTTTCTTTCTTTCTGTCTTTCCTTCTCTCCTACTCACTCTGTAAGCATTTCTTACCTGACCGGCGACTTTCCAACTATCTTTCTTTCTTTCTTTCTTTCTTTCATTTTTTCTTTCTTTCTTCTTTCTTTCTTCTTTTTTCTTCTTCGTTTATTTATTCATTTATTTATTACATGAATATTGAATCATTCACTATCTTTCTCTTTATCCTATTTCTTTCTTTACTCCTTCTTTTTCTTTCTGTTCTTTTTTTTTTCATTCCCTTTCTCACTCTGTGATCATTTCTTACCCGACCGGCGACTTTCAACGTCTCTTTTATTTTCTTTCTTTCTTTCTTTCATGTTTTTCTTATTTTTTATTTTTCCTTTTCTTTCTTTCAACTCTTACAGGTTTATTGAATTTATTCTTCATCTTTCTCTTTATTTCCTACATCCTCTTTCTTCCTTTATTTTCTTTTTCTTTTTTCAAATATATTTTGTCATTACAAGGACTTCCGCACCTTCCTTTCATTTACTCTCATGTGAGCATCTTTTAACCGACCGGCGACTTTCCGACTCTCTTTCATTTTCATTCATTCATTCATTCATTTTTCTTTCTTTCTTTTTTACTTCTTTCTTTCTTTCTTTCTTTCTTTCTTTATTTATTTATTTATTTATTACACGCTTATTGAATTCATTCACTATCCTTCTCTTTATCTTCTTTCTTTCTTTACTCATTATTCTTCTTTCTTTCTTTCTTTCTTCTTTTCTTTCTTTCTTTCTTTCACACCCATTCTCACTCTGTGACCATTTCTTACCCAGCCAGCGACTTTCAACCTCTCTTTCATCTTCTTTCTTTCTTTCTTTCTTTCGTTCTTTTTTCATTCAAATCCTACGCGTTTATTAAATTTACTAGTACAAAATAAAAAACGGCCTACGGGCGATGTAAAAACAGATATTTGAAACATATTGCCTGAGGGGTGGGAGTAAAAATTCACTGTCAGCGAGTTTGTACCGTAAGTAAGTAAAATCATCAAATTCATTAAAGGATTAAAAAATAAAACAATTTCAAATGTAAACTTTAAATATGTATTAAAATAAAACAAACTATATATAGATATATAATACCAGTCATGTATTTATTAAAACTTGTTTTAAAAAAATGAGGACTGTCTAATGTTGCATGTTCAAATTTTGAGTGTATTCATTCTATGTTATAATGATTTTGGGTAATGTGACATGAGCAGTGACGTGATTTTTGTTACAGACAAAAACCGGAAGCGAATCTCCATTATTAATAGATTCTCCATCTTTCACTTTATTCTCTTCACTCTCTTTCTTCCTTTACTTTCTTTTTCTTTTTGTTATTTCTTTCGCTCCCATTCTCACTCTGTGAGCATCTCTTACTCGACCGGCGACTTTCCAATTCTCTTTCATTTTTTACTTCAGCTTTCTTTCCAGAAAGAAAGAAAGAAAGAAAGAAAGAAAGAAAGGAAAAATGAAAGAGAGTAGGAAGGTCACCGGTCAGGTAAGAAATGCTTACAGAGTGAGTGGGAGAGAAGGGAAGTAAGAAAGAAAGAAAGAAGGGAAGTAAGACAGAATGAAAGAAGGAAAGAAAGAAAAATGAGAGAAAAAAAAAAGAAAACCGAAGTAAAAAATGAAAGAGTTGGAAAGTCAGTGGTCGAGTAAGAAAGGTTTACAGAGTGAGTGGGAGAGAAGGAAAGAAAGAAAGAAAGAAAGAAAGAAAGAAAGAAAGAAAAAATTGAAAGAAAGAAAAAAAGTGAAAGAAAGAATGGAAGAAGAAATGAAAGAAATGAAAGAAAAATAAAGGAAATGAAAGGGAGGTGTAAAGTCGTAGGTCGGGTAAGAGATGCTCCCATGAAAGTAATTGAAAAGAAGCGGGGGGAGTGCTTGAGAATGACAATGTATATTCAAAAGTTTTTCAAATTTTCATTTGATTGTTTTTTTTCTTCCTCTTCTTCCTTTCTTTCTTTTTTTTTTAGATATACATTTTCCAATTCTTTTTTCTTTCTTTTCGTTTTAACCACCAACACCTTTTTCCCGCCATAAAATGGGAAATTATGAAGATCAGACAAACAGAATATTAATGAAACTGAATATGAATCTTTACCATCTAAACAATTCTAACTTAAATTAGTTTTCGTTTTGTTGCTGATAAAATACACCAATTTCTTCTATCTTCTGTTTCTAGTGTTCTGTAATCTATTAGCTGTTTCCATCCTCATTTCTTCTTTTAAATTCTGTTGACTAGTCTGGTTCTCAAGATGCTGGTTTGATTTCGCCAAGGCCGTCACTATCTCACAGAGACAACCAAGGCATATATTTTGTGTAATAACTTGTATTCAGAACCAGAATTTTCTAAACCTATGATCCTTTAACCGCATGCGTGGAGTAAAGCGGAGACGACGGTTACATGACAAAGTCTCCCGCTCAACTAAACTATGCTCTAAGCCTTCTTTCCTCCAGGAATGGTATTAAAGTCTACGGGATGTAAATATGATGGCTAACTATGCAGCCCCACCCGGTTTCGACCGGGGGTCCGGTGAGCTTCGGCCGCTGGACCGGTTATGTTATAATAATAGCGTCGATCCCAGGGGGCCATCCGCCCAGGCAACACCTGCCCCCATCGATTTAAAGGGGCAGGGCTGAGTTTATTGCCCAGCGCCTGAGGCGCCCCCTTGAGGGGGAATGCCGACGGGATCGACGCAGTTTTTCACCTGCCACCCATGAGCTTCGGTTTGTGGGTGGTCCCACGTTAATAGGGCCTTGTGCCTAACCCGTACAAGTGGGGTACGAGGTAAATACAATTGAGGATAAAGGGAAATTGTTCACATATTGAACACAGTAGAAAAAAAGTATATGTAAATTTGTACTTTTACTATTTGCACATATTTGACTTATAGTAGGAACACGATGAGTTTTTAGAAACAACAGATAAGAATTTTTTTTAAATGATTTTCCATTGTAAATTTTAAAACATTCTATTAAATAAGATCAAATCTGTCACATGGAGTATTTTAATCATATTTGAGACCAGGCGAGGGTATCCTGCTACTTAAAAAGTTGATGTAATAGAGAAAAATAGGGTAATTTTTGGATTCAGAGTCCAAAAGTTTATCAAAAACAAGTGTCAGATCTAGCTCAACAAAATTTGTGATGCCCTATGTGAAGTTTTATTATTTCCCATTATATGTACATTTGTTACAAGCTGTATTTTAACGTTTTGTAAGAAAAATCGAGGGTATCCCGTAGCTCAAAAAGTTGACGCAATATAGAAAAACTGATGTCATTTTTAGATTCAGTTGTAAAAAAAATAGTCATAAACAAGTGTCAGATCCAAATCAACAAAATTTGTATTCCCCAGTGTTTATCAATATAATTTGTCTTCTCATTATTGCTTTAGGGATTAAAAAAATGTTGTCCTGTTTATTGGATATTATCTTGGTATGAGTCATAAAAATAATGGTAATCTAAACATTAACTAGATAAATGAGAGTTACTTCCCCTTGTTTGTTTCGCTTTGAGGGAGCCGTTTGTTTTGGTCGACTTACGGTAAAGGGGAGGAAAATCTAATCCATCAAACAACTTTTGCCAGGTTCAATCCCCACAATATACATCCCTACTAAAATTAGTAGATCAGTTCACATACCTAGGTAGTAATATCACATCTACAGAAAGAGATGTCAGTGTTCGTATAGGAAAGACATGGGCTGCTAGAAAACAGATTATCGATCGTATGGAAATCTGATCTCACAGATAAGATAAAGCGAAACTTCTTCCAAGCCTTAACCGTGTCCGTAATACTGTATAGCTACAC
>CM042169.1:67086239-67091239 GCA_023376005.1 Doryteuthis pealeii
TTATTTATTATTGTTGTTGTTGTTGCTGTTGCTGTTGTTGTTAATATTTTATAATGACGCCTTTCCAGGATGCCATTCCTTCAAGCTAGTTCGATGAAGAGCACAGGTAATTGTTGACTGTCAGGAAAAGACACCTGTTCTTGACAAATTGGCGTTCCATTTCTCAGAGGGATTTATACACTACGCTCATTAACTATCATTCGTCTCGCTGTAAAAACTATCCTCATCCTTCCACGTCCACGGACACGTGTCACGATGCTCGCAGATCTGTTGCTCCGAAACTGTTGATATTCGGACATCATCATACATTGATATTGTTTTATATCCATCTCCAGTTGCTTCAGCATCAATTATCTGCATCTTCATGTCAGCTGCTCGTTCGTGGACCTTTAACTATGAAGCCACGGAGATAAGGGATGTTGACATATTGGCGATTTTTAAAATTAGGGCGCAGCTGATGGCACGACTTGTTCAGTATTGTTCAAGAAGCTTCTGTATCTTGATATCAATTCTGAATTTGAAAAGGATCCTTATAATGTTAACCCAAATAGAGATTTTGTTTTGTTTTGTTTTGATGATTTCCCTTTGTTACATTTAGAATACGTTGCAGTGGTTACATTTCAGATACATTCTGACAGTCCTGACGTGACCAAACTCTGTTACGAACGGTTATCAATATCTCAATTAATACTTCCTCTCATTGAATATATATATATATATATATATATAATATATATATATATATATATATATATATATAGTATTGAGCATTTTATATTTGTTATATCGCAGACTTACCCCACTGAATTCCACACTTACCAACCATCGTGACCAAATTCACCGGTAAGTCAACTTTTCCTTTATATATATATATATAATATTGTGGTGAGGTTTAAATTCAAGAATTCTGAGAAATTCTGCATGATTAAAATTCTCAGCTACATTTCAGCCATATCAGCGAGACTTAGAATTTACTGACAGTATCCACTGCAGATGGTGAGTTTCCAGTTCTGGAGGTCTGGGAATTGTGGACTACCCCCTTGATGCTTTTTACTCCAAGGTCCACTGTGACCCCTAGACGTATTACCTGTTTAAGGTCCCATCTATGGGGTGCCCTGTGTATGACGGTAATCTGTATCTGTTGTTGAGTTTCCAGTTCTGGATGTCTGATAATTATGGACTACCCTTTTGATGCTTTTATTCCGAGGTCCACTTTGTGCTTTGACCCATAGAGATTGTACCGTTTTAGGGTCTCATCTAAGTTGTGTCCTTCGTATGACGTTAAATATCATCTTGTATTATTTTACTACATTTTTCTGGTAACTTACATATTGTAAAAAGACTTTTGTCAATACACGATAGAAGAAGGCGTATTTTTTTTCTGTAACCACGTGTCTGCCTTTTTTTTTCTTTCCTGATGTGAACTTGTCATCATCTCTTCATTTTCTCTTTAGCCCGGCAATGCCGCAGGAATTAAAGAGAATGGCGAATGCAAGAAAACCATTTAATGAGAAGCCGTTAAAGAATCTGCCATTGAAGAATTGGTTAAAATCATTTCGATTTGTGCCACAAGTATTTCGGAACACAAACCTCGAAGACTAAAAGGATTTCAACAAAAAATACAGTGGAGGCGCGTTGTGCAGTGGTTATCTTCGTATAAAATAGACACGGTGAAACGAGTTCAAATTCTGAACGGGGCTGTTTGAATTTACCATAAAATACAATGGAGACGCGGTTTGGAATGGTTAATGTCGTTGAAAATGGAGACGGCAAGACGAGTTCAAATCCGAAAAATATGACAATTGTTTGGAAGTCATGCACAATCACCACACAATATTTTCCATACCTCAAGTTCTGATGAAAGTTACAAAAACCGAAATGTTATAAGGTCAAATTCACCATAAAGAATAAACCTCATGTTTTGAAATATTTCGTGTTTTGTCTATTTCTACAGATACACACACACACACATGCGCGTGCGCAACAACACACACACACACACACACACACACACACGCATATATATATATTATATTATATATATTATATATACACACACACACACACACATATATATATATATATATATATATATATGCGTATTGTCCAAGAGAAGATAGTAACGTTTACGTTCAAGTTTATTAATATATGTTTATTCTCTCAAAATATATTTTCCTCTTCGCATACACACAGACTCACTCTTACACACATACATACATGCATTCATACATATATACATATATACTCACATCCACCGCTAACATATAGATTATACACACATATTATATACATGCACACACACACACCACACAACATACACGCGTATATATATACATGCGCATTGTCTGCACACCGACAACCCAGGCCTACATAACATATATACACACTAACTCATATATATATTATATATATATATATATATATATATATATATATATATATATATATATATATATATAATGTAAATGTATATATAATATATATATATATATATACTAATATATATATATATATATAGTACCAATTGCTGATTTAACGTTTCTTTTGCAGTGGCATCAGTAAATAGTCCAAAAGTGCTCAATATATTAAAAATACAGAGCAATAATAATACTACTAATATTATTATTAGAGGAAAAATAAAGGGTCTACCATTGTTTCAATCAAATCGAAATGATGAAGTCGATGTAATTCCATAGTTAAATTAAAGATTTTTTTGGATAATAACATTTGAAATATAGAAGTAAAAAATAACGTAGCGTTCAACCATTATTATCCGAAAAATATATTTAATTTAACTATGGAATTACATCGACTTAGTTAACGTAGGGTAGGGTCCTGAAGAAATCATTTCAGTTTGATTGAAACCATGGTAGACCACTTTATTTTCCCTCTAATGATAATGTGTGTATGTGTGTAAAATGAAAATGGAAGTGAATCCGACGGTATGTTGAAAAGAGATATAAAGGAAAGAAAGTATTGAATGGATAAAATTGGATAGTTTAATCAATTTAACTTACACGTGTTTCGGTCATGAGTGTATCCATGTGTACATTATTCAATCTATTATTATTTTTAAATTACGAAATGTAATGAAATAATAATAATAGAAAAATGTAGAAATGTTCCGCACACAAAGCAATGTCGACCTTCCTCAGATATAATATATATATATATATATATATATATATATATATATATATATATTACCAAACTTATTGGTAAATCCTTGCGGTGAGAAAAAACCCAGCAAATTGTTTGATTGTAAATATATAACTACCAAACATTAACCGGGGAGAAAAATTTTTTGGAAAAAAAGAAAAGACCAAGATAATTCGTCCCAACCAAAAATAATCTATTGTACAATATTTTGGCGAAAAGAAAAAACAATTCATATGCATATATATATAAGATATATATTTCATATAAAACCGCCAGGAGACTAAAGCTAAATAAGTAAAAAGTGCTCAATACCTAAGTAGAGCAAATAATTTAGGAGATTTATCTTTATATATATATATATATATATATATATATATAATATATATATATATAAAGATATATCTCTAAAATTAATTGCTCTTGAGAATTTATCTTTATATATATATGTATATATATATATATATATATATATATATATATATATATATATATATATATATATGTATCTTTGTATATATATATATATATATATATATTCGCACATACGTATTATTATACCGATACACATATATATACATATATTCACAATATATATTATACACATGTACACACACACACACACACACACACACACACACACACACACGCGCGCATTTATATATATTTGAGTATGTATGAGTGATTGTTTAAAAATAAAATATTCATTATCCTTTGCAGATGACACGAAATGGCACAAAACCTTTAAGAGCATCTTAAGTGCAATCCACCCGATTTAAGATAACAAAGTCAGTTGCACCGAGAAGCTAAGATATCAATTACCTTGATTGATCTCAACCGGTTTCAGCCTTTCAATTTTGGAAATACTTCGGTTCAAGAAAAACGCAATTTTCCCCATAGGCAACATACAGGTGGTGTCAAAAAGTATCGAGATTCTTTGTACTTTTAAACATACCTTATATCCTGAAAAAATACCATTATAGTCATTCTTCATTTCTATCTAGGTAAATACAGCTTTAAACATTGTACTTTTTGACACACTTTGTATTCTGAAAAACATTAATGAATGGAACGTATTTTTTATCAGAATACAAGGTGTTTAAAAAAATCTCGATACCTTTTTGACACACCTTGATTCCTGGAAAAATAACGTTCCATTCATTCTTCATTTCTATCTTGGTAAATACAGCTTTAAACATGGTACTTTTTTTGACACACTTCGTATTCTGAAAAACATTAATGAATAGAACGTAATATTTTTCGAAATACAAGGTGTGTCAAAAAATCTCGATACTTTTTTGACTCACCTTGAATCCTGGAAAAAATAACGTCCAATCATTCTTCAATTTCTATTTGGTAAATACAGCTTTAAACATGGTACACTTTCCAACACGCTTTGTATTCTGAAAAACATTAATGAATGGAACATAATATTTTTCGGAATACAAGGTGTTTTTCAAAAAATCTCGATACTTTTTGACACACTTGTACCTGAAAAAAATAAGCGATACATTCATTCTCATGGTTCTATCTTGGGTAAATACAGCTTTAAACATGTACTTCTTTTGATACACTTTGTATTCTGAAAAATATTAATGAATGGAATGTATTTTTTTCAGGAATACAAGGTGTGTCAAAAAAAGTATCAAGATTTTTAACACACCTTGTATTCCTAGAAAAATCTCCATTCATTAATATTTTTCAGAATACAAAAGTGTATCAAAAAAAGTACATGGTTTAAAGCTGTATTTACCAAAGATAGCAAAATGAAGAATGAATGTATCGTTATTTTTCAAGGGTACAAGGTGTGTCAAAAAGTATCGAGATTTTTGAAAAACACCTTG
>CM042169.1:67093739-67096732 GCA_023376005.1 Doryteuthis pealeii
GTAAACGTTACTATCTTCTCTTGGACAATACGCATATATATATATATATTATAATATAATAGTGTGTGTGTGTGTGTGTGTATATATATATATATATAAATATATATATATATATTGGTGTGTGTGTGTGTGTGTGTGTGTGTTGTTGTTGCGCACGGCATGTGTGTGTGTGTGTTATCTGTAGAAATAGACAAAACACGAAATATTTCAAAACAGAGGTTATTCTTTATGGTGAATTTGACCTTATAACATTTCGGTTTTTGTAACTTTCATCAGAACTTGAGGTATGGAAAATATTGTGTGGTGATGTGGCATGACTTCCAAACAATTGTCATATTTTTCGGATTTGAACTCGTCTTGCCGTCTCCATTTTCAACGACATTAAACCATTTCCAAACCGCGTCTCCATTGTATTTTTATGGTAAATTCAAACAGCCCCGTTCAGAATTTGAACTCGTTTCACCGTGTCTATTTTATACGAAGATAACCACTGCACAACGCGCCTCCACTGTATTTTTTGTTGAAAATCCTTTTAGTCTTCGAGGTTTGTTGTTCCGAAATACTTGTGGCACACATCGAAAATGATTTTAACCGAATTCTTCAATGGCAGATTCTTTAAACGGCTTCTCATTAATGGTTTTCTTGCATTCGCCATTCTCTTTAATTCCTGCGGCATTGCCGGGCTAAAGAGAAAATGAAAGAGATGATTGACAAGTTCACATCAGGAAAGAAAAAAAAAGGCAGACACGTGGTTTACAGAAAAAAAATACGCCTTCTTTCTATCGTGTATTGACAAAAGTCTTTTTACAATATGTAAGTTACCAGAAAAATGTAGTAAAATAATACAAAGATATATTTAACGTCATACGAAGGACACAACTTAGATGAGACCCTAAACGGTACAAAAATCTCTATGGGTCAAAGCACAAAGTGGACTCGGAATAAAAGCATCAAAAGGGTAGTCCATAATTATCAAGACATCCAGAACTGGAAATCAACAACAGATACAGATTGACCGTCATACCACAGGGCACCCCATAGATTGGGACCTTAAACAGGTTAATACGTTCTAGGGGTCACAGTGGACCTTGGAGTTAAAAGCACAAGGGGGTAGTCCCAATTCCCAAGCCCTCCAGACTGGAACTCACCTCTGCAGTGGATACTAGTCAGTAAATTCTAAAGTCTCGCTGATATGGCTGAAATGTACTGAGAATTTTAATCATGCAGAATTTCTCCAGAATTCTTTGAATTTAAAACCTCACCACAATATATATAGCTATATATAATAAAAGGTAAAAGTTGACTTTACCGGTGAATTTGGTCACGATGGTTGTAAGTTTGGAAATTCAGTGGGGTAAGTCTGCGATATACAAAATAAAATGCTCAAATACTATATATATATATAATATTATAATTAATTATATATAATATATATATATATATATATATATTCAATGAAGGAAGTAATTAATTGAGATATTGATAACGTTCGTAACA
The DNA here is from genome assembly GCA_023376005.1 of Doryteuthis pealeii. Lineage (NCBI taxonomy): Eukaryota > Metazoa > Mollusca > Cephalopoda > Myopsida > Loliginidae > Doryteuthis > Doryteuthis pealeii. The sequence continues at coordinate 67,095,237 of CM042169.1, forward strand.
TAAGGAGGAAAAAAGGGGGAGTTGGTCACGTCAGGACTGTCAGAATGTATCTGAAATGTAACCACTGCAACGTATTCTAAATGTAACAAAGGGAATCATCAAAACAAAACCAACAAAATCTCTATTTGGGTTAACATTAATAGGATGCCTTTTTCAATTCAAGAAATTGATATCAAGATACAGAGCTTCTTGAACCAATACTGACAAGTCGTGCCATCAAGCTGCGCCTAAATTTTAAAAATCGCCAATATGTCAACATCCTTATCTCCGTGGCTTCATAGTTTAAAAGGTCCACGAACAGAAGGCAGCTGAACATGAAGATGGCAGATAATTGATGCTGAAGCAACTGGAGATGGATATAAAACAAATATCAAATGTTGAGATGTCCGAATATCAACAGTTTCGGAGCAACGAGATGCTGGCGAGCATCGTGACACCGTGTCCGTGGACGTGGAAGGATGAGGATAGTTTTTACAGCCGAGACGAATGATAGTTATGGCGTAGTGTATAAATCCTCTGAGAAATGGAACGCCAAATTTGTCAAAGAACAGGTGTCTTTTTCCTGACAGTCAACAATTACCTGTGCTCTTCATCGAACTAGCTTGAAGAATGGCATCCTGGAAAGGCGTCATTATAAATAATTAACAAACAAACAAGCACACGCAACAACAACACAAATAATAATAAAATAATAATCTATTAATAATGGAGATTTCTGTAATATCTGTCTGTAAACAAACTACGTCATAAGCTCTATTCACAGCTTACGTCACAATATTCTTTATGCTATATAACACCCACCATTTTAATAAGAAATTTTAAAATTGTTTTTTTTTACTCTCGTTTTTTTTTAATAACTTTTTTTACAGTAACAAAAAGTTAATTAAAAAAGTTTACAAATAAATAATACCTAGATTTTGTGGAAAATTGATGTGGAAAATATTCAGAATAATTGTTTGATTAATTACATGCACGCAACATTTTATTTAGAGGGACGGAGCTTCCAGTTTTTCATTTTAAATTGTTTTTTGTTTATTACTCCTAATAATAACTATGATGGATTTTGGCTTACTTATTGATACAAACCCTCTGACATTGAATTTTAACTCCCACCCTCTGCATGCAAATGTTCTTTCAAAAACTAACTTTTTAACGAACGCCCTGAGGGTGTTTTTCTGTTGCTAATAATAATAATAATGTACTAAAGCGAATATAATAAAGGACAGAACGGGAATGACACAATTGGCATGACTGGATTGTAAGGTCATTTTCACTGGGATATGCCAAACTTAATATTATTTGACATCACTAATAAAATGGTATCTTCATTACATCACGAATTGTTCTTGGAATGAAATGCAAATTTTCTCTGGATACTTTGAGATAAAAATGGATCACTTTTATCCCAGCAAGAAGACCAGACCTGTTATTAACAAAAAAAGAAAAAAAAAGAAAAGAAACATGTCAACTTTTGTACTTTGCAGTTCCCAGCAGAT
>CM042169.1:67096832-67116832 GCA_023376005.1 Doryteuthis pealeii
AAGATTTCCGTCGTAGGATCAGTGACCCCTTTAATCATAAAGGGGTTGGCGTGTCATGCTTAAAACATTATTTATTTGATTTCCTTGGATTCATTCAAGTCTGGCACCAAGGGCCATGAAAAATTAAAGTTCAATACAGTAGACTCTCTCGTGTCATAAAGCGTATAGACCATTCTGCCATACTGGGTATATATATATTACTATAAATATATAGATTAATATAAATATTATATATAATATATTAAAAACATTTATCTTTATCTTTATTTATCTTTTGCTACATATATATACATTAATTGTTTTATTCTTTTGGCCACAGATTACTGTACCAATAGATTTTTTTAATTTTTGTGGTACGACTATCTTGGTCTTTTCTTTTGTTCAAAAATTTTTTCTCCCCGCGTTGATTTACAATTCAAACTTATTGATGTTTTTTTTTCTCACGCAAGATTTTACCACACGTTGGTATATTTAAATTATATATATATATTATTATATATTATAATATATATATATATATATATATATAATATTAATCCAAAAGTCGAGAGAAGAAATTTTCCTTAAGACACAAGAGTTTTATTTTTTAAAGAAATACTAGTCGCAGTTTGAGAGCTCAATGTGTGATATTTATATTAGAGTCACAGAAGTAAATATATAGTATATTTACTTATATATATTATATATTATATATATATACTATATATTATATTATATATATATATCATACTATTATATATAGAGAGAGAGAGGAAGAGAGAAGAGAGAGAGAGAGATTAGAGATAGGTTGTGGTAGTCTTACTTGTTGGGTTTGGTTTGTTATAGTTTTACGCATATCAACCTCAGTGCGGTCATGTAATGCCAAAACGATGAATTGTGAAATGGGATTTTTATGGATGCTCAATTTTCTTTATAAACATTTCCCAGTTAGCGTAATACCCAGCACAGAATACTCTCAGATCACGCCTTCTACACATATGATATAAAAAAAAGAGTTGGGGTTGACATGAGAGCAATATCGGTTGCGGACAGCTAATCACGTCAAGCCCTAGAACCTATATGATTGTCCAACTCTATTGCCCTTACAATTGAGATTCAATCGATATTTAATAAAAGCAGCAGGTTTCAATATGCCAAAGTTGATTCTGTTTTGTATGTTGTTTGTTTGTTACGGCATATCTACTCAGTGGAAATTTAATGCCGATAAGATTTTGAAATAATAATATGCTTAATAATACTCAATGTTTTTAAATAAACAAGATTTTCTGATTTAACATAAAGAGGAGACCTAAAAGGTACTACCACTATGGCTCAAACGGATCAAGCAATGGTGAGGAAGGGTACTCACATTCCCCAAACCTCCAGAATTGGAACATCACCATCAGCATAGAGTTTAATGTATTCCCAGGGACATTTGTAGACCCTAGCATCCATATGATAAAAGGGTCGGGTTGCCATAGGCAATGGGTTGGACAAGCATTATAGTGCTAGTGACCACCTATTAACGGAAGGGGCCTCGTCGACGCCCCCGTAGAATATGCATGTCATGGACTGCTCATCCATCTGGGTTCTATCTTTGGCATCTATGTCAGGTCGCCACCTATGGCAACAGATGACCCATTGGAGAGTCTTACCCCTCTTGGCAAGAGTTGCGTCAGTGCATTCTACCGCCTCAACCACCAGGGCGGGCGCACTACTTTTAGTTCTAATTGAATGCTGAAGCGACAAATCTTACCCATGAAAAAAAAATGTTTTAAATTCTGAATTTGTGCGAGATATCAAAATCTCAAGAAGTACTCAACATAAAACATACCCCCCCCCCGCAGAAAAAACAAACCAAATATTTATTCACTGATTTAAAGAATAAGCCACAGCAAACTTAAGTGTATAGGAATCTGCGCTTTGATAACATAATAAACTGTAAAAACTTGTGTGCTGTGGACAACATCGATTGAGTTGTTTAGAGTTAACTTACACCGCATGGCTGCTTAAGTTTTTTGTTCTACAGCTGCGAGTCTCTTCAATAAATGACATTTAGATTATTATTACAAAAAGATGTTAGATATCATAAGCAGATCTCATAAGGAATACATACAGTAATATAAATATATATATATATATATATATATTATATAATATATTATATAAGTATTATTAGCATATATAAGTATATATTATACTTATATATGATATATATATATATTATATATGAGAAGAGAGAGAGAGAGGGAGGGAGGGAGGCAGAGAGAGAGATTGATAGATAGATAACGATTTATATTGATATATATCGTAAGAGAATGTTCACTCGGACGGAAGTGAAGTAAACAAGAAAATACAGCTTTCATCTAATTTATGTTGTACCCAATATATATAATATGATATATATATATATATATATATATTAATATGTGTGTGTGTTGTGGTGTGTGAAAATAAAATGGAAATTAATCCGACAGTAGAATATGATTAAAATAAAAAACAAAAGATGTTTTACAAAACTGAATGCGCCTCATCAAGGAGAGAGTGTTGCAAACGTTTCGGGGCCTTCCTCTCGGACGGTTAAAAAACCAACACCGGCCCTTTCCTCACTGATATTGAGGACCCTCGCATATATCATTGCTCGACCGCACGTGGGTGGTTCATCCAAAAAAGACGGAAAAATGACGTTAGCAAAACAGTTTTTGCTAACATAATTATGTTGCGTGTGTGTGTGTGTGCGGATAGATAAAAGCATATGAAACACCAAAAATGCTGTTAAAGTTAAAACATTTATAACAGTAATGATATTAGAACACTTATTCGATTTTCATGGAAATCATTCTTCAGAGCTTGTTTATGGGGTACTCCGGTGTTGCTAAGAGTTGAGACAAAGTCTATGAGTCAAAGAAAAAACCTTAGAGTGTTGGCAAAAAAGAAAAAATTTACAATAGTTTCGAATGTGAGCACTTCCGCCGCATTTTCTATGCATCAATTATGTTATCTTATCTGTAACACACACACCACCACACACACATGTATATATATAATATCATATATTATTAATATATATATATATATATATATACTATATTAATATATATATAATACAAATACCAGCTTTATTTAATTATTTAGTTATCATTCCACTTTGTTCCTTTGTTCTCATAACATTCAGCCATTAATACTTCTTCCCTCTTTATGGAAATGCATTTCTTCGAGTTACCGTGCCGCGGTCATGACATCTTCGGCGTGTGCGGATCGCAGCTCGTCTTTGCCAAAAATATAAGCTGAACCAAAATACCAGTTAAAAAGGTTTTATAAATATTTTTCTAAACTCCTATTCATTTACGAAATATCCAATATTTATCCCATAATGCTATCCTGATGAAGGTTAATAACGAAACGGTATAAATGTCGATAAAATAAATTTCATCTTAATTTTGGAACTTAATTAATTTTGAACTTGATTATAATAATATCATAATTATGGCCTTCAGCTAAAATATAAATATATAATATTATATATATTATATATTATATATAATATATATATGTGTGTGTGCATGTGTGGTTGTGTGTGGTGTGTGTGGTATTGTTATATTGTTGTATTTGTTATTTTAATCAATTATTAAATATTTAAAAATTGCTAACATTGGATGCATTGAAACTTTACTAGCATTCAGCATAGTTGGCTGATCACGTTGTCAGAAAATGAGAATAGGCTTCAAAAAAGATATATACGGACAATTACCAAATGCTAAGCATAACTAGTATCTGGTTAGGTCGATTCTATGGGTTAAATAGAAATTGTGTTTCTAAAAATAAATATTTTCTACCCAATATCACTATAGCGTTGAAGGTCGTATAACAGGAGGGCTAGCCGATTGAAGTTAGATGTTGGCATGTCATGGATGGATCATCCACGAGGACGTCCGTCTTAAGCATTCCTTGCTAAAGGTAATCCATGGAGAGATTCTACTGCTCTGCAGAGGTGCAGTTTGGTGTATTCTACAGCCTTACTACGACAGTGTCGATCCTGGCTGGAGATTTCGAACCTTCGACAAGAAAACCGAGAAGGCCGGGGGGCACATCGGCCGAAATTTGCAGAATATAAGAACATTGAAACATAGAAATTTTCATCAAAAGACTTGTTTCCAGCATTAAATGACCCGAAAAGGGTGATATGCCATTAAACCAAACAAACCAAATCAGTATTATCTGTGTTATACGACTATTGTCCTAATCTTCATTGTATCTGTCACTTTCGGCCGATATTCCGAGTCGGAGAGGTTACTGAGTTCCGACTTTGAATTTTATTTCTTATTTCTTATCTTAATTCTTCCATGCTGTCTATAAACCCAAATATTTCCCAAATTTTTGCCACATTCAGCGTAAGAGAGACGCCCCGTCTAAGAGTCTAATATATCTAACAGTTAGCAAACAAATTAAAACAACTAGCGGCCATTTTTTTTAGTTTATTCTGAAAAAATAAGTGATGATTTTTCTTTATGGGGGCACAAATATCGATTTTTTCAGCCGCAGAAGTCGTCTATAAATCGTTGCCGGCACGCGGATAAATAGTCCCATCTTATTAAGCAGTCATCACAGCATATTCATTACGCCAAAAATAACGTCATCCGTGTGTTTACAATTACGTCATGGACAGACACGTTAGAATAAGGTTAGTTAGTACGCAGCATGCGACCCCGAGTCGAAGAGAGTAGACACAATTGTCGCCAACCCTGGTGTCATTACTCCTCGCGCGAATCAATTATGCGCTAATAAAACTTGACCAAATAAAACCAAGGACTTGTGTAAATTATTTAAACAATGTTAGGCCCAGCCCAGAAGAAGGGAAAATTAAGAAGGAAAGTCAACCCCAGCAGAAAGACTGGAATTGAAGTAGGCCCAGCCAGACAGAATGTCGTCCGACAAGATAGGAAGCAGCAGTAAGCAACAAGTAGAAGTTCACGTCAAGCCTAGCACCATATATGATTGTCCCAACCTTATGCGTTATGGCAAAGCCAACCCCTTTTTCATATGGGTGTAGAAGCTGTTAGCTGAGAGTCTTCATGTCCTGGTATGCCATTAAACTCTAACTGATTGCAAGTTTCCAATTCTGAAGTCGTGGCGAAATGTGGAGCACCTCTTCATCAGCCATTTACTCCCAGGCCCCACTTCTTGACCGGATAGTGATACCTGTAAGAGTTCATCTATGGATAAATAGAACAAATTTGTTTACAAAAAAAGATGATTTTTAAAAAGTTTCTTCAACTATTTCGCTACAATCTTTCAAAAACATTGCTGCGGATTAAATGACCCGGTGGTGATATGCCGAAACAAAAACAACAAAACAAAAACAAACAAACCGAGTATTAATATATATTATATGATATATATAATATTATTTTATATATATATATAATATATCATCCTCATCAGTCGCGTTCAGCGCGGGGGATATCCATAAAAACAATCTCTCTCCATCCGGTCCCTATCGCGCATCAATGGTCAGGGAGTCCTCTATGCCAGATCCTGCATCCGCAAAAGACTGATCAACGTACGTTTTACTGGTTCGGCTCACCTGGCTTGTCCATTGCTGGCGTCATTGGAGAACGTGCTTATGAGTCGCTCCTTGCTCTCCAGCCAGTGTCCCGCGTATTTTGTCCGTCTCACTTGGAGGTTTTGGGTGATATTGGTAGGTGGCCGTACAGCTGCTTTCTCGTAGGGTGCTGTTTCCCGTCTTGTTCATGATTCACTCGCAGCATTCTTGTCAGCTCCCATCAGTTTATCTCTAGTGGCTTTAGTTAGGGGTCCAGGAGGTGCAGCCATACGAGCAGTTACTGACACGACAACGGCCTGGAAGAACTGCTGATTATATCTAATCTGATCTCTCTCTCTCTCTCTCTCTCTTCTCTCGCTCTACTCTCTCTACTCTCTCTCTTCTCTCTCTCTTCTCCAAAATGCGGAGAGAGGCAGACGAATGGTAAACAATCAGTGATCAACGGAAACAGTTGAAACGGAATGCATTTGTTCAAACGAATGGAAACATCAAACTGAGTGTTTTCTCTTAATTATCATTAGAAAGGTTAAATTGAGTCAGCTAATAATCATAATCAGAGGTGGTACAAAGACACCGTCTACAGATCTATTTGTTTAGTCTCTTTCCACTCTATCTATCTATATTAGTCGAACTCCTGGGCCGTGGTAGTTGTTTGTGTCTAGCTACACTGAAGAGGGGTGAAACGCCTAAAACACGTGGTCTGTTGGATGACATATATATATATCATCTTCATAATATTGCATTTCAGTCTCGAAAGCACTTATGATAAAAGTCCCTGAAGTTGCCAGCGACACCTGTGACTATGAAGTACCTATGTGTGAGAAAAATTTCTCGACCACAGATTTTTGCATATTGTAGGTTGTCCCTGTAGATGATGATGTTCCGATGCTTGTTGCCGTTCCTTTCTTACTGGACTCTTAGCTTCATGATTGTTGTATCAGGGTGACTCTGATCTGTATTCTATCTTATAGGTTCTAGCCGCACCGAAGGGCGGTCTTTGAGCAAATTCCCTATGAAGCGGACAATGCTCTGTATGAACTGAAATCATTTATGGTATGTGTGTGATATGTGTGTTTTATGATGTTTTATGAGGATGTATATATATATATAATAATATATATATAAATAATAACACACAAAATCGTCTGACAAATGCCAGACGTCTACCTGAATATTTAGTTTAATCTTATTTATTCAATCCAATATTTCAGGTAGACGTCTACCATTGTCAGAACGGTCATCTTAAAACAAAACATATTCATTGAAGTATATCATTGAATAGATTTTCCTGCTTCCATACAATATAATTATATAAATATTAATGTATTATTATTATTATATAATATATATATATATATATATATGTATATTATATATAGTAAAGATCACACAAAATTATTAAAGTAAGTATATAAATATATACATGTTTGTTTGGCTGTGATATGTGAGTAAAGACTAAAAGAGCAATAAATAGAATTTATCAGAAATAAAAAATAAGAAAATGTTCGAAATTTTTTGTCGGTATAGCTTGATTTCCGTGAATCTGAAAATGATATAGAATATACCAATGTGAGACATATTAAATTCTTACTTCATAAGACATTAGTTTTGTATTGTAAGTGGTGTATATAAAATGATTGATCCCCTCGTCATAGTGCCACTCTTTCCCAAAGCGGAGGATGTTTTCGTATGCATCAATAAAATTTGAGGCTTAGACATTTGCGATGCTATAGCTGTGGATATTGAACTGAGAGAAAGTACAATCAATTGACCCATTTTTCCTTTATATATATGTTAGCGTTATGTTCTTAATAGAAACTCGTTCAGTCGAATAAAATATTAAAAGTCCTTCACGTAGATATTCAACATTTATCGATTACATTAATGTTTCTCTGTGTGTGTGAGAAGAACAGAGTGGTGTATATTATATGAGTGAGAGTAGATAGATAGATAGATAGATAGATAGATAGAGACAGAACAGACAGACAGACAGACTGGCCTGTCTGTCTGTTCTATAATAGTTTGTCTGGTTTGCATCGAAGATAATACCGGGAAGAAGAACATCTTCAGTCAAATAAAACATTAAAGACCTTCACATATATGTATTCACATTATCGATACATTTAATGTTGTGTGTGTGTGTGTGTGTGTTGTGTGTGGTGTGTGTGTGTGAGATGAGAGAGAGAGAGAGAGAGAAGGGAGAAGGAGAGACGTTCTGGTCTGTTCTCTGTCTGTCTGCTTCTTAATTTGTCTGGTTGCCATGGAAGAAATACGGGCAAAATAGAAACTCTTCAGTCAAAGACAGACAGAAGAGAGAGAGAGAGAGAGAGGGAGAGAGAGAGAGAGGAGACGAGAGAGAGAGAGAGAGAGACTGTCTGTTTCCATATGTGTGCTTGTTCGTGGAAGATAGTACTGGGAAATAGAACTCTTGCAGTCGAAAAAACATTAAAAGTTCCTTACAGTATATTCAACATTTATCGATAACATTAATGTTTGCTGTAGCTGTGTCTGGGAGGGAGAGACAGAGAGAAGGATATATATATATATAATATTATATAGAGAGAGGAGAGAGAGAGAGAGAGAGAGAGAGAGACTGTCTTCTGAATGTCTGTTCTATAATGTGTCTGGTTGCCATGAAGGATAATACCAGGAAAAATTCTTCAGTCAAAAAACATAAAAGTCCTTCACGCTATAATTCATATTTCTGTCACCTTAATGTGTCTGTCGGTGTGCGTGTGGGTGTGGTGTGTGGTGCTGTGTTGTGTGTGTGTGTGTTGAGAGAGAGAGAGAGAAGAGATGAGAGAGATGAGAGAGAGAGAAGGGTGGTGTCTTAATATAACTTTCAGTCCGAATAAGACATTAAAATCTTCACCAAATATATTAATATTACCGTCACCTTAATAGTTGTCTGTGTGTGTTGTTGTGTGAGAGAGAGAGAGAGAGAGAGAGAGAGAGGAATGATGGGAGAGAGAGAGAGTGTGTGTGTGTGTGTGTGTGCGGTGTGTGTTGTGTGGGGCGTGTATGTGTGTGGTCTGTTTAATAGAACTCTTCAGTTCGAATAAAAAAGACCTTTCAATATATCATTCAAAATTTACGATACCTTTAGTGGTGTGTGTATGAGTGTGTGCGTGTGCGTATCGTGTGTTGTGTTGATGTTGTGTGTGTGAGAGAGAGAGAGGAGAGAGAGAGAGGAGAGAGAGAGAGAGAGTGTGTGTGTGTGTGTGTGGAGAGAGAGAGAGAGCAGAGAGAGAGTCTGTCTGTTGTCTGTCTGACGTCTATAATAAAATATCAATGTTAAAAACTCTTTTAACACATTTCTTGTAAACGTCATTTTTAAATATACTAACCTATACTATGGATCAACAGGTACTACACTTCGGATCAGGTGGCTTTGAGTAATGCAAGAAAGAGGTACTCACCACTCCAAAGCTGTTCCTTGTTTTCTTTGTTTGTTTTTTGCGTCATTTAAAAGTCTTTGTCTAAAAATTGGTGAAATAATTATCGTTAGCTTCTTTGTTTGGTTCGTCGCATTGGTTTGATAATGGTAAAACAACCCCCTGCCGGCCATTTAATGGTCAAAATTGCCAGGGAAGAGACAATAGTGAACTCAGCTCCCTTATATTGGTCTAATTTTGGAGCAGTTGAATTTTCCGGATTGTATTCTCATATCTGATTCTCAATTTTTTGACATTTCTACTTCCCACAGCGTTCAAATCGGCATCTCGCATTAGATGCATTTAAACACGTCTACCCAGGACTTGGACCTAGAAGAATAGAATGAAAGGTTTACTCAACACTCCCCCAAGGCTCCAAATCGGAACCTCTTCCATGTTAGATCATTTAACACGAACCTGGAAGTAATGAATGAGAGGTACCTCCACACTCTCCAAGGCTCTAAATCAGGAACCTCACTTACTGGATGCAGTTTTAACGTTCATACCCAGGACACGGATTGGAAGTAATGAATGAAGGGGTACGTCCACACTCTCAGAGCTCCAAACTTGGAATTTCACTGTTAATAACGTTTAGGTCACACCCAGGACACGGACCTAGTAAAATAAGGAAATGAAGGCGTACTCCACACTCCCAAGGACTCCAATCGGAACCTCACCATTTAGATTCAATTTAAACTCGACCTGGACTAATGGAAATGAAGATGGGTAACTCCACACTCTCCAAGTCTAAATCAGAACCTCACCATTAGATTCGAATTTAACTCGGACCTGGAAGTAATGGAATGAATGGTACTCCACCTCCCCAATGCTCCAAATCGGAACCTCTCCACTTAGATCAATTTAATCGGACCGCGAAGTAATGAATGAATGGCGTACTCCACACTCTCCAAGGCTCTAATCAGAACCTCACTACTGGATGCAGTTTTAACGTCATACCCAGACACGGATTCTGGAGTTAATAGGATGAAGGGTACTACAAGCTCTTCAAGCTCCAAAACTAGGATTTCACCTATATAAACGTTTAAGGTCACCCCAGGACACGCACCTATAAATATAGGGAAATGAAGGGGGGGTACTCAACTCTCCCAAGGCTCCAAATCAAACCTAACCATGATGCAGTTTACGTCATAGCCATAACACGGATGTGGCAGTAATGGAAATGAGGGTACTGCACCTGACTGAAGTAATTAAAAGGAATGGGCTATCCACACTCTTCAGAGCCCCAAAACTGGAACTTCACCTCTACTAACGTTTAAATCACACCCAAGACACGCCACCGTAAATAATGGAAATGAAGGGTAGCCCATCTCCAAAGGTCAAATCAAAACCTTACCATGGATGCAGTTAACCGTATACCCATAACACGGATCTGGCAGTAATAGAAATGAAGGGTTACTCCAAACACTCTGATGGCGTTTCAAATCAGAACCTCACTATTGGATGCAGTTTAACGTCCTACCTAGGCACGGACCGGAAATAATGGAAATGAAGGGGGCACCCGACACTCCTCAGAGCTCTTAAAACTGAACCATCATTAGATGCCGTTTAAACGTCATACCAGGAAAGCGATCGTGAACCCACAGGTGAAGTCACAGAATCTTACGTATTCCTTGACCGTCGGCGAGAAATAAATAAAATTAAATAAATAAAGATAAAGAACAACCTGTTATAATTAACCAAAAACAGTTTTCTTTGTCGAAAAACGGAATATTGAAATTCAATTTGAAAATTTAGATTATTCAATAATACTTCTTGTTTTCTTTTTCTTTTCTTTTTTCGTTTTTTTTTCAATTTAAAAATTTGTATTGCAAATTTCCGAAGTGTTTCAATGCCTTTCGGGCATTTGCTTAAAGGGTGAACGTAATAAGGCAACCTTTGTTTGTTGTTTTTATTAACCAAGTCAGCTAGTTTAATTTCCTCGGAGAAGTTAACAGTTTTTAGTTGATCGTGTCAAAGTTGAAGACAGGCTGGCTATTTCTCGCGCGAATGATTGCAATACATTCTGGCGGGAATTTCAAGACTTTTTTTTTGTTGAGATTTGGCGTGAAAAATCGGAGGGAAAAAAAAGCAAACAAACTGGATTACATACTTTTGTTATGGCAATAAAAATTCGTAGTGTGATTTCCTCGGTTGGGGTAAAGTTGAAAATTAGCTTGTACTTTAATATACTTCTATTTCTAGATAGGAGCTGCACAATAACACTGCGTGCAAGTCTTGAACAAATCGTGGAAACGCTACCCCCACATGGAAGCAGCTGTAGACCACTCGCCCCCCCCCCAACCTCCATCTCACAAAGCATCTGAGTGAGACGGACTAGGCATGCTGAACACTGCTGGAGAAACAGGAACGAGCTCATAATCGACGTTTCATGTGGAAGCCAACACATGACTTGCTAACGTGGGCGCCCAGCAAGGACCTACATTGACCAACTATGCGGGATGCTGGTTGCTGCGCAGCAGACCTACCAGGGCAATGAATGATAGGGAAGGTTGGCGAGAGATTGTCATGGAATATCATGCTACTTGTGCGATATGATGATGATGATACCTTCTTCAGGTATTCTTGTCGGCTCGGGAACTTCTTTTCGGACTCTGGAACATTCATCTCGTAATCGGAATCTTCTTGTCGTAATCGAGCCATCACAGAACTTTGAACCTAACCCTTTATTCAGTCCACGGGGTTATCCTGTTCTCATTCCGCTAACCATAGCTGGGGTAGAGGCGTTAGACTTGTGTTAATTATTATTTTATGTTACAGCCGCCAGGATTGAACCTGCACTCTAGAGATAACTCTCACTTAGAACTGTATAATCTAACTCCTCTATCCACTGGCCATGTGTTCCAGTTGTACAGATAACAATGAAGATGAGGACAATAGTCCGAATAACGCAGATAATACTAATCATCAAGTCTCATCCCAAACATTCAGAGAAATACTACACTTGTTTGGTTATATCAATATTTTCTATATAAAATCATTCATAGGATTGATCTTTAATACGTTTGAGAATAAAACAATAATATTAGAGATGAATAACATAAAGTATTCTATGTATCACATTTCTAATTATATTATTAATAACGTGTTCCTAAATCTCTGTCCGTTATCATCTGCCATTACCCTCTGTAAAAAATGAGACCGTCCAAATTGTTCAAGACGCAATGCAAAAATGGAAATCAGATTATCTGGTGTCGCTTGATTGCAGATTACTTATTTGACCAATTTTATTCACCCAATTTTTAAAAAGTAACATTCCAAATGGTCTTGTGTCGCTTAAATTCCCAAATAAAACGAATTGAAATAATAAGAGGTTACATGTTTTGTTGCATAATTGTATGGTGGTGTGGGTTTTTGACAAGCCCTGTATGAGAATTCTAAGGAGCCATTGTTTCCAGATAAGGGGATGGAAAATATATCAGTCCGTTTTGGAAACTTGACCCCAAAGGCGTGATCTCGCACGTCACGTGTTTTAGTTAGTTAGGAAGTCAGTTTTCAACCTAAATGGGACGCAGAACAGACGTGTTCTGCTGGGTCGCTAACTCCGCGCGGTGAATGAAAATGGGCAATGCAAAAATAAATCTTTGATCAAGGGAAAGTCTTTAGTTTAATTAATGGAGACTTAAAAAGAAGCCTTAGAAAAAGAAGCAGCTAGACTGTAGAGACAAGATGACGACCGACCAAAAGAAGGAAGGAACAGAATACGACTAGGCGTAAAAAGGAAAGAGTGACATACAAGTAAACACACACAACGCCGTATCTCTGTGTCTCTCTCTAATTGCCACCCTCTTTATCACTGAGTCATCTCTTCGTTTATATACCCGAGTACGATGTCAATGGGGTTATACAACAGTTTGTTTTATTTGTAATATTTAATTTAAATTACGGAATATATTTTCGTAATTTTGATCTTATGATATTCCGGCCTCCTGCCTTAATTTGGGCTATGTTTTAGCGAGCTTGTGTCGCGACCTTACAGACCAACTTGTGTCCCATCTACCTGTGGCGAATATGTTAGGTAATTACTACCATTGAGAAGGGTATGAATCAAACTATTTTTCCTCTATCTATGGGTAAATAGCTAAGCAGATTGGGCTCTTTAACCAAGGTATGACAAACTGACCTAGAAGAAGGAAACTGAATTCAAACCAAATCAAAGATATGTTTTAAATGATGATCTTTTCAAATTGTCAGTGATAGGCAAGGTGTGTCAAAAAATATCGATACATTTTTGACACACCTTGTATTCCGAAACAAATTATGTTACATTCATTAATGTTTTTCAGAATTACAAAGTGTGTCAAAAAAGTAACATGTTTAAAGCTGTATTTACCAAGATAGAAATGAAGAATGAATGTAACGTTATTTCTCAGGATACAAGGTGTGTCAAAAAGTTATCGAGAATTTTGACACACCTTGTATTCCGAAAAATATTATGTTCCATTCGTTAATGTTTTTTTAGAATACAAAGTTGGGAAAAGAGTACCAAGTTTAAAGCTGTATTTACCAAGATAGAAATGAAGAATGAATGGAACGTTATTTTTCAAGGATTCAAGGTGTGTCAAAAGTATCGAGATTTTTTAAACACCTTGTATTCTGATAAAAAATACGTTTATTTTTCATTAATTAATGTTTTTCAGAATACAAAGTGTGTTCAAAAAGTACAATGTTTAAGCTGTATTTACCAAGATGTAGAATGAAGAATGACTATAATGGTATTTTTTCAGGATATAAGGTATGTGTAAAGTAAAATAATCTCGATACTTTTTGACACACCTTGTATGTTGCCTATGCGGGAAAATTGCGTTTTCTTGAACCGAAGTATTTCCAAATTGAAAGGCTGAAACGGTTGAGATCAATCAAGGTAATTGATATCTTAGCTCTCGTGCAACTGACTTTGTTATCTTAAATCGGTGGATTGCACTTAAGATGCTCTTAAAGGTTTTGTGCCATTTCGTGTCATCTGCAAAGGATAATGAATATTTTGTTTTTAAACAAGCACTCATACATACTCAAATATATTTAAATGCGCGCGTTGTGTGTTGTGTGTGTGTGTGTGTGTGTGTACATGTGTATAATATATATGTGAATTATATGTATATATATGTGTATCGGTATATAGATTACGTATGTGCGAATATATATAATATATAATATTATACAAAGATACATTATATATATATATATTATTATATATATATATATATATATATATATATATACATATATATATAAGATAAATCTCAAGAGCAATAATATGGAGAGATATATCTTTATTATATATATAATAATACTATATATATATATAAAGATAAATCTAAATTATTTGCTCCTCTACTTAGATATGAGCACTTTACTTATTAGCTTAGTTCCCTGGCGGTTTTATATGGAATATATATATCTTAATATATATGCATATGAATTGTTTTATCTTTTTTGGCCAAAATATTGTACCAATAGATTATTTTTGGTGGGACGATTATCTGGTCTTTTTCTTTTTCCAAAAAAATTTTCTCCCCGGTTAATGTTTGGTAGTATATTTTTACAATCAAACAATTTGCTGGGGTTTTTCTCACCGCAAGGATTTACCAATAAGTTTGGTATAATTATATATATATATATATAATATTTATATATATATATATCTGAGGAAGGTCGACATTGGTGCGGAACATTTCTACATTTTTCTATTATTTTATTATTTCATTACATTCGTTATTTTAAATAATAATAGATTGAATAATGTACACATTGGAAAACTCTGACCGAAACACGTGTAAGCTTAAATTCGATTAAAATAATCTATCTTTATCCATTCATACTTTCTTTCCTTTATTTTTCTTTTAAACATTCCGTCGATTCACTTCCATTTTCATTTTACACAAATACAACACTAAAAACTAACATTATTATTAGAGGGAAAATAAGGGTCTACCATTGTTTCAATCAATTTGAAATGATTGAAGTCGATATAATTCCATAGTTAAATTAAAGATTTTTGGATAATAACATTTGAAATATAGAAGTAAAAATAACGTAGCGTTCAACCATTATTATCCGAAAATATAATTTAATTTAAACTATGGAATTACATCGACTTAGCTTACGTAGGTAGCGTCCTGAAGAATCATTTCCAGTTTGATTTGAAACATTGTATACCTTTATTTTCCCTCTAATAATAATGTTAGTTATGTTGTGTCTTTGTGTTAAAATGAAAAGGAGTGAATCCGCCGGTATGTTTGAAAGAGATATAAAGAAAGAAGTATTGAATGGATAAAATAGATATTTAATCAATTAACTACACGTGTTTCGGTCATGAGTTTATCCATGTGTACATTATCAAGCTATATTATTAAAAATAACAATGTTAATGAAATAATATAATAGAAAATGAGAAAATGTTTCCGCACACAATGTCGACCTTCCTCAGATATATATATATTAATATATATTATATATATATATATATATATTACCAAACTTATGTAATTCCTTGGCGTGAGAAAAAACCCAGCAAATGGTTGATTGTAAAATATACTACAAACATTAACGGGAGAGAAAAATTTTTTGGAAAAAGAAAAGACCAAGATAATCGTCCCAACCAAATAATCTCATTGGACAATATTTTGCGCCAAAGAAAAAACAATTCATATGCATATATATATAAGATATATATATTCATATTTAAAACCGCCAAGGAGACTACAAGCTAATAAGTAAAAAATGTGCTCAATATCTAAGTAGAGGAGCAAATTTAATTTAGATTTATCTTTTATATATATATGTTATATATATAATCATATATAAAAGATAATTCTAAAATTATTTGCCTTGAGATTTATCTTATATATATATGTATATATATATATATATATATATATATATATATAATAATATATATATATAATATATGTATCTTTGTATATATATATATATATATATATATTCGCACATACGTATCTATATACCGATACACATATATATACATATATTCACATATATATTATACACATGTACACAACACACACACACACACACACACACACACGCGCGCATTTATATATATTTGAGTATGTATGAGTGATTGTTTAAAAACAAAATATTCATTATCCTTTGCAGATGACACGAAATGGCACAAAACCTTTAAGAGCATCTTAAGTGCAATCCACCCGATTTAAGATAACAAAGTCAGTTGCACCGAGAAGCTAAGATATCAATTACCTTGATTGATCTCAACCGGTTTCAGCCTTTCAATTTTGGAAATACTTCGGTTCAAGAAAACGCAATTTTCCCGCATAGGCAACATACAAGGTGTGTCAAAAAGTATCGAGATTATTTGTACTTTTACACATACCTTATATCCTGAAAAAATACCATTATAGTCATTCTTCATTTCTATCTTGGTAAATACAGCTTTAAACATTGTACTTTTTGACACACTTTGTATTCTGAAAAACATTAATTAATGAAAAAATAAACGTATTTTTTATCAGAATACAAGGTGTTTAAAAAAATCTCGATACCTTTTTGACACACCTTGAATCCTTGAAAAATAACGTTCCATTCATTCTTCATTTCTATCTTGGTAAATACAGCTTTAAACTTGGTACTCTTTTCCCACACTTTGTATTCTAAAAAAACATTAACGAATGGAACATAATATTTTTTCGGAATACAAGGTGTGTCAAAAATTCTCGATACTTTTTGACACACCTTGTATCCTGAGAAAATAACGTTACATTCATTCTTCATTTCTATCTTGGTAAATACAGCTTTAAACATGTTACTTTTTTGACACACTTTGTATTCTGAAAAACATTAATGAATGTAACATAATTTGTTTCGGAATACAAGGTGTGTCAAAAAGGTATCGATATTTTTTGACACACCTTGCCTATCACTGACAATTTGAAAAGATCATCATTTAAACATATCTTTGATTTGGTTTGAATTCAGTTTTCCTTCTTCTAGGTCAGTTGTCATACCTTGGTTAAAGAGCCCAATCTGCTTAGCTATTTACCCATAGATAGAGGAAAAATAGTTTGATTCATACCCTTCTCAATGGTAGGTAATTACCTAACATATTCGCCACAGGTAGGATGGGACACAAGTTGGTCTGTAAGGTCGCCTGACACAAGCTCGCTAAAACATAGCCCAAATTAAGGCAGGAGGCCGGGATATCATAAGATCAAAATTACGAAAATATATTCCGTAATTTACAAATTAAATATTACAAATAAAACAAACTGTTGTATACCCCATTGACATCGTACCTCGGGTATATAAACGAGAGAGATGACTCAGTGATAAAGAGGGTGGCATTAGAGAGAGACACAGAGATACGGCGTTGTGTGTGTTTACTTGTATGTCACTTCTTCCTTTTTACGCCTAGTCGGTATTTCTGTTCCTTCCTTCTTTTGGTCGGTCGTCATCTTGTCTTCTACAGTCTAGCTGCTTCTTTTTCTAAGGGCTTCTTTTTAAGTCTTCCATTAATTAACTACAAGACTTTCCCTTGATCAAAGATTTATTTTTGCATTGCCCATTTTCATTCACCGCGCGGAGTTAGCGACCCAAGCAGAACACGTCTGTTCTGCGTCCCATTTAGGTTGAAAACTGACTTCCTAACTAACTAAAACACGTGACGTGCGAGATTCACGCCTTTGGGGTCAAGGTTTCCAAACGGACTGATATATTTCCATCCCCTTATCTGGAAACAATGGCTCCTTAGAATTCTCACTACAGGGCTTGTCAAAAACCCACACCACCATACAATTATGCAACAAAACATGTAACCTCTTATTATTTCAATTCGTTTTAATTTGGGAATTTAAGCGACACAAGACCATTTGGAATGTTACTTTTTAAAAATTGGGTGAAATAAAATTGGTCAAATAAGTAATCTGCAATCAAGCGACACCAGATAATCTGATTTACATTTTTGCATTGCGTCTTGAACAATTTGGACGGTCTCATTTTTTACCAGAGGGTAATGCAGGATGATAACGGACAGAAGATTTAGGAACACGGTTATTAATATATAATTAGAAATGTGATACATAGAATACTTTATGTTATTCATCTCTAATATTATTGTTTTATTCTCAAACGTATTAAAATCAATCCTATGAATGATTTTATATAGAAACTAATTGAAATATAACTAAACAAGTGTAGTATTTCTCTGAATGTTTGGGATGAGACTTGATGATTAGTATTATCTGCGTTATTCGGACTATTGTCCTCATCTTCATTGTTATCTGTACAACTGGACACATGGCCTAGTGGATAGAGGAGTTAGATTAATACAGTTCTAAGTGAGAGTTATCTCTAGAGTGCAGGTTCAATCCTGGCGGCTGTAACATAAAATAATAATTAACACAGTCTAACGCCTCTACCCCAGCTATGGTTAGCGGAATGAGAACAGGATAACCCCGTGGACTGAATAAAGGGTTAGGTTCAAAGTTCTGTGATGGCTCCCGATTACGACAAGAAGATTCCCGATTACGAGATGAATGTTCCAGAGTCCGAAAAGAAAGGTTCCCGAGTCCGACAAGAAATACCTGAAGAAGGTATCATCATCATCATATCGCACAAGTAGCATGAATATCCATGACAATCTCTCGCCAACCTTCCCTATCATTCATTGCCCCTGGTAGGTCTGCTGCGCAGCAACCAGCATCCCCGCATAGTTGGTCAATGTAGGTCCTTGCTGGGCGGCCCACGTTAGCAAGTCCATGTGTTGGCTTCCACATGAGAACGTCGATTATGAGCTCGTTCCTGTTTCTCCAGCAGTGTTCAGCATGCCTAGTCCGTCTCACTCAGATGCTTTGTGAGATGGAGGTGGGGGGGGGGCGAGTGGTCATACAGCTGCTTCCTTGTGGGGGTAGCGTTTCCACGATTTGTTCAAGACTTGCACGCAGTGTTATTGTGCAGCTCCTATCTAGAAATAGAAGTATATAAAGTAAACAAGCTAATTTTAAACTTTACCCCAACCCGAGGAAATCACACTTACGATATTTTTATTGCCAATAACCAAAAGTATGTTAATCCAGTTTGTTTGCTTTTTTTTCCCTTCCGATTTTTCACGCCAAAATCTCAACAAAAAAAAAGTCTTGAATTCCCGCCAGAATGTATTGCAATCATTCCGCGCGAGAAATTAGCCAGCCTGTCTTCAACTTTGACACGATCAACTACAAAACTGTTAACTTCTCCGAGGAAATTAAACTAGCTGACTTGGTTAATAAAAACAACAAACAAAGGGTTGCTTAATTACGTTCACCCTTTAAGCACAATGCCGAAAGCATTGAAACACTTCGGAAATTTGCAATACAAATTTTTTAAATTGAAAAAAAAAAAGAAAAAAGAAAAGAAAAAGAAAACAAGAAGTATTATTTGAATAAAATCTAAATTTTCAATTGAATTTCAATATGTCCGTTTTCGAACAAAGAAACTGTTTTTGGTTTAATTATAACAGGTTGTTCTTTTATCTTTATTTTATTTTATTTTATTTTATTTCTCGCCGACGGTCAAAGGATACGTTAAGAATTCTGTGACTTCACCTGTGGTTCACGATCGCTTTCCTGGGTATGACGTTAAACGGCATCTAATGATGAAGTTCCAGTTTTAGAGCTCTGAGGAGTGTCGGGTGCCCCTTCATTTCCATTATTTCCGGGTCCGTGCCCTAGGTAGGACGTTAAACTGCATCCAATAGTGAGGTTCTGATTTGAACCCATCAGAGTGTGGAGTACCCCTTCATTTCTATTACTGCCAGATCCGTGTTATGGGTATGACGTTAAACTGCATCCAATGGTAAGGTTTTGATTTGGAGCCTTGGAGAGTGTGGAGTACCCCTTCATTTCCATTATTTACAGGTGCGTGTCTTGGGTGTGATGTTAAACGTTAGCTAGAGGTGAAGTTCCAGTTTTGGGGCTCTGAAGAGTGTGGAGTACCCATTCCTTTTAATTACTTCCAGGTCAGTGTGCAGTACCCCTTCATTTCCATTACTG
>CM042169.1:67121832-67124332 GCA_023376005.1 Doryteuthis pealeii
AAATTTTCTATTTAATCCATAGATGTAACTCTAACAGGTACACTTACTCCGGGTCAGAGTGGGCCTGGGAGTAATGGTGATGAAGAGGTGCTCCACATTTCCCAGACCTTCAGAATTGGAACCTTGCAATCAGTTAGAGTTTAATGGCATACCCAGGACATGAAGACTCTCAGCTACAGCCTTCTAGCACCCATATGAAAAAAGGGGTTGGGCTTGCCATAAGCGCAATAAGGTTGGGACAATCATATAGGTGCTAGGGCTTGACGTGAACTTCTACTTGTTGCTTACTGCTGCTTTTCCTATCTTGTCTGGACGACATCTTGTCTGGACCTGGGCTACTTCAATCCAGTCTTCTGCTGGGGGTTGACTTTCCTTCTTAATTCTTCTTCTGGGCTGGGCCTAACATTGTCTTAATAATTTACACAAGTCTTGGTTTTATTTGGTCAAGTTTTATTAGCCCATATTTGATTCCGCCGCGAGGAGATAATGAACACCAGGTGAGCCGACAATTGTGTCTACTCTCCTTCGAAATCGGGTCGCATCTGCTTAACTAACTAAACTTATTCTAACGTGTCTGTCATGACGTAATTGTAACACACGGATACGTTATTTTTTGGCGTAATGAATATGCTGTGATTGGACTGCTTAATAAGATGGGACTATTTATCGCGTTGCCCGGCAACGATTTATAGACGAGTTCTGCCGGCTGAAAAAAAATCGATATTTGTGGCCCCCATAAAGAAAATATCATCACTTATTTTTTCAGTATAAACTAAAAAAAACATGGCCGCTAGTTGTTTTAATTTGTTTTGCTAAACTTGTTAGATATATTAGACTCTTTAGACAGGGAGCGCTACTCTTACGCTGAATTGGCAAAATGTTGGGAAATATGTTTGGTTGTATTAGAAGCATGGAAGAATATAAGATAAGAAATAAGAAATAAAATTCAAAGTCGGACTCAGTAACCTTCTCCGACTCGGGAATATCGGCCGAAACGTTGTACAGATAACAATGAAGATTAGGACAATAGTTCGAATAACACAGATAATACTGATTTGGTTTGTTTGGTTTATGGCATATGAACCCTTTTCGGGTCATTTAATGCTGAAACAAGTCATTTTGATGAAAATTTCTATGTTTCAAGTTCTTATATATCTTCAAATTTCGGCCGATGTGCCCCCCGGCCTTCTTCGGGTGTTTCTTGTCGGAAGGTTCCCGAAATCTCCAGCCAGGAATCGACACTGTCGTGTAAGGCTGTAGAATACACCAACTGCACCTCTGCAGAGCAGTAGAATCTCTCCAATGGACTTACCTTTTAGCCAAGGATGCTTAAGGACGGAATCCTAGTGGATGATCCATCCATGACATGCAACACTCTACTTCAATCGGCTAGCCCCTCCCTGTTATACGACCTATCAACCTCATAGTGATAGTTTGGTAGAAAATTATTTATTTTTAGAAAAACAATTTCTATTTAACCCATAGATGCGACCCTAACAGATACTAGTTATGCTTAGCATTTGGTAATTGTCCGTATAATATCTTTTTGGAAGCCTATTCTCATTCATTCTGACAACGTGATCAGCCCAACTATGCTGAATGCTAGTAAAGTTTCAATGCCATCAATGTTACATTTTTTAAATATTTAATATTGAATTAAAAAATAGCACAATACAACAATATAACAATACACACACACACACACACACACACACACACACATATATATATATATATATATATATATATATATATATATATATATATTTATATTTTAGCTTGAAGGCAATAATTAGATATTATTATAAATCAAGTTCCAAAAATTAATTAAGTTCCAAAAATAAGATGAATTTATTTATCGACATTATAACGTTTCGGTTTATTTAACCCTTCATCAGGATAGATTATGGGATAAAGATGGATATTTCGTAAATGATAGGAGTTAGAAAAATATTTATAAAACCTTTTTAACTGTATTTGTTCAGCTTTATATTTTTGGAAAGACGAGCTGCGATCCGCACACGCGAAGATGTCATGACGCGGCACGTAACTCGAAGAAATGCATTTAACATAAGAGGAGAAGAAGTATTAATGGACTGATGTTATGAGAACAAAGGGAACAAAGTGGGAATGATAACTAAATAATTAAATAAAGCCTGGTATTTTATATATATATATATATATATATATATATATATATATATATATATATATATATATATTATATATATATATATGTGTGTGTGTGTGTGTGTGTGTTACAATAAGATATACATAATCTGATGACATAGAAAAATGCGGCGGAAGTGCTCACATTCGAAACTATTGTATAATTTTTTTCTTTTTTGCAACATCAAGGTTTTTCTTTTGAACTCATATGACTTTTGTCTCCACTCTTAACAACACGGAGTATAAACAAGCTCTGAAGATGATTTTCATAAAATCGAAATATTGTTCAATATCATCTATGTTATAAAATGTTTTAACTTTAACAGCATTT
>CM042169.1:67129332-67141286 GCA_023376005.1 Doryteuthis pealeii
TTGAACTCGGGACGACGAGTCCATTTCCCATGACTTTAACCATTACACCACGCGCTCCCTTTTTATCATATATGTGTTAGAATGTGGTAATATTGTCCTGGGTATGACATTAAACCCTATCTGATGATGAAGTTCAAGTTCTGGACCTCGGGGAATGTGGAGTACCCCTTCATCACCATTACTCCAGCCCCCCCCCCCTCATCAGCTGTTAGGAATCCATCTATGTTAAATAGAAAAAAATGCACTTATAGTTATTTAATCTATGTGTTAAATAGTTAGTTATTTAATATTATTTAATATTATTTAATATTATTTAATATTAAATATCAAATAGAAAAAATGTACTTATAGTTATTTAAATAAATATTAATAAATTTAAAAATAAATTTAATATTAAATATTAAAATTGAATATTAAATATTTAATTTTAATATATATTTAATTTATATTAATAAATATTAAATAAATATAAATATTTCTGTAATAAATAAATATTAAATAATAAATATTTATATTATAATAAATAATTATTATAATTTATTATAATAAATATAAATATTTATTATAATAAATATTTATATTAATTATATTATATTAATTCGAAATTAATTATATTATAATTTATATATATTTAATATTTATTTATATTATATTATATTTATATTTTATTTATTTATTTAATATTAAAATTAAATATTAAATATTAAATATTAAAATTAAATATAAAAATTAAATATTAAATATTTAATATTAAATATTAAATAGAAAAAATGTAGTTATAGTTATTTAATCTATGTGTTAAATAGTTAGTTATTTAATATTATTTAATATTATTTAATATTAAATATTAAATAGAAAAAATGTACTTATAGTTATTTAATCTATGTGTTAAATAGTTATTTATTTAATATCATTTAATATTATTTAATATTATTTAATATTAAATATTAAATAGAAAAAATGTACTTATAGTTATTTAATCTATGTGTTAAATAGTTAGTTATTTAATATTTTTTAATATTATTTAATATTATTTAATATTCAATATTAAATAGAAAAAATGTACTTATAGTTATTTAATCTATGTGTTAAATAGTTAGTTATTTAATATTTTTTAATATTATTTAATATTAATAATTAAATAGAAAAAAATGTACTTATAGTTATTTAATCTATGTGTTAAATAGTTAGTAATTTAATATTATTTAATATTATTTAATATTAAATATTAAATAGAAATAATGTACTTATAGTTATTTAATCTATGTGTTAAATAGTTAGTTATTTAATATTATTTAATATTATTTAATATTAAATATTAAATAGAAAAAATGTACTTATAGTTATTTAATCTATGTGTTAAATAGTTAGTTATTTAATATTATTTAATATTATCTAATATTAAATAGAAAAAAAATGTACTTATTGTTATTTAATCTATGTGTTAAATAGTTCGTTATTTAATATTATTTAATAGTATTTAATATTAAATAGAAAAAATGTACTTATAGTTATTTAATCTATGTGTTAAATAGAAAAACAAGTGAGTTTGAAAAATGACGTCGACATAAGATGACCCAATTAACATTATCATATAAACGGTCACCATCAACGAAAAAGAGAACAAAAAGATGAAAAAATATACAACGGTGCCACAGAATTGAATTGGAAAAACAGATGGTACAATCACAACACCAAATTCAATAATAGAAGATATTCTAACGTACGACTCATTCAAAATATGTACGGCATATAAAAAATGTAACAAGCACAAAGCACATAATAAAATGACATATTTTGAAAAGGACCAACCTTTTAAAGGAGGTGAATTAAAATGCAGTATCAAGACGAAATATTATGCCTTCTCCAACATACTGGCAAAAATTCCGAAACAAAAGAAAGAGAGAGAGAGAAAAAAAAACGGATTAGTTTCTAAGTGTAGACATCTATATATTAATAGTCGTGTTCCTTAAAATTACGACCGTTATCATCTTGTAACACTGCCAGATTCTTATGTCTTATGAGTCTCGTCATCTTACATAATAATTGACATGATGTAAAGTCCAACCAACCAACCAACCAACCAACCAACCAACCAATCAAATAGAGCGGGAATCTACCACGGCTTAAACTGAATCGGTCACGTGATATTCGAGCTGCAAAAAAACACGTTTAAAAAAACATCTCATCCTGGTACTTCGGGGGAATCTCCATGGCGTAATGGCCAACGTGTTGGATTGCAAAATCGGAGTAATCGAGTAAGAACTTAAGTCTCTTTATTACAATCTCTTTTGAACTAATACGCTTGGGAAAGGTATGAACACACTCCACCCCTACAGTTACGTGTTAAATAGTACCACTGCTGTTTTCTACAAGGATGCATTTGGCATCAAATAACACACCAAGGTTGATATGCCATTAAACAAAGAAACCAAACCTAGTATTTCTGGACCCCTATAACTTGAAAATAATTTGCGAAAGTGTAGTACAGTAGGTAACACCCCTTCAGCAATCTACCAGATGGACTGGCTCATAGTCATAAAATAGTCTACGATTAAAGTAGATTAATTAACTGAATAATATTCAGACTCATTTTTGCTGCATTGGTTATACCGAACTGACCCTCCTCTTTTAGTGTTAGTTTGTCTTGTTAATTGTTTGTACTTATTTGTTCTGGGATTGTATGTATCCGTTTAGCACTGGATGCTGGGACATAATAAATGTTTTAAGCAAACCATTAATCTGTGTATATTTCCACCTCGCAATACAATAGAAATACATATATTTCTGTTAAGTTTGTATATTATAGAAAAGTGTGACGGATAATAATATAAAACTAGCGAGACATGTGGATATACCACGTAATTATCACATTTGATATGTTTACTTAAGAGCTATTGCGAAATAGTTCAATATGGAAAAAGTATAATAATTTTGGTTTAACTCTCCCCCCTCTCTCTCTCTCTCTCTCTCTCCCTCTCTCTTAATTTTACTTTCTTTCCTTCGTTTCATCTTTTCATTATGTTCGATTGAATCAGATTAGTGTTATTGCTTCCACGTGCCTACTCACTCTCTTTATCTTCCCCCTAACCTATTCCTGTGTTTAATTCATATCATATTATTTCTGAGTAGCATGTTCTTTTTCTTCCCTATAATTAAAAGGGAATAGTCCGTTATTCAGCTGAGTTGACGACACTCATAAGTAATAAGAATTCAGCGGATAAGCAACACCAGATAATGAGGAATTACATTTTTGCATTTCATCTTGAACGATTTGGACAATCTCATTTATTAATTAGACGGTGTTGCAAGATGATAGCGGTCACACAATTAAGGGGTATTAATATATGGTTGGGTCACACCAACCGCATGCCCGCAAAGAGACTAACCCAAAAATAATTTATGGTGAACTCGCAGATAACATGCGGAGGATATGAGGCCCCCAAAAAGCGGTTCAAAGAACATATTAAGACGACGCTGAAAAAAAGCACGATCACACTTTCAAGCGTGGAAGATATGGCCTCCAACAGACAGTGTTTGCGAGACGCGACCCGCACAGGAACTGAGCGGCTCAATATCGAGATTAACAGGGCTGTAGAGCGACGACGTCTTCGTTGTCATGAACCACCAAATGCAGATGGGAATTCCCCTTGCAATGTGTGTGACCGCTTCTACACGCCCAGAGGGTCTATAAATATTGAAGACATGGAGTGACGTCATCGTCATCTGCGACGGATTTCTAAAAGGATTAATATATAGGATTATATTGGCAGCTAGTAACAGCCAAAACTACCAAAACCTTTAAAAAGCTATTATACGTTTAAGATAGACCAACATAAAGGCCAATCATTGCTACGAATTTTCTTCAAAGCTCATTAATTTAGCAAAACATGTCTTACGCCATTCATCCCGATTTGATGCTAGATTTTCCCAGGCACTTAGGTCGATATTGAGTCATTTCAAATTGTCCTTCATTTCATCTTTTTAGCGTAAGAGTGGACATCCAATCGAACGCTTAGCATTTGGTAGTTCCGTATAATATCTTTTTTGGAAGCCTGTTCTTATTCATTCTGACAATGTGGCCGGCTGAAGCTTTGCTAGTAATGTTTCAATGCCTGCAATGTTGTTATCACACTATCATGCCATTTTATACCGCAAATGGAACACACACACTCACACACACAAACATATTTTTTTTCTAGGCATGTGCTATTGAACAATACGGAGTATTCTTTCTTCATTTTTTGGGTTTGTATTTTTTCCAGTCTTCTTGCGATCTTTCTTGAGTCTGGATCTAATTGGTATATAATATTTCCCATACTTATATCCCGAGCACTTTCGACTGTTTCGCCAGTCGTCATCATGGGGTACCTAATTTTTTGTTTTTAGTTCATTTTTTTTAGTTCTTTTATCTATGTTTTATCAAATTTGGAGAGTCTATTTTTTAAGAAGGGGGGTAAGTAAAATGTTAGTTATTAAATATATTTAATACGTTGTCTCCGACTTTAAATGTTATTTTGTTGATGTTAGGTTTTTTTATTTTTTATGCATATGGCTTCTAGGATCTGTAGGCGTTTCTTATTGTTATTTTTGTAGATAATTTTAGTATTTTTGTTTAATATTTTCCTAATATCAGGGGAGGTGGATTTTTCTGGGTGTTTTTAATTAAGTGTTGTTTTATGGATATATATATATATATATATATATATATATATATATATATATATATACTAGCAAATATATGCACCCACCGGGTGCCAGTATTTAAGTTTTAATGTAATAAAATATTGTATTAAATTAGAAAGGCTAATGAAACTAAATAAGAATACAGATAAAAAGATTTGAAACAGAGGGAGTATAATAAAAAATAGAACAACTGAAATTTACTCTTCCATCACTCTTGTCTTTGATTGTTATTTTTTCTAATTTAAGTATTTTCTTAAAAGAGGAAGTAAAGAATAAAATGACAGTTATTTTTTCTGGTTAATGGATTTCTTTTAAGATTTATTGAAGAGATTTTTGCTTATGTTCATTAAAATAAAACCAAACAGTTAGACATCAATAACACTGAGCACATATTTAATAAAATCACATTTTTAATATTAAATTAGCCTTCCCGTTCACACTGTAAACCACTATTTTGTTGTATATATAAATATAATTGCATGTTGTCAGTATGTAGACATGGTTAACAGTATTAATAATGTAAACAATATTTTCCATAATTGAGGTTTAAATGAAAATACAATCATGGAGAATGTGATGTCAATAACTAAGGGAATAGTGAGAAGAGTAGTAATATAGTTACGGTTACAGACAGAAAAGCACACAATCTCCATTATAATAAGATTTATTAATAATTGAGGTTTAAATAAAAATACAATCATGGAAAATGTGATGTCAATAACTAAGGGAATAGTGATAAGAGTAGTAATATACTTTCGGTTACAGACAGAAAAGCACACAATCTCCATTATAATAAGATTTATTAATAATTGAGGTTTAAATAAAAATACAATCATGGAAAATGTGATGTCAATAACTAAGGGAAAAGTGATAAGAGTAGTAATATATTTTCGGTTACAGACAGAAAAGCACACAATCTCCATTATAATAAGATTTATTAATAATTGAGGTTTAAATAAAAATACAATCATGGAGAATGTGATGTCAATAACAAAGGGAATTGTGACTTGAGTAGTAATATAGTTTCGGTTACAGACAGAAATGCACACAATCTCCATTATAATAAGATTTATTAATAATTGAGATTTAAATAAAAATACAATCATTGAGAATGTGATGTAAATAACTAAGGAAATAGTGCTAAGAGTAGTAATATAGTTTCGGTTACAGACAGAAAAGCACACAATCTCCATAATAATAAGATTTATTAATAATTGAGGTTTAAATAAAAATACAATCATGGAAAATCTGATGTCAATAACTAAGGGAATTTTGACTTGAGTAGTAATATATTTTCGGTTCCAGACAGAAAAGCACACAATCTCCATAATAATAAGATTTATTAATAATTGAGGTTTAAATAAAAATACAATCATGGAAAATCTGATGTCAATAACTAAGGGAATTTTGACTTGAGTAGTAATATATTTTCGGTTCCAGACAGAAAAGCACACAATCTCCATAATAATAAGATTTATTAATAATTGAGGTTTAAATAAAAATACAATCATGAAAATCTGATGTCAATAACTAAGGGAATTTTGACTTGAGTAGTAATATATTTCGGTTCAGACAGAAAAGCACACAATCTCCATAATAATAAGATTTATTAATAATTGAGGTTTAAATAAAAATACAATCATGGAAAATCTGATGTCAGTAACTAAGGGAATTGTGACTTGAGTAGTAATATAGTTTCGGTTACAGACAGAAAAGCACACAATCTCCATTATAATAAGATTTATTAATAATTGAGGTTTAAATAAAAATACAATCATGGAGAATGTGATGTCAATAACAAAGGGAATTGTGACTTGAGTAGTAATATAGTTTTTGTTACAGACAGAAAAGCACACAATCTCCATTATAATAAGATTTATTAATAATCGAGGTTTAAATAAAAATACAATCATGGAAAATGTGATGTCAATAACTAAGGGAATAGTGATAAGAGTAGTAATATAGTTTCGGTTACAGACAGAAATGCACACACTCTCCATTATAATAAGATTTATTAATAATTGAGGTTTAAATAAATATACAATCATGGAAAATGTGATGTCAATAACTAAGGGAATAGTGAGAAGAGTAGATATATAGTTTCGGTTACAGACAGAAAAGCACACAATCTCCATTATAATAAGATTTATTAATAATTGAGGTTTAAATAAAAATACAATCATGGAAAATGTGATGTCAATAACTAAGAGAATAGTGAGAAGAGTAGTAATATAGTTACGGTTACAGACAGAAAAGCACACAATCCCCATTATAATAAGATTTATTAATAATTGAGGTTTAAATAAAAATACAATCATTGAGAATGTGATGTCAATAACTAAGGGAATTGTGACTTGAGTAGTAATATAGTTTCGGTTACAGACAGAAAAGCACACAGTCTCCATTATAATAAGATTTATTAATAATTGAGGGTTAAATAAAAATACAATAATTGAGAATGTGATGTAAATAACAAAGGGAATTGTGACTTGAGTAGTAATATAGTTTCGGTTCCAGACAGAAATGCACACAATCTCCATTATAATAAGATTTATTAATAATTGAGGTTTAAATAAAGATACAATCATGGAAAATGTGATGTCAATAACTAAGGGAATAGTGACTTGAGTAGTAATATAGTTTCGGTTACAGACAGAAAAGCACACAATCTCCATTATAATAAGATTTAATAATTGAGGTTTAAATAAAAATACAATCATGGAAAATGTGATGTCAATAACTAATGGAAAAGTGATAAGAGTAGTAATATAGTTTCGGTTACAGACAGAAAAACACACATTATAATCTCCATTATAATGAGATATATTACACCTTGCATCAAAAAGTGTCGGCATTGGCATGCCACAGAGAAGGGGATAAGTGGGAATTTGCTGAAACTAGTTAACGATAAGTATTACATTTGCAGACAGTGGCAGCCAAAAAGCTATTATTTTCACCCTTGCCAGGAACCAACCAAATATTCGTGACGTCCATAGATACACATACGTTTATAATAGCCCAACAGAAAGGCCAGTGATCGCTACGAATTTCTCCTATCATAACAATGACATAAAATGTTAGTCAACACAAAAGAAGAAAATTTAAAAAAGAAGACTCTTTATCTTTGGTAGAAAGAATCTTTTTAATTGGATGGACAATTGTGTCCTTTACTAAAACGGCGAGAAAAAGCCAAAAAAAAAATTAAGTCAATCAAAAAAAAAAAATGACAACAACAAAATAAACCTGATGTTTACCGAAAATGCAATGTTTATAGGGTGAGCCGTTTACATTTGAGGTACGACTTTGACCTTTTTATGTCACAGCCATTATTTTACATGAGTCTAAAAACCTCGTTACTCCGAAGACGCCAAATCGGCACCATTACATGAGAGATGGAATATTTTTAGAGACATCATTAATTCTGGGTTTGGATTTGCGATTACTTATTCACCAGATCTTACAGCACTCTTCCTGGATAGCACAATATCTTTGCATCTTACAGCACACTTTCTGGATAGCATAATATCCTCACGCGAAAAATATGCTGAGTTTACCGGTGTATAAGACGCAAATTCAAGGAAGAAATTATCTTAGTACTTTTAGGGAGGGAAGTTGTCTGTGTTTTTTGGTTAATTGAACTATACCATTGTATAAGACGCAAATTTTAGGAAGGAAAGTTGTCTTAATATTTGTTTTGTCTATTTGCAGTATATTAGTGTACAAGACGCACTTTTTAGGAAAGAGCTATCTTCCAATTGCAGTGTGCCAGTGTATAATACGCACATTTTAGAGAGGGGAGTTTTCTCAGTTTTTAGTCAAATTTCATTATACCAGTGTATATATATATTTACCAACCCCTTCGCACGGGCAGGATGTGAGACAAGATCAATTTCTTAGCGGAGTGTATACCAGTGTATAAGACGCAAATATTAGGGAGGGGAGTTATCTTAGTTTTTTTGTGCAATAGCATTATGTCAGTCTATAAGACGCAAATTTACGGGGGGAAGTAGTATTTTTTGTCCAATAGCAGTATGCCAGTGTATAAGACGCAAATTTAAGGTGGGGGAGTTGACTTTGTGTTTATTTTTGCAGTATACCAGTGTATAAGACGCACTATTTAGAGCGGGAGTTGTCTTATTTTGTGTTTAATTTCAGTATACCAGTGTATAAGACGCACATTTTAGGGAGAGGAATTATCTTAGTTTTTTGTCCAATAGCAGTATGCCAGTGTATAAGACGCACATTTAAGTGGGGTGAAGTTGACTTGGTGTTTATTTTTGCAGAATACCAGTGTATAAGACCACTATTTAGAGCGGGAGTTGTCTTATTTTTTGTTTAATTTCAGTATACCAGTGTATAAGACGCACATTTTAGGGAGAAAGTATCTAGATAAAAGGGTTGGGGTTTGCCATGAGAGTAATGGGATCGGGACTATCATATTTGTCCTAGTGCTTCACATGACCAGCCGATTGATCGGAAGGGGTCTCCCCAACCGAGCATTTAGCCTAAGTAAGAGTCCAAGTGGAGTGTCACATGTCATGGACTACTCACCTACCAGGATTCCATCCTTAAGCCTCACGGGTGACCACCCACTTCGATACTATCGACTGGAGCTTTAGAATACACCGACTGAACCTCCGTAGAGTGGTGATCACCAATAGAGCCACCTGTTAGACGTGAGTGGTGGCCCCTGATGCTTAAGAATGGAACTCTGGTGGGTGAGCAGTTCATGACATGCACAACCCTACTTTAGTCCTTACTTAGGCTATCCGGGCAGGTTACTGATGCAGTTTAACGTCACACCACGAACACTAATTATAATATAACTTTATTGTTAATGACTTTGTCATAGAAATATGTAGGAAATCAGGAATAAAAAGCGTTATTGAGAAAATAGATCTATAATACGTGTTATTTTAAGAGCATAATTACCTGAATCAGGGAAGGTAATTGCCAATACAATAATTATATACAATCAATATTTAAGAATCATGAAATAGGAAAGACTTTGTGTATAGATGACTTAATTGTTAGGAAAATAAAGATATTTACAAAACTTAAATTAATGTTTGTGATAATATTGAGTATCATAAATATATTTTGCGTATGTAATTTTAAAATTTTCAAGCTCCTAGAATGTCTGCGTAAACAAAGTTGTCCTACCATTTACCCATAGTTGGGGGAGGGTTTTCCCAAATGGCAGCAGCCTGAAGTGAAAAGTAATAGCTTGGTCTAAGATTTAAATTCGATTCCCAATTAAAATAAGTGTTACGCTAATCATGCTTTCATATTGCTAAGAGCATTATTATATATATATATATATATAATATATATATATATATATATATATATATATATATATATATATATAGGTATCACTTACTTTTAGTAATAATTGGTTTCAGTCAAAAAACGACTTTAGTCGAAGAAGGCATTATTTAGGCTCAGTTATTTGACCTAGGTCTAACCTTGCCTATTTTTTAAATGTTAGCCAACAAGGTATAGCAACAAATATAAGTTAAATTTATCTAGATAATATAAAAACGGTAATCATTCACACACACACACACACACACACCACAACAATTCTACTTAACAGTAAGTAACACTGAGGAACAACCAAAGGATTCTACCTAACATAAGGACAATGAGGAAAATAAAGGATTCTACCTAAACAAAGGACACCGAGGAACAACCAAAGGATTCTCCTAACATTAAGGAACACCGAGAAACAACTAAAGGATTCTACTAAACATTAAGGAAACACCGAGAAACAAACTAAAGGATTCTATCTAACACTAAGGAACACTGAGGAACAACAAAGGATTCTACCTAACACTAAGGAACTCAGGGAAAACCAAGGATTCTACTTACCCATAAGTAACACCGAGGAAACAACCAAAGATTCTACCTAACATTAAGGAACACCGAGAAAAACTAAAGGATTCTATCTAACACTAGGACACTGAGGAACAACCAAAGGATCTACCTAACACTAAGGAAACCAGGAACAACCAAAGGATTCTACTTACCCATAATTTAACAAGAACACGAGGAACAACCAAAGGATCCTACTAACCCAAGGACACGAGGAAAATCAAAGGAACTAACCCAACCTAAGGACCAACCAAAGATTCTTTACTAAGAACACACGAGATTCAACTGAAAAGTGCTCACCTGCAGTCTAAAATGGCGACAAAAATCGTAACAATTAAACATTCGTCACATAAAAAGAATGAAAAAAATATGTCTGAACATGATGAATGTTTTAAAAAAATGACGCGAGTTAGAAATGTATTTAGTGAAAAGGCTCAATAACTCATAAATACATTGCCTCCTGTTGTTAATGTTCTTTCCTGTTTTCCATAGATTCTTGATGAAATTTACGACTGTCGATATTCAACATTTTAAATTAATCTACAGGGTGTCCAAAAGTCTGGTACATGGGGATTAGTCGTATTATCGTCGCCCGGAAGAGGAAGCTTCCGACAAAAAAAACAAAGAGAAAGATAAAAATATATTTTAAAAAAAGGGAAAACGGAAAGAGGTTTCCGGTCAAAGAGCAGGGAGAAGATAAGAAATATATAACAAATGTCGTATCAGATCAAACGATAAATGCGTGGGCATAGTTTTTGTATAAAAAGGCTAGTGGATGAAGAATGTCAAGTTCAGACCCCATTCAGCAGCCAAGAGGACAACCTCGTGTCTCCCGTCAGCAGACACCCCTCGGGCACTCATCGTGAACACTCGTCGCCACCCACTCGATCGGGCATTTCATTGTGAAGCTCTACGCCCTCACCACCCACAAACCGAAGAAAATAAAGACGGGTCATATTTTTGTATATACGTATCTGTTGTTTATTGAAGTCCAGTACCGGTAGTAGTCGGCTATACAACATTAACACATAACTTTTAAAACAAAACGTTTATTTATTATAATCTTATTAATAATGAGATTGTGTTTTTCTGTCTGTAACTGAAACTATTTTCCCTACAAGTCACAATCTCTTAGTTATTGATATCACATTCTCCATGATTTTTATTTATCTAACCTCATTATTAATAAAATGTCTACATTATAATAACTGTTAACTATGTCTACTATACTGACACATGCAATATATTAATATATCAACAAAATAGCGGTTTACAGTGTGTACGGGAAGCTTAATTTTGCATATAACTATTAAAAAAATCGAATAATAATAGTCTAGTATTATTTGATTTCTAATTGTTTGGTTTATTTTAATGAATATAAGCAAAAATCT
>CM042169.1:67141386-67161386 GCA_023376005.1 Doryteuthis pealeii
ATATTATATATTATATATATATTATATATATATGAAGTGCATTGGAATTAATTTTGTTTAAGGTGGTTGTATTGTTTTATGTATAAAGCTCTCTCAGATTGGAGGTTTGTTTATATTTTTTCTTTGTGCCAGAATGTGTTATTTTCCGTTAGATATTTCGATAATTAGAATTGGAGGATGAATGTATTTAGGTGCTTGGAAATGAGCTATTTATCTGTTAAATGGTGAGTTAGAGAACGTGACAAATGTTCGTGGGTGAATCCAATGTATTTTTTTCATTTTCTGCGAGACTGCAATCTCCTAAGGGACATTTTAAATCTGTATACTACATTGGTCTCATTAAGCCGACTTGTCTGGAGAGGAAATATCTAATATTTCACTTTCATCCGCGTATTGCACATTTTACACTTTCTCTGCGAGGTCAAAAGTATTGTTCAGCTTTTCGTCTTCCTCATTTCACACTGTCATTCTGCTGGAACTAATCATCTACCAGTTGTATTTTAAATACTAGTTCTTGCTCTTCTAGCTGGATAAAGGTGATCCGTCTTAATCACAAATCCCGTCTTATTATATTATTATTTTCACTTTCTTTTGGTCCACATCGCGTTAGCTGATGGTATTTCCCAGAGACTGAGTTGATAAAATTTTCTGAGGTCTCCAGGAATCTTTCTGAGCAAGGATACAGTGCAGTAGTGGATGGTCTTAATTATTCCTCTGATTCCAGCATCTTCCATCTTATTTCCAAGTTTATGGGACCGATCCAAGTGGCGTATCACTTTCACTCTCATATTCCATAGCTTTTCAGTTCTCTGGCCAAGGTCATCCAGGGTATTTGTACAATCTTTTCGTTTTCCTTTCATTCTTCACCTGTGATCTGCTGGAACTGCAAAAGTACCAAAAGTGACATGTTTTCTTTCTTTTTTCTTCTTTTTTGTAATAACAGTCTGGTCTCTTGCTGGGATAAAGTGATCCATTTTTATCTCAATAGTACCAGAGAATTTTTGCAGTTTTCATTCTCAAAGACAGATTCGGATTTAATGAAGATACCATTTTGTTTGTATTGTCAAAATTTAATTTTTGGCATTAATTCCCAGTGGATGAACCTTACCATCCAGCATGCCTTGTTTGTATTCCCGTTGTGTTCCTTTATGTATATTCGCTTAGTACATTATTATTATTATTAGCAACAGAAAACACCTCAGGGCGTCGTAAAAGTTACGTGCAAGACATTGCTGAGAGGGTCGGGAGTTCAAAATCAATGTCAGAGGTTTTGTATCATAAGTAAGGCCAAATCCTCATATTTTATTATAGGAAGTAAATAAACAAAAAACAATAAAATGAAAACTTGAGCTTCCGTCCCTCTCAAATAAAATGTTTATTGCGTGCATGTAATAATTCAAAACAATTATTTGAAATATTCTCCACAATCAATTTCCACAAAATCGTAGGTATTTATTTATTTGTAACTTTTTAATTAACTTCTGTTACTGTAAAAAAATTATTAAAAAAAAAACAGAGGTTAAAAAAAACAATTTTTAAATTTCTTACTAAAATTGTGGGTGTATATACATAATAATATTGGACAGTATGCTGTGACATAGGAAGCTAGACGTAGTTTTTGTTACAGACAGATATACAGAACCAATCTCCATTATAATAGATTATTATTATTAATTATTGTGTTTGTTGTTGCTGTTGCTGATTGTTGTTAATATTTTATAATGACGACTTTCCAGGATGCCATCCTTCAAGCTAGTTCGATTGAAGAGCACAGGTATTGTGACTGTCAGGAAAGACACCTTGGTTCTTGACAAATTGGCGTTCCAATTCTGAGCGGATTTATTACCACTACGCTTCATTAACTATATTTCGTCTCGCCCGTTAAAAACGTATCCTCATCCTTCCACGTCCACGGACACGTGTCACGATGCTCGCAGATCTGTTGCTCGAAAACTGGATTTCGGACATCATCATACATTGGATATTGTTTTATATCCATTTCTCCAGTTGCTCAGCGCATCAATTATCTGCATCTTCATGCAGTGCTCGTTCGTTGGCCTTTAACTATGAAGCCACGGAGATAAGGATTGTTGACATATTGCGATTTTTAAAATTAAGGCGCAGCTGATGGACACGACTGTCAGTATTTGTTCAAGAAGCTTCTGTTATCTTATATCAATTCTGAATTTGGAAAAGGGATCCTTATAATGTTAACCAAATAGAGATTTGTTTTGTTTTGTTTTGGATGATTTTCCTTTGTTACATTTAGAAGAATACGTTGCAGTGGTTACATTTCAGATACATTCTGACAGTCTGACGTTACCAAACTCTGTACGAACGGTTATCAATATCTCATTAAACTTCCTCTCATTTGATATATATATATATATATATATATATATATATATATATATATATATATTATATATAGTATTAGCATTTTATATTTGTTATATCGCAGACTTACCCCACTGAATCCACACTTACCAACCATGTGACCAAATTTCACCGTAAGTTCAACTTTCCTTTTTATATATATATATATTGTGGTGAGGTTTAAATTCAGAATTCTAGAAATTCTGCATGATTAAATCTCAGCTACATTTCAGCCTATCAGCGGACTTAGAATTTACTGACAGTATCCACTGCAGATGGTGAGTTCCAGTTCTGGAGGTCTGGGAATTGTGACTACCCCCTTGATGCTTTTTACTCCAAGGTCCACTGTGACCCCTGACGTCATTACCTGTTAAGGTTCCCATCTATGGGGGCCCTGTGTATGACGGTAATTCTTATCGTGTTGAGTTTCCAGTTCTGGATGTCTGATAATTATGGACTACCCTTGATGCTTTTATTCCGAGGTCCACTTTCGTGCTTTGGACCCATAGAGATTGTACGTTTAGGGTCTCATCTAAGTTGTGTCCTTTCGTATGGTTAAATATCATCTTGTATTATTTTTACTACATTTTTTCTGGTAAACTTACATATTGTTAAAAGACTTTTGTCAATACACGATAGAAAGAAGGCTATTTTTTTTTCTGTAACCCACGTGTCTGCTTTTTTTTTTCTTCCTGATGTGAACCTTGTCATCATCTCTTCATTTCTCTTTAGCCGGGCAAAATGCCGCAGGAATTAAAGAGAAGGCGAATGCAAGAAAACCATTTTAATGAGAAAGCCGGTTAAAGAATGCATTGAAGAATTGGTTAAATCATTTCGATTTGTGCCACAAGTATTCGGAACACAAACCTCGAGACTAAATAGGATTTTCAACAAAAAATACAGTGGAGGCGCGTTGTGCAGTGGTTATCTTCGTATAAAATAGACACGGTGAAACGAGTTCAAATCTGAACGGGGCTGTTTGAATTTACCATAAAATACAATGGACGAACGCGGTTGGAATGGTAATGTCGTTAAAATGGAGACGGCAAGACAGTTCAAATTCCGAAAAAATATGACAATTGTTTGGAAGTCTGCACAATCACCACACAATATTTTCCATACCTCAAGTTCTGATGAAAGTTACCAAAACCGGAAATGTTATAAGGTCAAATTCACCATAAAGAAAATAACTCCTCATGTTTTGAAATATTTCGGTGTTTTTGTCTATTTCACAGATTACACACACACACACATGCGCGTGCGCACACACACACACACACACACACACACACACACCACGCATTATATATATATATATATATATATATATATACACACACACACACAACACATTATATATATATATATATATATATATATGGGCGTTATTGTCCAAGAGAAGATAGTAAACGATTTACGTTCAAGTTTCATTAATATATGTTTATTCTCTCAAATAATATTTTCTACTTCGCAACACACAGACTCCTCTTACACACATACATTACATGCATTCATACATATATACATATATACTCACATCCACGCTAACATATAGATTATAACACATTTATATACAATTGCCACACACACAACACACACATACACGCGTATATATATACCTGCGGCATTGTCTGCCCACCGACAACCCCAGGCCTTACAATACATATATACACACACTCCTATATATATATATATATATATATATTATATAAATATATATATATATATATATATATATATATATGTTCAATGTACCCTTAGTAGCGACATGAGCTTTTAAGCGACTCCGGTTCATTGCTAATAGCGTAAACCATCACCTGACTCCTCAAACAAGGTTAATCCTATACACTACACCCTAAACCTCCCACTAATCGTCTCATATACATATAGTATCCAATTGCTGATTTAACGTTTCTTGTTGCAGAACATAGAGACACAACACCTCTCTTTTAAAGTGATCAACTATATTAAAATACAGAGCAAAATAATACTACTAAATATTATTATTTTAGAGGAAAAATAAAGGGTCTACCTGTTCAATCAAATCGAAATGATGAAGTCGATGTAATTCCATAGTTAAATTAAAGATTTTTTTGGATAATAACATTTGAAATATATGAAGAAAAAATTAACGTAGCGTTCAACCATTATTATCCGAAAAATATATTAATTTAACTATGAATTACATCGGACTTAGTTAAACGTAGGGTAGGGTCCTGAAGAAATTCATTTCAGTGATTGAAACCATGGTAGACACTTATATTTTCCCTCTAATGATAATGTGTCGTAATTGTGTAATGAAAATGAAGTGAATCCGACGGTATGTTGAAAGAGATAAAGGAAGAAAGTATTTGAATGATAAAATTGGATAGTTTTAATCAATTTAACTTACCGTGTTTTCGTCATGAGTGTATCCATGTGTACATTATTCAATCTATTATTATTTTAAATTACGAAATGTTAATGAAATAATAATAATAGGAAAAATGTAGAAATGTTCCGCACACAAAGCAATGTCGACCTTCCTCAGATATATATATATATATATATAATATATATAATATATATATATATATATATACCAAACTTATGGTAAATCCTTGCGGTGAGAAAAAACCCAGCAAATTGTTTGATTGTAAAAATATACTACCAAAATTAACCGGGGAGAAATTTTTTTGGAAAAAGAAAAGACCAAGATAATCGTCCCAACCAAAAATAATCTATTGGTACAATATTTTGGCGAAAAGAAAAAACAATTCATATGCATATATATATAAGATAATTATATTCATATAAAACCGCCAGGAGACTAAAGCTAATAATAAAAGTGCTCAATACCTAAGTAGAGCAATAATTTAGAGATTTATCTTTATATATATATATATATATATATTATATATATATATATATATATATATATAAAGATATATATCTCTAAATTAATTTGCTCTGAGAATTTATCTTATATATATATGATATAATATATTATATATATTAATATATATATATATATATATATATATATATATGTATCTTGTATATATATATAATATTATATATATATATATTCGCACATACGTATCTATATACCGATACACATATATATACATATATTCACATATATATTATACCACATGTAACACACACCACACCACACACACACACACACACACACACACGCGCGCATTTATATATATTTGAGATATGTATGAGTGATTGTTTAAAAAAAATATTCATTATCCTTTGCCAGATGACACGAAATGGCACAAAACCTAAGAGCATCTTAAGTGCAATCCACCCGATTTAAGATAACAAAGTCAGTTGCACCGAGAAGCTAAGATATCAATTACCTTGATGATCTCAACCGGTTCAGCCTTTCAATTTGGAAATACTTCGGTTCAGAAAACGCAATTTCCCGCATAGGCAACATACAAGGTGTGCGTCAAAAAGTATTCGAGATTCTGTACTTTAAACATACCTTATATCCTGAAAAAATACCATTATAGTCATTCTTCTTTCTATCAGGTAAATACAGCTTTAAACATTGTACTGACACAACTTTGTATTCTGAAAAACATTAATGAATGGACGTATTTTTTAATCGAATACAAGGTGTTTAAAAAAATCTCGTACCTTTTGACACCACCTTGATTCCTGGAAAAATAACGTTCCATCATTCTTCATTTTCTATCTGGTAAAATACAGCTTTAAACATGGTACTTTTTTTGAACACTTCGTATTCTGAAAAAACATTAATGAATAGAACGTAATATTTTTCGAAAAATACAAGGTGTGTTCAAAAAAATCTCGATACTTTTGACTCACCTTGAATCCTGGCAAAAATAACGTTCCAATCATTCTTCATTTCTATTTGGTAAATACAGCTTTAAACATTACACTTTTCAACACGCTTTGTATTCTGAAAAACATTTAATGAATGGAACATAATATTTTTTCGGAATACAAGGTGTTTCAAAAAATCTCGATACTTTTTGACACACCTTGTACCCTGAAAAAAATAACGATACATTCATTCTTCATTTCTATCTTGGTAAATACAGCTTTAAACATGGTACTTTTTGATACACTTTGTATTCTGAAAAATATTAATGAATGGAGATTTTTCTAGAATACAAGGTGTGTTAAAAATCTTGATACTTTTTTGACACACCTTGTATCCTGAAAAAAATAACATTACATTCATTCTTCATTTCTATCTTGGTAAATACAGCTTTAAACTTGGTAACATTTTGACATACGTTGTATTCTGAAAAACATTAATGAATGGAACATAACTTTTTTTCGGAATACAAGGTGTTTCAAAAAATCTCGATACTTTTTGTGACACAACTTGTATCCTGAAAAAAATAACGTTCCATTCATTCTTCATTTTCTATTTTGTAAATACAGCTTAAACATGGTACTTTTGATACACTTTGTATTCTGAAAAACATTAATGAATGAGAGGTTTTTCTAGTACAAGGGGTGTTAAAAATCTCGATACTTTTTTGACACACCTTATATCCTGAAAAAAATAACATTCCATATATTCTTCATTTCTATCTTGGTAAATACAGCTTTAAACATTATACTTCTTTTGACACTTTGTATTCTGAAAAACATTAATGAATGGAACGTAACTTTTTTTCGGAATACAAGGTGTGTCAAAAAATCTCGATACTCTTTTGACAAAGCGTACACATCACTGAAAATTTGAAAATATCATCATGGAAACATATCTTTGATTTGGTTTGAATTCAGTTTTCCTTCTTCTATGTCAGTTGTCATACCTTGCTTAAAGAGCCCAATCTGCTTAGCTATTTACCCATAGATAGAGGAAAAATAGTTTGATTCATACCCTTCCCAATGGTAGGTAATTACCTAACATATTCGCCACAGGTAGGATGGGACAGAAATTGGTCTGTAAAGTCGCCTGACACAGGCTCGTTAAAACATAGCCCAAATTAAGCCAGGAGGCCGGGATATCATCAGATCAAAATTACGAAAATATATTCCGTAATTTACAATTTAAATATTACAAATAAAACAAACTGTTGTATACCCCATTGACATCGTACCTCG
This sequence comes from Doryteuthis pealeii, assembly GCA_023376005.1. Taxonomy (NCBI): domain Eukaryota; kingdom Metazoa; phylum Mollusca; class Cephalopoda; order Myopsida; family Loliginidae; genus Doryteuthis; species Doryteuthis pealeii. The sequence continues at coordinate 67,148,845 of CM042169.1, forward strand.
GGTATATAAGCGAGAGAGATGACTTTGTGATAAAGTGGGTGGCATTAGAGAGAGACAGACACAGAGATACGGCGTTGTGTGTGTTTACTTGTATGTCACTTCTTCCTTTTTACGCCTAGTCGGTATTTCTGTTCCTTCCTTCTTTTGGTCGGTCGTCATCTTGTCAGAGTCAAGCTGCTTCTTTTTCTAAGGGCTTCTTTTTAAGTCTTGCATTAATTAACTAAAAGACTTTTTCCTTGATCAAAGTTTTATTTTTGCATTGCCCATTTTCATTCACCGCGCGAAGTTAGCAACCCCAGCAGAACACGTCTGTTCTGCGTCCCATTTAGGTTGAAAACTGACTTTCTAACAAACTAAAACACCCTACCTGCGAAATTCACGCCTTTGGGGTCAAGGTTTCCAAACGGACTGATATATTTCCATCCTCTTATCTGAAAACAATGGCTCCTTAGAATTCTCGCTACAGGGTTTGTCAAAAACCCACACCACCATACAATTATGCAACAAAACATGTAATCTCTTATTTTTTTTCAATTCATTTTAATTTGGGAATTTAAACTACACAAGACCATTTGGAATGTTACTTTTTTAAAAAGTGGGTGAAATAAAATTGGTCAAATAAGTAAATTGCGATCAAGCGACACCAGATATTCTGGATTTACATTTTTGCATTGCGTCTGGAACAATTTGGACGGTCTCATTTTACCCAGAGGGTGTTGCAGGATGATAACGGACAGAAGATTTAGGAACACGGGTATTAATATATAATTAGAAATGTGATACATAGAATACTTTATGTTATTTATCTCTAATATTATTGTTTTATTCTCAAACGTATTAAAATCAATCCTATGAATGATTTTATATAGAAACTAATTGAAATATAACTAAACAAGTGTAGTATTTCTCTGAATGTTTGGGATGAGACTTGATGATTAGTATTATCTCCGTTATTCGGACTATTGTCCTCATCTTCATTGTTATCTGTACAACTGGACACATGGCCTAGTGGATAGAGGAGTTAGATTAATACAGTTCTAAGTGAGAGTTATCTCTAGAGTGCAGGTTCAATCCTGGCGGCTGTAACATAAAATAATAATTAACACAGTCTAACGCCTCTACCCCAGCTATGGTTAGCGGAATGATAACAGGATAACCCCGTGGACTGAATAAAGGGTTAGGTTCAAAGTTCTGTGATGGCTCCCGATTACGACAAGAAGATTCCCGATTACGAGATGAAGGTTCCAGAGTCCGAAAAGAAAGGTTCCCGAGTCCGACAAGAAATACCTGAAGAAGGTATCATCATCATCATATCGCACAAGTAGCATGAATATCCATGACAATCTCTCGCCAACCTTCCCTATCATTCATTGCCCCTGGGAGGTCTTCTGTGCAGCAACCAGCATCCCCGCATAGTTGGTCAATGTAGGTCCTTGGTGGGCGTCCCACGTTAGCAAGTCCATGTGTTGGCTTCCACATGAGAACGTCGATTATAAGCTCGTTCCTGTTTCTCCAGCAGTGTTCAGCATGCCTAGTCCGTCTCACTCGGATGCTTTGTGAGATGGAGGGGGCGGTCGAGTGGTCATACAGCTGCTTCTTTGTGGGGGTGCCGTTTCACGATTTGTTAAAGACTTGCACGCAGTGTTATTGTGCAGCTCCTATCTAGAAATAGAAGTATATAAAGTAAACAAGCTAATTTTAAACTTTACCCCAACCCGAGGAAATCACACTTACGATATTTTTATTGCCCAATAACCAAAAGTATGTTTAATCCAGTTTGTTTGCTTTTTTTCCCCCTTCCGATTTTTCACGCCAAAAATCTCAACAAAAAAAAAGTCTTGAATTCCCGCCAGAATGTATTGCAATCATTCCGCGCGCAGAAATTAGCCAGCCTGTCTTCAACTTTGACACGAATCAACTACAAAACTGTTAACTTCCGAGGAAATTAAACTAGCTGACTTGGTTAATTAAACAACAAACAAAGGGTTGCTTAATTACGTTCACCCTTTAAGCACAATGCCGAAAGCATTGAAACACTTCGGAAATTTGCAATACAAATTTTTTAAATGAAAAAAAAAAAAAAAAAGAAAGAAAACAAAAGTATTATTTGAATAAAATCTAAATTTTCAATTGAATTTCAATATGTCCGTTTCGAACAAAGAAACTGTTTTTGGTTTAATTATAACAGGTTGTTCTTTTATCTTTATTTTATTTTATTTTATTTTATTTCTCGCCGACGGTCAAAGGATACGTTAAGAATTCTGTGACTTCACCTGTGGTTCACGATCGCTTTCCTGGGTATGACGTTAAACGGCATCTAATGGTGAAGTTCCAGTTTTGGAGCTCTGAGGAGTGTCGGGTGCCCCTTCATATCCATTATTTTCAGGTCCGTGCCCTAGGTAGGACGATCAATTGCATCAAATGGTGAAGTTCCGATTTGGACCCCTCAGAGTGTGGAGTACCCCTTCATTTCCATTACTGCCAGATCCGTGTTATGGGTATGACGTTAAACTGCATCCAATGGTAAGGTTTTGATTTGGAGCCTTGGAGAGTGTGGAGTACCCATTCATTTCCATTATTTACAGGTGCGTGTCTTGGGTGTGATGTTAAACGTTAGCTAGAGGTGAAGTTCCAGTTTTGGGGCTCTGAAGAGTGTGGAGTACCCCTTCATTTTCATTACTTCCAGATCCGTGTCCTGGGTATGACGTTAAACTGCATCCAGTAGTGAGGTTCTGATTTAGAGCCTTGGAGAGTGTGGAGTACCCATTCATTTCCATTACTTCCAGGTCCGAGTTAAATTGAATCTAATGGTGAGGTTCCGATTTGGAGCCTTGGGGAGTGTAGAGTACCACTTCATTTCCATTATTTCCAGGTCCGTGTACTGTGTATGACGTTAAACTGCATCCAATGGTGAGGTTCTGATTTGAAGCCTTGGGGAGTGTGTAGTACATCTTCATTTCAATTATGTCCAGCTCCTTGTTCTGTGTATGACGTTAAACTGCATCTAAGGCTGAGGTGCCGATTTGGATCTGTGGGGAAGTAGAAATGTCAAAAATTGAGAATCAGATATGAGATACATCCGCGAAATTCAACTCCAAAAATTAGACCAATAAAGGGAGCTTGAGTTCCAACTATTGTCTCTTCCTCTGGCAATTTTTGACATTAAATGGCCTAGGGGGTTGTTTTACCATTAATCAAACCAATGCAAACCAAACCAAACCAAAAGAAGATAACGATAATTATTTACACCATTTTAAAGACATTAAGAACTTTTAAATGACCCAAAAGCAAACAAAGAAACAAGGAAACAGCTTTGGGGAGTGGTGAGTACCTCTTTATTGCCATTACTCCAAAGCCCTCCCTGATCCAAAGTGGTAGTACCTGTTAGGATCCCATATATAGGTTAGGTATATTTAAAATGAGTTTACAAGAAATATTTTTAAAAAGGAGTTTTTAAACATTGAATATTTGATTATAGACCAGACAGACAAACAGACAGACTCTCTCTTTCTCTCTCTCTCTCTCTATCTCTCTCTCACACATACACACACACACACTCTCTCTTTCTCTCTCTCTCTCTCTCTCTCTCACACACACACACACACACATACGCACACGCACAACACTCATACACACACAACATTAAGGTATCGATAAATTTTTAATATATATGAAGATCTTTTTTATTCGACTGAAGAGTTCTATTAACAGAACACACACATACACGCACACACACACACCCCCACACACACACACTCTCTCTCTCTCTCCCACTCTCTCTCTCTCTCTCTCTCTCTCTCTCACACACACACACACACACACACACACACACATACACACAGACAACATTAAGGTGACGGTAAATATTAAATATATTTGTGAAGAACTTTAATGTCTTATTCGACTGAAGAGTTATATTAAACAACACACACACACAACTCTCTCTCTCTCTCTCTCTCCTCTCTCTCTCTCTCTCACCACACACACACCACACACACACACGCACACAGACAGACAACATTAAGGTGACAGGAAATATTGAATATATACGTGAAGGACTTTTAATGTTTTATTTGACTGAAGAATTCTATTTCCTGGTATTACCTTCCATGCAACCAGACACATTATAGAACAGACATTCAGACAGACAGTCTCTCTCTCTCTCTCTCTCTCTCTCTCTATATATATATATATATATATATATATATATATATATATATATATATATCCTTCTCACTGTCTCTCTCTCACACACACTCACACACGCAAACATTAATGTATCGATAAATGTTGAATATATATGTGAAGGACTTTTAATGTTTTATTCGACTGAAGAGTTCTATTTCCCAGTACTATCTTCCACGCAACCAGACACATTATAGAACAGACAGTCTCTCTCTCTCTCTCTCTCTCTCTCTCTCTCTCTCTCTCTCTCTCTCTCTCTCTCTCTCTCTCTCCTCTCTCTTTGACTGAAGAGTTCTATTTGCCCGTATTATCTTCCATGCAACCAGACAAAATTATAGAAACAGACAGACAGACAGACAGTCTCTCTCTCCTTCTCTCTCTCTCTCTCTCTCTCTCTCTCTCTCTCTCTTCTCTCTCTATCTCTCTCTCTCTCTCTCACACACACACACACACACACACACACACAGACAACATTAATGTATCGATAAATGTTTGAATATATACGTGAAGGTCTTTTAATGTTTTATTTGACTGAAGAGTTCTATTTCCGGTATTATCTTCGATGCAACCAGACACATTATAGAACAGACAGACAGGCAGTCTGTCTGTCTGTCTGTCTCTATCTATCTATCTATCTATCTTTTTTCCCCTCTCTGTCTCTCTCACACACACAGAGACAACATTAATGTATCGATAAATGTTGAATATATACGTCGAGGACTTTTAATGTTTTATTCGACTGAAGAGTTCTATTAAAGAACATAAGCTCTACACATATAAAGAAAAATGGGTCGAATTGATTGGTACTTTCTCTCAGTTCAATAGTCCCAGATTTGCTCGCAAAATGTCAAGGCCTCAAATTTTATTGATTGTCAACGAAAACATCCTCCGCTTTAGGGAAAACGAAGGTGGCACTATGACAGGGGATCAATCATTTTTATACACCACTTACAATAAAACTAATGTCTTATGAAGTAAGAATATTAATATTCTCACCATTAGTGGCTTTTTTATATTTCAGATTCACGGAAATACAGCTATACCGACAAAAATGTCGACATTTTTCTTTTTCTGATAAATTCTATTTATTGCTCTTTAGTCTTTACTAAGTATATATTATATATAATATATATACTATATAAGTATATAAATATATTTTGTGTGTCTTTATATATATATATATATATATATAAATAATAAGTCATCCACAGACACGTGTTTCGGCATATCATGCCCCTTCAGTGTGGCTAGACACAACTATCCTTGGGTAGGGTTCGAACTCAGACTGACCGCATGGTAGTCCGATATCTTATCCCCTCGCCCACTGACAGCTGATGCGGGGGACTGGTGTTTTTAAACTATTAAATACATAGGAATGTATGTATCTTTCGGTCACTGAGAGATCAAATTTCCGGAGAAATGATCATTGCGTATGAGTAGCACAGGGATATGTGCGGTAAAGTGAAGAGCTGATGGTAGGTGTGGCGCTCCACTTCAGATGCTAAAATAAATGTCCTTGGTTTAGCGCTATTAAAAAAAGGGGATAGACGACTATATATATTATATATATATATATATATATATATATATATATATATATATATATATATATATTCTTATTGTGTGCATATGCTTAGCAAAGACTAAAAACCAAATAACCAATATAAGTAAGTATAGTCGTCTATCCCCTTTTCAATAGTGCTAGACCAAGGACATTATTTTAGCATCTGAAGTGGAGCGCCACACCTACCATCAGCTCCTCACTTTACCGCACATATCCCTGTGTTACTCATACGCTGAGTTTAGCGAGAGCCGGTATCAAACCAAGAACCTTGTGGTTCCTAGCCGAACACTCTACCGACTGAGCTAAAACTGGCCCTTTATATAGTATTATAACCAATATATATATATATATATATATTATATATATATATATATGTGTGTGTGTGTGTGTGTGTGTGTGTGTGTGTTGTTATGTGTGTGTGCGCGTATGTATATACATAATAGTTTGAAGTATACTTATGCTTCTTTATAGATATTTGTGATGGATGTTTGGAAACTATTTGAGTTGTATTGGAAGCATGGAAAATATAATTCAATGTGATGAATATTGTTTTGTTTTTAAATCCCGTCTGACAAATGGTAGACGTCTACCTGAAATATTAGGATTAATAAATAAGTTAAAACTAATATTTCAGGTAGACGTCTAGCATTCGTCAGATGGGATTTGTAGAATGTTTATATATATATATATATATATATATATATTATATATATATATATATATATATAATCAAAAATACACACACACATATACATACACACACAATTACATAAATGATTTCAGGTGCTTTGGCATTGTCCCTTCCAGCTGGGAAAATTTGGCTCAAGACCGCCCTCGGTGGCGGCAGAATCTCTATAGAGGACTGTACATGTCAGAAGTCACCCTGATACAACATCATGAAGCTAAGAGATCCATAAGAAAGCAACGGCAACAAAGCATCGGAACATCATCATCTACAGGGACAACCTACAAATGCAAAATCTGTGGTCGAGAATGTTTCTCAAACATAGGACTTCATAGTTACAGGAGGCGCTGCAACCTCAGGAGCACACAAAAACTTTTATCATAGTCTTTCGAAACTGAATTGCCAATGATGATGATGATATATATATATATGTGTGTCATCTATAGACTCGTGTTTCGGCGTTTCACCCCTCTTCAGTGTAGCTAGACTCAACAACTACCACTGGCCAGGAGTTCGACAATATAGATAGATAGAGTGAAAGAGACTAAACAAGATAGATCTGTAGACGTTGTTTTTGTACCACATCTGATTATTATTATTATCTGACTCAATTTAACCTTTCTAATGATAATAAGAGAAAACACTCGGTTTGATGTTTCCCTTCGTTTTGACAAATGCACCCACGTTTCAATTTTTCCATTGATCACTGATTGTTTACCATTCGTCTGTCTTCTCTCCGATTTGAGAGAGAGAGAGGGGGCAGAGAGATCAGATTAGATATAATCAACAGTTCTTCCAGGCCGTTGTCGTGTCAGTACTGCTGTATGGCTGCACCTCCTGGACCCTAACTAAGCCACTAGAGAATAAACTAGATGGGAGCTGCACAAGAATGCTGCGAGTGATCATGAACAAGACGTGGAAACAGCACCCTACGAGAAAGCAGCTGTACGGCCACCTACCACATATCACCCAAACCATCCGAGTGAGACGGACAAAACACGCGGGACACTGCTGGAGAAGCAAGGACGAACTCATAAGCGACGTCCTCCCGTGGAAGCCAGCACATGGACAAACCAGTGTGGGCCGACCAGCAAAGACGTACATTGATCAGCTCTGTGCGGATACAGGATGCTGCATAGAGGACCTCCCGAGAATGATGAGCGATAGGGACGGATGGAGAGAGATTGTCATGGATATCCGCGCTGACAGCGTGACATGATGAGGATGATGATGATATATATATATATATATATATATATATATATATTAATACTCGTTTATTTGTTTGGTTGTTTGTTTGTCAGTTTCTGTTTTACGGCATATCAACCACCGTGGGTCATTTAATGCGAGCAAAGTTTTGAATGATTCGTAGCGATAGTTTGGAAGAAACTTTTTAAAAATTCAATTTTTTTTTGTAAACAAATTTTCTATTTAACCCATAGATGTAACTCTAACAGGTACACTCACTCCGGGTCAGAGTGGACCTAGGAGTAATGGTGATGAATGGGTGCTCCATATTTCCCAAACCTTCAGAACTGGAACCTCACCATCAGTTACAGTTTAACGTCATATCCAGGACATGAAGTCCCTCAGCTACCGCCCTCTAGCATCCATATGATTAAAAGGGGTTGGGCTTGTCATAAGCGCAATAAGGTTGGGACAATCATATAGGTTCTAGGGATTGACGTGAACTTCTACTTGTTGCTTACTGCTGCTTTTCCTATCTTGTCTGGACGACATCTTGTCTGGACCTGGGCTTACTTCAATCTAGTCTTCTGCTGGGGGTTGACTTTCCTTCTTAATTCTTCTTCTGGGCTAGGCCTAACATTGTCTTAATAATTTACACAAGTCTTGGTTTTATTTGGTCAAGTTTTATTAGCCCATATTTGATTCCGCCGCGAGGAGATAATAAACCCCGGGAGAGCCGACAATTGTGTCTACTCTCCTTCGAAATCGGGTCGCATCTGCTTAACTAACTAAACTTATTCGAACGTGTCTGTCATGATGTAATTGTAACACACGGATACATTATTTTTTGGCGTAATGAAAATGCTGTGATTGGACTGCTTAATAAGATGGGACTATTTATCCTGCTGCCCGGCAACGATTTATAGACGAGTTCTGCCGGCTGAAAAAAAATCGATATTTGTGACCCCCATAAAGAAAATATCATCACTTATTTTTTCAGTATAAATTAAAAAAAAACATGGCCGCTAGTTGTTTTAATTTGTTTTGCTAAACTTGTTAGATATATTAGACTCTTTAGACAGGGAGCGCTACTCTTACGCTGAGTTGGCAAAATGTTGGGAAACATGTTTGTTTGTATTAGAAGCATGGAAGAATATAAGATAAGAAATAAGAAATAAAATTCAAAGTCGGACTCAGTAACCTTCTCCGACTCGGGAATATCGTCCGAAACGTTGTACAGATAACAATGAAGATTAGGACAATAGTTCGAATAACACAGATAATACTGATTTGGTTTGTTTGGTTTATGGCATATGAACCTTTTCGGGTCATTTAATGCTGAAATAAGTCATTTTTATGAAAATTTCTATGTTTCAAGTTCTTATATATCTTCAAATTTCGGCCGATGTGCCCCCCGGCCTTCTTCGGGTGTTTCTTGTCGGAAGGTTCCCGAAATCTCCAGCCAGGAATCCACACTGTCGTGTAAGGCTGTAGAATACACCAACTGCACCTCTGCAGAGCAGTAGAATCTCTCCAATGTACTTACCTTTTAGCCAAGGATGCTTAAGGACGGAATCCTAGTGGATGATCCATCCATGACATGCAACACTCTACTTCAATCGGCTAGCCCCTCCCTGTTATACGACCTATCAACCTCATAGTGATAGTTTGGTAGAAAATTATTTATTTTTACAAAAACAATTTCTATTTAACCTATAGATGCGGCCCTAACAGATACTAGTTATGCTTAGCATTTGGTATTGTCCGTATAATATCTTTTTTGGAAGCCTATTCTCATTCATTCTGACAACGTGATCAGCCCAACTATGCTAAATGCTAGTAAAGTTTCAATGCCATCAATGTTACATTTTTTAAATATTTAATATTGAATTAAAAAATAGCACAATACAACAATATAACAATATATAATATATATATATATATATATATATATATATATATATATATATATAATATATAATATATATATATATTTATCAATTAGAATAATTAATATTATTATAGATCAAGTTCCAAAAATTAATTAAGTTCCAAAAATAAGATAAATTTATTTATCGACACTTAAACGTTTCGGTTTATTTAAACCTTCATCAGGATAGATTATGGGATAAAGATGGATATTTCGTAAATGATAGGAGTTAGAAAAATATTTATAAAAGCTTTTTAACTGTATTTGTTCAGCTTTATATTTTTGGAAAGACGAGCCGCGATCCGCACACGCGAAGATGTCATGACGCGTCACGTAACTCGAAGAAATGCATTTAACATAAGAGGAGAAGAAGTATTAATGGACTGATTTTATGAGAACAAAGGGAACAAAGTGGGAATGATAACTAAATAATTAAATAAAGCCTGGTATTTTGTATATATATATATATATATTATTATATATATATATATATATATATGTTACAATAAGATATACATAATCTGATGACCTAGAAAAATGCGGTGCATTGCTCACATTCGAAACTATTGTATAATTTTTTTCTTTTTTGCAACATCAAGGTTTTTCTTTTGAACTCATATGACTTTTGTCTCCGCTCTTAACAACACGGAGTATAAACAAGCTCTGAAGATGATTTTCATAAAATCGAAATATTGTTCAATATCAGCTATGTTATAAAATGTTTTAACTTTAACAGCATTTTGTGGTGTTTTCATGTCTTTTTATCTATACGCACACACACACACGCGCGCACACACACACACACACACATACACACACACACACACACACACACACATATATATATATATATATATATATATATGATATAATGAAAAAACAAAGGATGTTTACAACTGCATGGGCTCATCAGGAGAGAATGTGCAAACCGTTTCGGGGCCTTCCTCTCGACGGTTTAAAAAGCAACATCGGTCCTTCTTCACTGATATGAGGACCCTCGCAATATCTTGCATCGACCGTTTTTGCTAACGGTCATTTTTCCCGTCTTATTTTTGTTGATGACCGACCCACGTGCGGTCGATGCATGATATTGCGAGGGTCCTCATATTAGTGAGGAAGGGCCGGTGTTGCTTTTTAAACCGTCGAGAGGAAGGCCCCGAAACGGTTTGCACACTCTCTCCTGATGAGCCCATTCAGTTTGTAAACATCTTTTGTTTTTTTCATGTTATCATATTCATACTGTCGGATTAATTTCCATTTTATTTTCACACACACACACATATATATATATATATATATATATTTATATATATATATATATATATATTGTACAACATAAATTAGATGGAAAGCTGTATTTTTCCTTGTTACTTCACTTCCGTCGAGTGAACATTACCTTTACGATATATATCAATATAAATCGTTATCTATCTATCAATCTCTCTCTCTCCTCCCCTCCCTCCCTCTCTCTCTCTCTCTCTCATATATATATATATATATATATATATAATATATAAAGTATATATATACTTATATATGTTATATATATATATATATATATTATATATATATATATATATATATATATAATATATGTATGTATTCCTTATGAGAATCTGCTTATGAATCTAACATTCTTTTGTATAATAATCTAAATGTCATTTATTGAAAGAGACACGCAGCTGTAGAACAAAAAACTTAGCACCATTCGGTGTAAGTTATCTAAACATACTCATGATGTTGTCCACAGCACACAGTCTTTACGTAATATGTTATCAAAGCGCAGATTTCCTATAACTTAAGTTTGCTGTGCTTATTCTTAATATCCAGTGAATAAATATTTTTGGTTTGTTTTTTCTGCGGGGGGGGGGGGTATGTTTTATGTTGATGTACTTCTTGAATTTTTGATATCTCTGCACAAATTCAGAATTTAAAACATTTTTTTTTTCATGGGGTAAGATTTGTCGCTTCAGCATTCAATTAGAAACTTAAAAGTAACGCCCGCCCTGTCGGTTGAGGCGGTAGAATGCACTGACTGCACCTCTGCAGAGGGGTAAGACTCGCCCAATGGGGCCATCTGTTGGCCGTGGTTGGGGACCCGTGATGCTCAAAGATAGAACCCATTTGGATGAGCAGTCCATGACATGCAATATTCTACGGGCGGTCGGAGAGGCCCCTTCCGTTAAATCGGCTGGTCACATCAAGCCCTAGCAATGATATGAATCTCTATTATCATACCTGTCTAAACCCCTCCCTCTCTCTTTCTCTCTCTCTCTCTGTTTTTTCTCTCACTGTCTCTCCCGGTCTGTCTATCTATCTATCGCGTTCATACGTATTTTTCACATTCAAGTGGTTTGGTATTTATTGACCTTAAAGGTTATGACCCACTGAGGTTGATATGCCGTAAAACTAAACAAACCAAAACAAACCAAGTAAGACTACTATCACTATCTCTAATCTCTCTCGCTCTCTCTTTCTCTCTCTCTCTCTCTCTCTCTCTCTCTCTCTCTCTCTCCCTATATGATTGCACCAACCCTATTGCCCTTATGGCAAGCCCCAACCCTTTTTTATCATATGGATGCTAGGTGACTGTGGGTCTACATGTCCTGGGAATAACATTAAACTCTATCTGATGGTGATGTTCCAATTCTGGAGGTTTGGGGAATGTGGAGTACCCCTTCATCACCATTGCTCCCTGATCCGCTTTGACCCATAGTGGTAGTACCTTTTAGGGTCCCATCTATGTGTTAAATAGAAAAATCTGTTTATTAAAAAAAATGAGTATTTATTAAGAATTTATTTATTTCAAAACTTTATCGGCATTAAATTTCCCACTGAGGTTAATATGCCGTAAAACAAACCAAACCATACCAAAACAAATCAACTTTGGCCATTTAAACCTGCTGCTTTTATTAGATATCGGATTGAATCTCAATTTTAAGGGCAATAGAGTTGGGACAATCATATAGGTTCTAGGGCTTGACGTGATT
>CM042169.1:67166386-67178886 GCA_023376005.1 Doryteuthis pealeii
TTTTTTGGAAGCCTGTTCTTATTCATTCTGACAATGTGGCCGGCTGAAGCTTTGCTAGTAATGTTTCAATGCCTGCAATGTTGTTATCACACTATCATGCCATTTTATACCGCAAATGGCACACACACACACACACACACACACACACACACACACACACACATATATTTTTTTTTTTCTAGGCATGTGCTATTGAACAATACGGGGTATCCTTTCTTCATTTTTTGGATTAAATATTTTTCTTCTTGCGATCTTTCTTGAGTCTGGATCCAATTGGTATATAATATTTCCCATACTTATATCCCGAGCACTTTCGACTGTTTCGCCAGTCGTCATCATGGGGTACCTAATTTTTGGTTTTTAGTTCATTTTTTTTGGTTCGTTTTATCTATGTTTTTATCAAATTTGGAGAGACTATTTTTTAAGAAGGGGGGTAAGTTAAATGTTAGTTATTAAAGATATTTAATACGTTGCCTCCGACTTTAAATGCTATTTTGTTGATGTTATTTTTTCATTTTTTATGCATATTGCTTCAAGGATCTGTAGGCTTTTCTTATTATTATTTTTGTAGATAATTTTAGTATTTTCGTTTAAGATTTTCCTAATATCAAGGGAGGTGGATATTTCTGGGTGTTTTTTTAAGTTAAGTGTTGTTTTATGGAACTATATTATATTATATATATATAATATATATATATATATATATAATATATATACTAGCAAATATATGCACCCACCGGGTGCAAGTATTTAAGTTTTAATGTAATAAATATTGTATTAAATTAGAAAGGCTAATGAAACTAAATAAGAATACAGATAAAAAGATTTGAAACAGAGGAAGTATAATAAAAAATAGAACAACTGAAATTTACTCTTCCATCACTCTTGTCTTTCATTGTTATTTTTTCTAATTTAAGTATTTAGTTAAAAGAGGAAGTAAAGAATAAAATAGTTATTTTTTCTGGTTAATGGATTTCTTTTAAGATTTATTGAAGAGATTTTTGCTTATATTCATTAAAATAAAACCAAACAGTTAGACATCAATAACACTGAGCACATATTTAATAAAATCACATTTTTAATATTAAATTAGCCTTCCCGTTCACACTGTAAACCACTATTTTGTTGTATATATAAATATAATTGCATGTTGTCAGTATGTAGACATGGTTAACAGTATTAATAATGTAAAAAATATTTTCAATAATTGAGGTTTAAATAAAAATACAATCATGGAAAATGTGATGTCAATAACTAAGGGAATAGTGATAAGAGTAGTAATATACTTTCGGTTACAGACAGAAAAGCACACAATCTCCATTATTAATAAGATTTATTAATAATTGAGGTTTTAAATAAAAATACAATCATGGAAAATGTGATGTCAATAACTAAGGGAATAGTGATGAGAGTAGTAATATAGTTTCGGTTACAGACAGAAATGCACACAATCTCCATTATAATAAGATTTATTAATAATTGAGGTTTAAATAAAAATACAATCATGGAAAATGTGATGTCAATAACTAATGGAATAGTGATAAGAGTAGTAATATAGTTTCGGTTACAGACAGAAAAGCACACAATCTCCATTATAATAAGATTTATTAATAATTGAGGTTTAAATAAAAATACAATCATGGAAAATGTGATGTCAATAACTAATGGAAAAGTGCTAAGAGTAGTAATATAGTTTCGGTTACAGACAGAAAAGCACACAATCTCCATTATAATAAGATTTATTAATAATTGAGGTTTAAATAAAAATACAATCATTGAGAATGTGATGTCAATAACAAAGGGAATTGTGACTTGAGTAGTAATATAGTTTCGGTTCCAGACAGAAAAAACACACAATCTCCATTATAATAAGATATATTACACCTTGCATCAAAAAGTGTCGGCATTGGCATGCCACAGAGAAGGGAATAAGTGGGAATTTGCTGAAACTAGTTAACGATAAGTATTACATTTGCAGACAGTGGCAGCCAAAAAGCTATTATTTTCACCCTTGCCAGGAACCAACTAAATATTCGTGACGTCCATAGATACACATACGTTAATAATAGACCAACAGAAAGGCCAGTGATCGCTACGAAGTTCTGCTATCATAACAATGACATAAAATGTTTATAGTCAACACAAAAGAAAGAAAATTTAAAAAAAGACTCTTTATCTTTGGTAGAGAGAATCTTTTTAATTGGATGGACAATTGTGTCCTTTACTAAAAATGGCGAGAAAAAGCAAAAAGAAAATTAAGTCAATCAAAAAAAAAAATGACAACAACAAAATAAACCTGATGTTTACCGAAAATGCAATGTTTATAGTGTGAGCCGTTTACATTTTGAGGTACGACCTTTGACCTTTTTATGTCACAGCCAATTATTTTACTCGAGTCTAAAAACCTTCGTTATCTCGAAGACGCCAAATCGGCACCATTACATGAGAGATGGAATATTTTTAGAGACATCATTAATTCTGGGTTTGGATTTGCGATTACTTATTCACCAGATCTTACGGCACTCTTCCTGGATAGCACAATATCTTTGCGTCTTACAGCACACTTTCTGGATAGCATAATATCCTCACGCGAAAAATATGCTGAGTTTACCGGTGTATAAGACGCAGATTCTAGGAAGGAATTATCTTAGTACTTTTAGGGAGGGAAGTTGTCTGTGTTTTTTGGTTAATTGAACTATACCATTGTATAAGACGCACATTTTAGGGAGGAAAGTTGTCTTATTTGTTTTGTCTATTTGCAGTATACTAGTGTACAAGACGCACTTTTTAGGAAAGAGTTATCTTCCAAATGCAGAGTGCCAGTGTATAAGACGCACATTTTAGGGAGGGAAGTTTTCTCAGTTTTTAGTCAAATTTCATAATGCCAGTGTATAAGACGCAAATATTAGGGAGGGGAGTTATCTTAGTTTTTTTTGTCCCATAGCATTATGTCAGTGTATAAGACGCAAAGTTATGGGAGGAAGTAGTCTTTTTTGTCTAATTTTTGTATACCAGTTTATAAGTCGCACATTTTGTGAGGGAAGTTGTCTCAGTTTTATTGTGTAATTGTAATATACCGGTGTATAAGACCACACATTTAAGGAGGAAAGTTGTCTTCGTTTTTTGTCTAATTTCAGTATATAAGACGTAAATTTTAGGGAGAGGAGTTATCTTAGTTTTTTATCCAATAGCAGTATGCCAGTGTATAAGACGCAAATTTAAGGGGGGGGAGTTGACTTTGTGTTTATTTTTGCAGAATATCAGTGTATAAGACGCACTATTTAGAGCGGGAGTTGTCTTATTTTTTGTTTAATTTCAGTATACCAGTGTATAAGACGCACATTTTAGGGAGAGGAGTTATCTTAGTTTTTTGTCCAATAGCAGTATGCCAGTGTATAAGACGCACATTTAAGTGGGGGTGAAGTTGACTTTGTGTTTATTTTTGCAGAATACCAGTGTATAAGACCCACTATTTAGACCGGGAGTTGTCTTATTTTTTGTTTAATTTCAGTATACCAATGTATAAGACGCACATTTTAGGGAGAAAGTATCTAGATAAAAGGGTTGGGGTTTGCCATGAGAGTAATGTGATCGGGACTATCATATTTGTCCTAGTGCTTCACATGACCAGCCGATTGATCGGAAGGGGTCTCCCCAACCGAGCATCTAGCCTAAGTAAGAGTCCAAGTGGAGTGTTACATGTCATGGACAATTCACCTACCGGGATTCCATCCTTAAGCCTCACGGGTGACCACCCACTTCGATACTATCGACTGGAGCTTTAGAATACACCGACTGAACCTCCGTAGAGTGGTGATCACCAATAGAGCCACCTATTAGACGTGAGTGGTGGCCCCTGATGCTTAAGAATGGAACTCTGGTGGGTGAGCAGTCCATGACATACACAGCCCTACTTTAGTCCTTACTTAGGCTATCCGGGCAGTTTAATGATGCAGTTTAATATCACACCACGAACACCTATTATTATATAACTTTATTGTTAATGACTTTGGCATAGAAATATGTAGGAAATCAGGAATAAAAAGCGTTATTGAGAAAAACAGATCTATAATACGTATTATTTTAAGAGCATAATTACCTGAATCAGGGAAGGTAATTGCCAATACAATAATTATATACAATCAATATTTAAGAATCAATGAAATAGGAAAGACTTTGTGTATAGATGACTTAATTGTTAGGAAAATAAAGATATTTACAAAACTTAAATTATTATGGTTTGTGATAATATTGAGTATCATAAATATATTTTGCGTATGTAATTTTAAAATTGTCATGCTCCTAGAATGTCTGCGTAAACAAAGTTGTCCTACCATTTACCCATAGTTGGGGGAGGGTTTTCCCCAATGGCAGCAGCCTGAAGTGAAAAGTAACAGCTTGGTCTAAGATTTAAATTCGATTCCCAATTAAAATAAGTGTTACGCTAATCATGCTTTCATATTGCTAAGCGCATTATATATATATATATATATATATATATATATATATATATATATATATAGGTATCACTTACTTTTAGTAATTAATTGGTTTCAGTCAAAAACGACTTTAGTCGAAGAAGGCATTATTTAGGCTCAGTTATTTGACCTAGGTCTAACCTTGCCTATTTTTTAAAAGTTAGCCAACAAGGTATAGCAACAAATATAATTTATCTAGATAATATAAAAACGGTAATCATCCACACACACACACACACACACACACACACACACACACAATTCTACTTAACCCTAAGTAACACTGAAGAACAACCAAAGGATTCTACCTAACACTAAGGAACACTGAGGAACAACCAAAGGATTCTACCTAACACTAAGGAACTCAGGGAACAACCAAAGGATTCTACTTACCCATAAGTAACACCGAGGAACAACCAAAGGATTCTACCTAACATTAAGGAACACTGATGAACAACCAAATGATTCTACCAAACCCTAATGACACCGAGGAACAATCAAAGGATTCTATCCAACACCACGGACCAACCAAAGATTCTTTACTAAGGAACACATGGGATTTCCACTGAAAAGTGCTCTCACCTGCAGTCTAAAAATGGCGACAAAAATCGTAACAATTAAACATTCATCACAATAAAAAGAATGAAAAAAATATTGTCTGAACAATGATGAATGTTTTTAAAATGACGCGAGTTAGGAAATGTATTTAGTGAAAAGGCTCATAACTCATAAATACATTGCCCTCCTGTTGTTAAGTGTTCTTTCCTGTTTTCCATAGCTTCTTGATGAAATTTACGACTCTGTCGGATATTTCATACATTTTAAAGTATTCTACAGGGTGTCCACAAAGTCTGGGTACATGTGGATTAATGTTATTATCGTCGCCGGAAGAGGAAGCTTCCGACAAAAAAACAAAAAAACAAAAAGAGAATGATAAAAATTATATATAAAAAAAGGGAAAACGGAAAGAGGTTTTCCGATCAAAGAAGCAGGGAGAAGATAAAGAAATATATAACAAATGTCCGTTATCAGATCAAACGATAAATGCGTGGGCATAGTTTTTTGTATAAAAAGGCTAGTGGATGAAGAATGTCAAGTTCAGACCCCATTCAGCAGCCAAGAGGACAACCTCCTGTCTCCCGTCAACAAACACCCCTCGGGCACTCATTGTAAACACTCGTCGCCACCCACTTGATCGGGCATTTTCATTGTGAAGCTCTACGCCCCTCACCACCCACAAACCGAAGAAAATAAAGACGGGTCATATTTTTGTATATACGTATCTGTTGTTTATTGAAGTCCAGTAGCCGGTAGTAGTCGGCTATACAACATTAACGCATACTTTTAAAACTAAACGATTTTATTTTATTATAATTATAAATAATATTTTCAATATAATTTTCATCATTTTCAATGCGCCTTGTAAAATTGGATTAAATAAGTCTACATTGCCATCGATTTCGGCACACTGTCTGGTAATGCGTTCTCCCATGTGGTTTTAATATGTAATCTTTATTGAGGAAACTTTCTGTTTCAACGTACCCCAGAAAAGAAGTCAAGAGGAGAAAGGTCTTGTTAACGAGGAGACCATTCCACATTACCCTTTCTTCCACTGAGGAAAAGTGTCATTCAGCCAATCTCTAACAGCTTTGTCAAAATAGACAGGGGCTCTCTCCTACTGAAACCAATTCGGAAAAAATATGTTTTATTTAATTCAAGCAAAAGTAAAAAATGTAAAACTATTATTTCTTATATTTAATTGTTTATGTAATGATTTTATATACTGTTAAATTACCATATCTGCCTTCTCGGAAAAATAACATACATAAATACAATAGTGAAATCTCCAAGCACCCATGCTTTGTGGACACTCTGTATAATCCAAGTTTGCGGGACCATGTAATAGCTCGTTTTGTAGTCGATCCATGCCATTGCGAGATTTTTGTTCCTGGTTTTATCCTCTTTAAGGATATGCTATTTGTTCCTCTTTTACCCCTGCAACTATCTTTATGTTCTTCTGCGACAATTAAAGTCATATATTTCTTCTTTAATTGGTGTAGTGAATCTTCCATATTATAGGTAGACAAGTTATTGGCCTATAATTGGATGGTTCCTTTTTGCGTTCTTTTTTCTCGATTAAGGTAGTTATTCTTAATGTCATCCATTCGGGTATTTTTACTTTTTGTTATAATCTATTTAGTTGATTTAGTTCTTTAATAAGTGTGGTCAGAATTTTCCAAATTATGGGTAGACAAGTTATGGCCTATAATTGGATGGTTCCTTTTTGAGGGTTCTTTCTGGATTAAGGTAGTTATTCTTAATGTCATACATTCGGGTATTTTTACTTTTTGTTAGCATCTATTTAGTTGTTTTAGTTCTTTAATAAGTGTGGTCAGAATTTTCCAAATTATGGGTAGACAAGTTATTGGCCTATAATTGGATGGTTCCTTTTTAGGGTCTTTCTGGATTAAGGTAGTTATTCTTAATGTCATCCATTCGGGTATTTTTAACTTTTTGTTAGCATCTATTTAATTGTTTTAGTTTTTAATAAGTGTGGTCAGAATTTTCCAATTATGGGTAGACAAGTTTATTGGCCTATAATTGGATGGTTCCTTTTTGAGGGTCTTCTGGATTAAGGTAGTTATTCTTAATGTCATCCATTCGGGTTTTTACTTTTTTGTTAGCATCTATTTAGTTGTTTTAGTTCTTTAATAAGTGTGGTCAGAATTTTCCAAAATTATGGGTAGACAAGTTATTGGCCTATAATTGGATGGTTCCTTTTTGAGGGTCTTTCTGGATTAAGGTAGTTATTCTTAATGTCATCCATTCGGGTATTTTTACTTTTTGTTAGCATCTATTTAGTTGTTTTTAGTTCTTTAATAAGTGTGGTCAGAATTTTTCAATTATGGGTAGACAAGTTATTGGCCTATAATTGGATGGTTCATTTTGAGGGTCTTTCTGGATTAAGGTAGTTATTCCTAATATCATTCATTCGGGTATTTTTTACTTTTTGTAAACATCTATTTCAGTTGTTGGCCAATCTCTCATGGATGGAAGTGTGTTTTTTTAAAACCAGAATCCATGTATAAATCATGGCCTGTTTTTTTCCCAGTTTGATAACTTCTAAGCAAAATTATGTGCTTGTTTGCTTCAGGGCCTTCTTCAAGTCTTTCAGTTCATTTTAGGTCATTTATCCACTTTTATTTTTTGTGTGTGTTTTTCCCCACCCCATATTCTGCTTAAAAAAACGTTTTGTTTCTATTGCTTCTGGGTGGTCATTTGTCTTTGTGTTTCCACCATCGATTTGTTTGTAAAATTTATTTTCGTTGTCTCGGGAGGTCTTCTCTTGCTTTTATTGTTTGGGTATATATCGGTATTATTATTATTATTATTATTATTATTATTATTATTATTATTTCACTCCATTCGAGTTTTTTACACCTGCAGGAACCGGTGGTTCACTGGAGGCTGAGTGATAGCAAGTCTCCTGGACTATTTTGAGTATTTCAGCCGATCTCAATAATGCTGTAGTCTGGATGGTCTCGATCCTTCCTCTGATTTCTAATTCATCCAGACTCTTTTCCAATCCCCTGAGGATTGTTCCAAGGATCCCAATTACAATTGGTACGACCTTCACCATCATGTTCCACAGTTTTCGCAGTTCTCTGGCAAGGTCCAAGTATTTGTCGATTATTTCGCTCTCTTTCATTTTTACTCTGTGATCGGCCGGGACGGCAATGTCCACGAGATGACAAGTCCTCCTCTTTTTATCAATCAAAGCTAGTTCTGGTCTCCAAGCCGGGATTAGGTGATCCGTCTGTACCTCAACGTCCCAGATAATTTGTGTGTCTCATTCTCCAGGACAGATTCATGCTTGTGCATATACCATTTAGTTGAATGGTGAAAATTGAATTTCTTGCACAATTCCCTTTGAACCACGTTTCCCACCCAGTCGTGTCTACTTGTACTCTCTTTGTGCGAGTTTACTGCATTCGCTTATTTTGTGATTGACAGTTTCGTCTCTTTCCCTACACATTCTACATTTGCTATTATTATTATTTACTCCTTTTGAGTTTTCACATCAGCATTAGCTGATGGTCTTTCACCGGAGTCTGAGTGACAGCAAGTCTCCTTAGGTCTCCAGGACTCTTCTGAGTATTCTGGCAGATTGCAGCAGTGCAGTGTTCTGAATGGTTTCAACCTTTTCTCTGATTTTCAAACATTCCAGACTTTTTCCAATCCTTTTGGGACTGTTCCAAGTGCACCAACTACAATTGGTATCACTTTCACTTTCATATTCCATAACCTTTTCAGTTCTCTGGCAAGGTCCAGATATTTGTCCATTTTTTCATTTTCCTTTGGCTTTACCCTGTGATCTGCTGGAACTGCAAAATCCACCAGTTGACAAGTTCTTTCTTTTTTTCTTTATCAACACGAGGTCTGGTCTTCTTGCTGGGATAAGGTGATCCGTTTTTATTTCAAAGTCCCAGAGAATTTTATGCGTTTCGTTCTCAAGAACAGATTCTGGTTTATGCATATACCATTTTTGACATGGTCAAAATTAATTTTTTTGCATAATTCCCAGTGGATCACCATCCCAACCCAGTCGTGTCTAGTTTTGTATTCTCGTTGTGCTAGTTTGCTACATTCGCAGAGTATATGGTTAACAGTCTTATCTCTATTACCGCAGAGTCTACATTTACTATTTTGTTGGGTCTTATCAATTTTCGCTTTGATGTAGTTTCTCCTTATGGCATTATTTTGTGCAGCAATTATAAGTGATTTTGTTTCTCTTTTGAGGTTTCCCTTTCTGAACCATGTCCAAGTCTTTTCATGTGCAACCTCATCTATTTGTCGTTTGAAGCGTCCATATAATTGTTTGACTTCCCATTTTTGTTTTCTAGTCTTTTGTCGTTTTTCTGTTTGTCCATCTGCCGTTTCTACTATTGTTGGCCGCCATAAGTAGTTTGTCTTTGCTCGTCCTTGTGTAATCTTCAAGTTGTTGGATTGTGGTTTCTACGCATTCCTCTATGTTGGCAAGACCTCTTCCCCCTTCCTTTCTTGACACATGTAATCTATCTCTATCATCTCTAGGGTGGAGAGCCTTGTGCATTGTCATTAATTTTCTCGTCCTTTGGTCAATCTGTATGCGTTCTTCCTTTGTCCATTATTATTATTATTATTATTATTATTATTATTATCACAAGTTCAATCGAAAATTCTCCCAACACGTAGTTGTATCAGTACTACAGTATGTCTGCACTACTTTAACCCTAACGAAGCACCTGGAGAATAAGGTAGATGGAAGCTGTACAAGATTGCTGCGCGCAATCGTAAATAAGACCTGGAAACAACACCTTACGAGAAAACAGCTGTACGGCCATATATCACACAAACCATCCGTGTGAGGCGAACAAGACATGCTGAGCACTGCTGGAGAAGAATAGGGACGTTCTGCAGTGGAAGCCATCATATGAGCACGCCAGAGTAGGCTGTCCAGCAAATAAGTACATAGACCAACACTGTGCAGACACTGGATGCTGTGCAGAGGACCTCTTAGTGGCAACGAACGATAGGGACGGTTAGCGAGAGATTGTCATGAAAATCCGTGCTGCTAGCGTGACATGATTGATGATGATATATATATATATATATATATATAATATATATATATATATCATATATATATATATATATATATATATATATATATATATATTTATATATTATATTATATATATATAATATATATATATATATATATATATATATATATATATATATATATATATATATATATATATATATGTGTTAGCTCAGTCGGTAGAGCGTTCGGCTAGAAACCACAAGGTTTCTAGTTCGATACCGGTCCTCGCCAACTCAGCGTATGAGTAGCACAGGGATCTGTGCGGTAAAGTAAGGAGCTGATGGTAGGTGTGGCGCTCCACCTCAGATGCTAAAACAATCTACTTGTCTAGCGCTATTGAAAAGGGGATAGACTCCCTTGCTGACTGACTGATACCGACTTTAGGCCGCCCCCGATGACTTTACTTATATATATATATATATATGATATATATATATATATAATATATATATATATATATGTCGCGCTAGCAGTACCGATATCCATGAGAACCTCTCGCTAACCCTCCCTATAATTCATTGTAGTGCCACACACACACAACACACACACACACACACACACACATACACACATATATATATATATATATATATTTCTTTTATTCCTATCAAGCTATCTAGATAGCTTTTTTATTCCTTATTTACCTAATTATCTTACTGTCATAACCATTATATATGTTATATATATATATATATATATATATATATATATATATATATATATTTATATGTATGTATGTATGTATGTATACATATATATATATATGTGTGTGTGTGTGTGTGTGTGTGTGTGTGTGTGAGTGTGCGTGAGTGCGTGTGTGGTTCAACATATGTTCCTTTCCATATGGTTGTAACTAGCTTATTTATTTCAGTCAGTTAATTTCGGTATTAAAAGCACATATGTATGTATATATGAATACATAGCATCTCACTCCCTCCCTCCCTCACTTTCTCTATCTCCGTCCCCCTGTCCCTCTGTCTTTTGGTTTTCTTTGTGTTTATGAGCTCCTGTTTCTTTTTATTTAACATCTACCTAATTAGAATATCTGACGAGGCATAATTATCTAATTAACTGTCTGGTTAAATAAGGGTGCCCTATCTTTGTAATCAATTGCAAGCGAAGGTTGAACATTTTTCAGGAAGAGCTTTGTATTTTTCATGAAATGTATTTACTTCTTTGAATGCTTGTCTCAGTATGTACACATACAAGAACACACACCTACACATATACACACATACTCATATATATATATATATATATTTATACATATATTTAAGAATTATAGATGAGATTGTTGGCATTTCACACAGCGCTAATACTGCTGGTAAAGATATGGGTACATTGTGAGACAGATTGGGCTCTTTAAACTTGGCTAGGTAATCAG
Organism: Doryteuthis pealeii; assembly: GCA_023376005.1. NCBI lineage: Eukaryota > Metazoa > Mollusca > Cephalopoda > Myopsida > Loliginidae > Doryteuthis > Doryteuthis pealeii. The sequence goes on from CM042169.1 coordinate 67,177,896, forward strand.
TCTAGGGAAAGGAAACTCTGAATTCAAACTCTGTTTTAAAACTCTTAAAAAAACTCTTAAAAAATTGGTCTTGTGTCATATCCTACTTATGCAGAGGGGTTCGTAAACACACACACCCACAAACACACACGCACGCACACACACACACACACACGTCATGCACATATATATATATAGCACTGCCCTGTCTATAGCTCTGCTGATGAGGCCTAATAGGCTGAAATGTACATACAGAGATTGACTTTTTCTCGATTCGTTGACGCTTTACATTTAAACCGATATGCACGCCTAATTCATTTAATTATATTTAATTAATCAACAAATTAGGTATGACTTTAATTAAGCACATAATCTTCCCCAAAATTGTTGGCTATCGCCATTTCAAACACATTGTTTGTCACTTCATATATATATATATATATATATATATATATATATATATATATATATATATATATGATGGACTCTCCTTCATAAATGATTAATTGAAAGTCAGCAGTGAGTTATTTATTCCCCCCCACCTTGTATCAAGAAGAGAGTTCGTGTTATCTCGCGTGTGATTACCAGCCCAGCCTTGCTGCGAGCTACGAAGCCAAACTGAAAGATAACATTTTCTAGAGTGGGAGTCAGATGCTTTTACTTTGAAGTTAGACGTAGTTGATCACGATGTTTCAGTATATTTTTATTCAATTTATCGAAACATGTCTTCCGCCATTCTTGATTTTCCCAGGCACTAGATTTTCCCAGGCACTATGGATAATAGTGAGCCCTTTCAAATTGTCTTTCAATTTGTCTTTATAGCGGAAGAGTGGACGTCAAATAGAACGGGTAGCATTTGTTAATTGTCCGTATAATATCTTTTTTGGGAGTCTGTTCTTATTCATTCTGACAATGTGGCCGGCTGAAACCTTTGCTAGTAAGGTTTCAATGCCTACAATGTTTGTTTCCCTCTATCATGCCATTTTATACCGCAAATGGCACACACACCACA
>CM042169.1:67181386-67190631 GCA_023376005.1 Doryteuthis pealeii
AAGTGATTATCTAACCTTCTCTCTTTCTCTCAGTCTCTTTCTCTCTCTCATCTTTCTATTTTTCTTTTCCTCTCTCTCGTCTTATCAACTTTCTCTTTCGTCTCTGTGTCTTCGCTTTCCTTCTTTTCTTTATATTCAAATTTCTCGTTTCTTCTTTCTTTCCTCTATCTTTCCTTTCTTTATGTTTTCACTTTTACTTACTTTTTCTCGTGTGTTTGTCTGTCAGCCGCTGGTTCTCTGTGCTGTCTGTCTGGCGTCTTGCGTCTCCGTCTGGCTCGCCTCTTTCTATTTTCTTTCTCTTTTCTTTGCGCTTTCTCTTTCCCTCTTTCTCTGCTCTCTCTCTCCATTCTTTCTATTTTCTTTCCTATCTCTTTCGCTTCTCTTTCTCTTTCTTTGCTTTCTAAGTTTAAATTTCCTCTTCCTTTCTTCCCGGGCTCTTTCTATTTTTCCTTCTCTCTCTTTCGCTTCTTCTTTCTCTGTTTCTCTTTTCTTAGTATTTCATTTAAATTTTTTTTCTCACTCTTTCCTTGCTTTATTTTTCACCTTTCAAATTACTTTATCTCTGTCTGTGTGCTGTGGTCTATATCTCTGGCTCTCTCTCTCTCTCTCTCTGCTCTCTCTCTATATATAATATTATGATAATATATATATAATATATATATATATATTAAGTACGCATCCTTTATTAGTATCATAATGCAATGTTGCTTTAATAACGGCGGCTGTAAACAGAGCTATTAATATAGTAATAAGTGATCATTGTACGGCTATTTTTTCTTTCTACCTGCTTTCTCTCTCTTCTCAGGCTATCTCTTTCTTTCTTTCTCTATTTTTACTTTCTCTTCTTTCTGCCCTCACTCCTCACTATTTCTCTCTTTTCTCTTTCGTTTTTCAATAGGCTTTTATCTCCGCTCTGCTTTTCTATCCGGCCCTCTTTCTATTTTTCCTTTTTCTCGTGCCTTTCGCTTTCCTCCCTCTTTCTCTCTTTTCTATATAAATTTCTCTTTCTTTCTCTCTCATTTCCTGCACTTTCACTTACAATTTTGTCTGTCTCCTGTCTCTGTCTGTCTTTCTCTCTCTCTCTATTCCCCCCTCTCTCTCTCTTCCCCTCTTCCTATTTTTCCTGCTCTTTTTTTCACTTTCTTTTTCTCTTTCCTTTCTTTCTATTTAAATTTTCTCTTTCTTTCTCACTATTTTCCTTGCTTATTTTTCACTTTGCACTTACTTTTTGCTCTGTCTCTGTCCTCTGTCTGTCTTTCTCTGTTCTGACTGCTGTCTCTCTCGTAATTCTCTTTCCTATTGTCTTTATTCAATTTCTCTGTATTTTTTAGCTTTCTCTTTTCTCGCTCCTTTTCTTTTGTCCTTCTTTTGCAAAGACCAGCCATTAAGCGAACGTTGAAGGTGAATCATTTAGCCCTTTCTGCATAGCTTCCGCACCATTTTGTTTTCGCTCTTTCTTTTCTTCTCTTTCGCTTTCTGCGTTCTTATCTCTTCATATGATTTCTCTGCTCTTTATCTTTTCTTTCTTTCTTTTATTTCCCTATTTTTTAAATTTTCTCTTTCTTATTTCTTTCTGTGTCTCCGTCTCTCTTTATGTATAGATATAGACACCCCCTTGGTTTTAACCTACGTACCTATATTTAGTGTGTGTCTCACCATTGCTAAATATATATTTGGTTCTGGCTGCTATTCATAAGCTAAAAGCTTTAACAAAGAATGAAGAAGAAGAAGAAGAAGAAGAAGAAGAAGAAGAATGGCGAGAAAGAAGAAGAAGAATGGCGAGAAGAAGAAGAAGAAGAAAGAAGAAGAGAATGGCGAGAAGAGAGAAAAGAATGGCCGAAGAAGAAGAAGAAGAAGAAGGAAGAAGAAGAGAAGAGAAGAAGAAGAAGAAAGAAGAAGAAGAAGAAGAAAGGCGAGAGAAGGAAGAAGAAGAAGAAGAAGAAGAAGAAGAAGAAGAAGAAGAAGAAGAAGAAGAAGAAAGGCCGGAAGAAAGAAGAAGAACAAGAGAGAAGAAGAAGGAAGCGAGAAGAAGAGAAGAAGAAAAAGGGTGAGAAGAAGAAGAAGAGAAAAAGGTGAGAAGAAGTGCGGAGAAGAAGGGCGAGAAGAAGTAGTAGTAGTAGTAGTAGTAGTATAGTAGTAGAAGAAGAAGAAGAAAGAAGAAGAAGAAGAAGAAGAAGAAGAATGTCGAGAACTAGAAGATGAAGAAGAAGAAGAAGGGCGAGAAGAAGAAGAAGGGCGAGAAGAACAAGAAGAAGAAGGGCGAGAAGAACAAGAAGAAGGGGCGAGAGAACAAGAACAAGAACAAAGACAAGAACAAGAACAAGAAGAATGGAAGACAGACAAAGAAGAATAATCCCTGCCCTTCTCTATTATATTACACAGTTAGACGGATCTCCCGGATAGACTGATCTCATTCCACCGCCCAAATATCTCGCATCAGCCAAAGGTATCCGAATGAGATTTTTAAAAAGTTGAATAAAATGGTTAACATTCCGTAAAATCCAACCAACCATTTCAAGATCCGCTAACCATAACTCTAACACCGTTCTTTTAATAGTTTTAGTTTAATAAAAGTTTCGAACATAAAAGTTGTTTCCTGATTAGCCCAACTGCAGATAATTTCAAACGTGCTTGTCATTTTACGGTATTACTAGTTTTAGAATAATTGGAAATAACTTAATAATAAAAAAATATATAAAAAGACTAGAAAATAAAATAACATTACCAAAAATGTAATAGTTACAATCTGTTTAAATTCGAGAGATGTTAGACAAGTGTGTCTAGCATATCAATGATTAATTTAGTTTTCTTGGTTTAATGTTACTTGCAACCGTTATTTCCCGTGACTGGACAAAGAACAGGGAACACTTGTATATATCATCATCATCATCATCATGTCGCTGTCAGCGTGGATATCCATGACAATCTCTCTCCATCCGACCTATCGCTGATCATTCTCGGGAAGTCCTCTATGCAGCATTCTTTATCCGCACAGAGCTGATCAATGTACGTGTTTGCTGGTCGGCCCACACTGGCGTGTCCATGTGTTGGCTTCCACAGTAGGACGTCGCTTATGAGTTCGTCCTTGCTTCTCCAGCAGTGTCCTGCGTGTCTTGTCCGTCTTACTCGGATGGTTTGGGTGATATGTGGTAGGTGGCCGTACAGCTGTTTTCTCGTAGGGTGTTGTTTCCATGTCTTGTTCAGGATCACCCGCAGCATTCTTGTGCAGCTCCCATCTATTTTATTCTCTAGTCGCTTAGTTAGGGTTCAGGTGGTGCAGCCATACAGCAGCACTGATACGACAATGGCCTGGAAGAACTGTCTCTTTAACTTGTCTGCGAGATTGGATTTCCATATGACCGATAATTCATTTATAGCGGCCCATGCCTTTCCTATACGTGCATTAACGTCGTTAAAACTTGTATATATAAAAATATAAAATACGTACAAGAACCACGATCAGGAAAAGAGACAGGGTCTCTGCTATTCAAACAACAGAGGCAAAAAGGAACAGAAACAAGAGAGAGAGAGAGAGAGAGAGAGAGAGAGAGAGAGAGAGAGAGAGAGGTGGTGAGTGAGCACGTCTTTACTGTTCAAAGAACAAAGACAAAAGAGACTGGGATGGTTTGTGGGTTTTCATTAAACACGAGTTGCCCGATGGATACGCTACCAATATCCAAGGGAGACAATTGTTTATTATAATAGTCCTTAGACAAACTAGATTAAATTATTTAAATCAACGGTATGATTTTTTTAGCAATCCTTGTAAATGAAAATATTATGGAATAACTTCTATATATATAAAAGGGAGTTATGGTATGTACGTGTCGACTTATAGCTCACAAACGAGACGTCATTTATATTTGAAATCTCGCATAGTATTTGATATCCTTATAACTAAGAAACACACAAAATGTGGGTTTTCATTTTTAATAAGTAAGCGACATAATTCAATAATTAACAAAAATTTGTTTAAATACAGTATACACACCCTCCACCCCAACCTACTCATGTCGACATGAGTTTAGTTTTCAACTTACCAGACAGAAGACCCCATCACTCTATGAAAAAAACCCAAAAAAAACAAATGTTCATTTCTAAAAAAAAAAACTAACGTTAAGCTGACACACCCACCCACCCACTCACTACCTGGTGCAATTTTTTTTAGTCTGGTTATGGACCGGGTACTTTTGCTAGTGTATATATAAAAATATAAAATTATATTTTTATATTTCGATTGTGTGTAGACTGAGAGTCGTCGGTAGAGGATGCACATACACAGGAGCCCTAGGGAGTTCTGACTGTAAGCGATCTCGATCTCGATCTTGAATTGCTCAACCCAGATGTATAAGGGCTTTTTTAATTCTTCAACGCAACAGGCTCACGCTCCTTTGATCTGACATCTACGCAGTTTTCCTGGAGACACATCTCTTCCCCTACACAGCCTATTTTCATTGGTTATGGACTACACCTACACATTTTTTGTGCCTACACAGTATCAATGTACATCTGCATTTTTCGTGTGGCAATGGTCAGTTCAGTGCATTCAGGGCAATATCCTCTTTTTCAGGCAAATGTATACTCAAACGCATTTCCTGCGTGCAGCAACTGGTTCTCTGGTGCAAAATCATTGACCAGGCGATATATTACACAAAAATATGCGTCCACGGGAGTAAGTATTTAAGTTATAATGTAATGAAATATATTAAATTAGAAAGACTAACGAAATTGATTAAGAACCCATATAAAGCGATTCGACTTATTTTAATAATATTTTAACTAGTTTCCATATAAAATCACTTGTAGGATTGATATTAATACGTTGGAGAATAACACAATAATACTAGAGATCAATAACACCAAGTAATTATCTATTAAACCTGATTTTGTTTAAACCCAGTATGCGAATTAACCAAACCATATATTATGTAAACTTTTATTTGTTAGTTATATATAATACACACTGCTGTGTTTTAAACGCGCTAATAAAAAGGGACTGTTTGAGGCAAATCTAACAGAACCTCATTAATAGATAAGATTTATTCGATGTATAAATGGTTTTGACTATAGAATAGATACTCATTGAAAAACTTACACAATATCTGAGGCATTGTGATGTAAGCAGTAACGTAGTTTCGACTGCAAAAAGACAGGCACCAATTCTCCATAATTTATCAACCTACGCGGAGGATGTTTTATACTTGAAAATTACGTAATTTCTAAATAAATACATATTACGAAAGCGTTTTATTAGAGTCAAAGTGGTGCGACCATAGAGTATCACTGACATGGCTACAGCTTGGAAGAACTCTTGCTTTATCTTATCAGAGAGATCAGATTTCCATATGATCAATTATCTGTCTATAGCAGTTCATGTACATAATTATTCAAATTTTTAGAGGTTAGGGAATCACATTCATTGTATGTTCATATGTACAGTTTTTGTTTAGTTGTTTTGTAAGAGCTTCTTTTCAAAATCTGGTTGTTTGTTAGGGGTTAGGGTTAAGATTAGGGGTTAGTTTTATAAATTTTTAAAATTCTAAAACTCGTTTGTTAACAATTAACCGGATTTAGACGGTGTAGATGGAAAAATATCCCCACGAATCGAGCTCGCAAAAGGGGTGCCTAATGGTCATATGGACCAAACTTTTTAACATAACCATTTCTATTTCAGCTATATTTGGTGAAGTAATTTCTCAACATAATTTTAATAGCTAAAATATCATGCTTTAGAATAGGGTTCCAAAACCCGGGATTATATGACAAGAAACTTTCCCCACTTGAAATCTAGAGCCACTAAATCTTCCCAAATCTTTCCATTTTGCTCTGCGCCAAATGTACTGAGCTATTTTGTGGTTATTATAAAATATGTATTAAACCTGAGAAAAAAAATGTGTTTTTGTTTTTAAATTACAGCCAAGTGAACTAGAAATGTGTTTTGTTTTGTTTTTTTCTTTTTCTCCTTTATTTCATTAAAATCTAATTATTTGGTTTTAATTAGAATTTAGAGAAGAAAAAAATCATTAAATATCTATTTCATCCATAGATTGAACCCTAACAGTTATTACCACTCTGTCTGGAGCTATGGGAGTGTAAGTACCCCTTCATAGCCATTACTCCCAGATCCACTCTGACCTAGTGTGGTAGTACCTGCTAGGGACCATTCTATGGGTTAAATAAAAAGATGAGTTTTAAAAAATGTGTTGAAAAAATTGAATTTTTAAAAAGTTTTGAATACTCATCAAGCATGAATAGAATGAAACGTCTTCTGCATAAAATAACCCAACAAGGGTTGACATTATGATCTACATTTATTTACGAATAACACGTTCTTGTATTCAAAAACTTATCAACGACAATTCACACAAAAATAATCATATCTTCATCCTCTGGAATGTTATTGCTCCCAATTAGGGTTTATTCTAAGGGTAGGGCTTATATTAAAATCATCCTGAAAAAATCACGCTAGGTATTATTTTGCATGTAGGTCTTATTTTCGAGGAAACTCGGTATGAGTTTGTAAATCTATTCCCTTGAAACAGACATCGAGTGTTAACGTCTATGTTCTGTGGGTATTTCTCTCTCTCTCTCTCTTCTCCCCCCCTCTCTCTCTCTCTCTTTTCTCGATATCTCTTACACACTCTATCTATCTTCTATCTATCTATCTATGTATATCTCTTCTTGCCTTTCGTATATATATTCTCTAGATCTTTTCCGTTGACCCAGACATCGAGCGGTTAACTTCTACGTTCTCTGGTATTTGCTCTCTCTCTCTCTCTCTCTCTCTCTCTCTTCTCTCTCTCTCCTCCTCTCTCTCTCCTCTCTCTTCTCTCTCCCCTCATACCGTATTTCCCCGAAAAATAATTTTATTCCGAAATATAAAACACTAGGTGTTTTTTTGGATGTCTTATACTTCATATATCAAAAACGACATTACGAAGTAGAAAATTACGAAATTTCTAAATCAAAAGAAATCACGAAAAAACCATCTACATTTATTTACCATTAACATGTTGTTTCATTCAAAAACTAATTAACGACAATTCAGTCAAAAATTTTAAAAAAGATATCATCATCCTCTGGAATGTTATTGCTCACAACTGGGGCTTATTTTAAGGGTAGAGCTGATATTAAAATCATGCTGAAAAATTACGCTTCGTCTTATTTTCAAGGAAACACGGTATATGTTCATATCTACATATCTATCTGTGAATCTATCTACCTATTTATCTAAAGTCATCGGGGCGGCCTAAAGTCGGTACCAGCCAGTCAGCGAGGGCGTTTATCCCCTTTTCAATAGCGCTAGACAAGGAGAATGTTTTTGACGTCTGAGGTGGAGCGCTACACCTACCATCAGCTCCTGTACTTTACCGCACAGATCCCCTGTTGCTACTCATAACGCTGAGTTGGCCAGGACCGGTATCGACTAGGAACTTGGTGATCTTTCTAGCGAACGCTCTACCGACTGAGCTAACCCGAATTGTACTAAATTTTCCGCCCCGTCTCCCACTATATTTCTCTCCTCTCTCTCTCTCTCTCTCTCTCTCTCCTCTTCTCTCTCCTTCTCTCTCTTCTCTATTTATTGGGTAAACACGGTGTTGTTCACATCTACATATCTATCTATCTGTGAATCTATTTACGGTATTTATCTAATTGTACTAACATCTCCCCTCTCTCACATTATTTCTCTCTCTCTCTTTTCTCTTTCTCTCCCCCCTCTCTCTCTCTATCTATTATCCATATATCTGTATCTTTCATTAAAGACAACTAGTAGTAGGAAAATAAAGTATAATCCTAGTCAAAATTAGTAATATTGATAATTACAAAACAACTAGAATTAGGAAGATGAAGGATGATATTATATGTTAAAAAGTATAATAATCTTGATTTAAACTTCTCTCTCTCTCCCTTCTCTTCCCATTCTCTCTTTCTCTTCTCTTTCTCCTCTATCTCTCTCTCCTCTCTTAATATATATTATATAATATTTTATATTATATATATATATATATATATCCATCTATGTTTGTATCTTTCATAAAAGGCAACTCGTAGTATAAAATGAAATATAAAATACTAGCCAAAATTAATGATACTAATGATTGACAAGCCCTAGAATTAGGAGATGAAGGTGATACTATATGTTAAAAAGTATGATAATCTTGATTTAACTCTCTCTTCCTCCTTCCCCTCCATTCCCCTCTCTCCTCTCTCTCTCTCTCTCTCTCTCTCTCCTCCTATATATCTCACCTATCTATCCTATATCTATTTTGTATCTTTCATCAAAGGCAACCAGTAGTACAAAAATGAAATACAATACTAGCCAAATTAAATGATATTAATGATTAACAATGAAATTAGATTAGAAGATAGAGGATAATATATATTAAAAGTGTAAATAATCTAAATTTTTAACTCTTCTCTCTCTTCTCTCTCTCTCTAATTAATCTATTATCTATCTATCTATCATATAATATATGTTTGTATTTTCATCAAAGTACGAAAATGAAATGTAATCCTAACGTCAAAAATTAAGATATAATGATTGACAAATCCACTAGAATTAGGAAAGATATGAGGATAATACTAATATGTACAAGTATTAAATAATCTCTAATCTTAATTCTAAGTCTCTCTCTCTTCTCTTCCTTCTTCTCTCTCATCTCTTCTCTCCTTCCCTCTCTCTCTCTCTCTCTCTCTCACACACACACCACACACACACTATCACGCTTTTTGGTCTTATTTTGCGGTTTGGTCCTTATTTTAGTGAAACACGTTAAATATAAAAATATCTATTAATGTTAACACCTACACCTTTCTAAGTCAATCATTGCAATACCTCAGTTTTTTTTTGTTTGTTTGATTTCGGCTTGTTTTGTTTTATCGGAATATCAACCTCAGTGGTTTTATTTAATGCATGATAAGTTTTGAAATAATCAATTTTAATGGATACGTACATTTTTAAAAATACGATTTTTATTTAACCATTAGATGGGACCTAACAAGGTCTACACTCCGGTAGAGTGGACCAGGGAGAAGGTGACTGAGGGGTGCTCCACATTCCCCCAAACCTCCAGAACTGGACACCTCACATTCAGATAGAGTTTAAAGCGTCATTCCCAAGGACATGTAGACCGCAAGCCAGCCACTAGCACATAATGATAAAAAGGGGTTAGAGCTTGGCCAATGAGGGCAATAGGGTTTGGGAAAATCATATAGGCTGCTGAGGGCCTTGACATGACAGCCGA
>CM042169.1:67190731-67210731 GCA_023376005.1 Doryteuthis pealeii
CGAAGATATTTCTTGAATAATTGAACCATATTTTTTAATTGATTACATTCCACTTTTGTAATAGATTGTAGATTTCTTCCTCCTAACGACTTCTCTGTTACTTGGGAAATGATGCGTACATAGAATATTTTAATGATAGAGCATGTATGTAGGTATCGCACCATGCTTAACGTGGGCGTGAATGTAATAGTGGTGGCTCAGCATGAGTCACGGATTTACAGTGCCGGGGAGTCCATAGGTGCAAGGCAGGTGAGCAGGGACGGATGGTGGCATGCGCGGTCTGCTTCGGGGAACTTGACGAAATGGGTATTGTGATTTCTTAGCATTTCTTCGAAAATCTGGTCATATTGGTAACCGAGGCAAATAAAACATAAATAGCTAACTTTAACAGCCCATTACAGTCATCGTTGTACGAACCGGATCGCAAAACGAATTCCAAATGAAATTACCTAAAAATCTTTGTGGAATTCATTGCAGCGAAATATGAAGCTTCTCTTATTATCTTTCCACAGCTTCATTTTAACTGGTTACAGTTGTCTTTTGGAAGTCGAAGAAGTATGATACATATGATGTGGTCGTTTTTACGGAATGTCTAACTGTCTTAGGCGCTATCTTTATGGCGATATTCGTTATCAGCTCCAGGAATCATGGGGGAATAAAATGATATGATAATATATACACTATATTATACACTAATTTGAGGAGAATGGTTATATATATAGCGGCTAACTACTTTATATATTAGAAGAATGGACTACAACAGAAACTTACTCGAGTTTCACCACTTGGATCTTCACAGGGTTAAATCCGAACTGATTAATTCGAGGTACGATTAATTGCAGGCAGGATTACACGTTAATCATAATACTTGGCATTATAGGCGATTCACGTTCAAGTGAGCGGCTATAAGACCCTGAGTATGCAAAGTCCGTAATTGGGAGCAAGATGAGTAGGTATTCTATTGTATATACCATGAGCTCTTCTTTGTAATAAATTGGCTCGGTAATGCGTTGTAATGTTGATATCGCTGATGGTTAACATCTGAGTTGTGTGCTGATAATGTTTGTCACGGATTAGCAACTTTATGCTATATTTTAATTATATATATACGTATAAGCAATGATATATTAGATAGATAATATTATGTGCAGAAAGAGGGAGAGAGGTAGAGAGACAAGGGAGAGGCGGAGTTGGAGGAGAGAAGAGAGAGAAGAGAGATTTGTCAGAGGGCGAGGTGGTGGTAATAAAGCCTACTAGTTTATAATTATAATCATAATAACGGAGAGAAATAATAATAATAATAATAATAATAATAATAATAATAATAATAATAATAATAATAATAATAAGTTACTGGAGGCGGACACCATCAAACAGGAGATACGAAAAAGGGTAAGGAAACCGTACCTCGGGAGAACGGGAAAAACTCCTAGAAACTAAACTATGCAGCAGAAATCACATCAATAAACACGGACTGTCCCTCTTGTAAGATACACTGGACCATTATTTAAAATGGACAACAGATGGATCAAAGGAAAGCAGCTTATGACAATGCACAGGGCATTACACCGAGAGACGATACAGACAGACGATATGTAGCACGAAAAGTAGGAGTAAGAGGTCTCGTCAGCATTGAAGATTGTGTAGATTCGACAATCCGAGCACTCGATCAATATACAAAAATGAGCAAAGAAAAACTACGAGCAGCAGCCCCCCCAAAAAAAAAAACCCAAAAAAACCAAAAAAAACAAACAAACAAAAAACACACAAAAAACATATTGCGATTTATTGACTGGCAAAGATATAACAAAGACAAGAAAGCAGAAATGAGAAGAAAAACAATAACATGAGCACTTAAAGCGGAACACAGGAGAGATCGCACATCAGAAGACATGGACATGGCTAAGAAGAGGAAACCTCAAGCGAGAAACGGAATCTCTCATAATTGCAGTAAAAGACAATGCCATAAGGACAAATGATATAAAAGCAAAAATAGATAAGACACAACGAAATAGCAAGTGTAGAATGTGTGGGGAAAACGAAACTGTCAATCATATAAAAAGCGAATGCAGAAAACTCGCACAAAGAGAGTACAAGACTAGACACAACTGGGTGGGGAAGGTGATCCACTTGGAACTGTGCAAGAAATTCAATTTTCACCATGTACTGTATATGTACAAGCCTGAATCTGTCGTGGAGATTGAGACGCACACAATTCTCCGGTACTTTGAGGTTGAGACGGATCGCCTAATCTCGTCCAGAAGACCAGACCTAGGTTTGATTAACAAGAAAAGAAAGACTTGTCATCTCGTGGATTTTGCCGTCCCGGCCGATCACAGGTGGAAATTAAAGAGAGCGAAAAGATCGACAATTTTTTTTCGATTTGTTTACGCTTTACATTTAAACCGATATGCACGCCTAATTCATTTAATTATAATTAATTAATTAACAAATTAGGTATGACCTTAATTAAGCACATAATCTCCCAAAAATTATCGGCCTTCGCCATTTCAAACACATTGTTTGTTCACTTCATACTGTCGTGCTAAAAGTCACCCAAAAAGTGCGAAATACATATCAGTTTAAAATAAACGAGAAATTCTGGGGAAGCCTGCTAGTGTAATGGTTAGAGTGTCCGCCTGTCAGCCTGACAGGGAGGGTTCGAATCACGTACAAAGCACAGCCCTGTCTATAGCTCTGCTGATGAGGCCTAATGGCTGAAATGTACATACAGAGATCGACTTTTTCTCGATTTGTTTACGCTCTACATTTAAACCGATATGCACGCCTAATTCACATTTAATTATAATTAACAAATTAGGTATGACTTTAATTAAGCACATAATCTTATGTTATGTCGAAAACGTATCGAGATTTTTTTGTACTTTTTGACACACCTTCTATTTTGAAAAAAAATAACGTTACATTCAATAATTTTTTCAGAATGCAACGTGTGTCAAAAAAGTACCAAGTTTAACGTTGTATTTACCAAGATAGAAATGAATGGAATGTTGTTTTTTTTTTCAGAATACAAGGTGTGTCAAAAAGTACAAAAAATCTCGATGATCTTTGCCACACTTATATATATATATATATATATATATATATATATATATATATATATACTAGCAAAACTACCCGGTCTATGATCGTACTATATATGACGATTGGACTATAAATAGGTGAGAGATTCCGAGCTGAACGGCTTAGACTGCGATTTTGTTCACTGAAATTAAACTAAACTGCTGGTATAGCTTTAATAGAAAACAGACAGCGAACAATATCTTATTATCAGCAGCAGCTGGTTTACGGACAGTTCCGTAAATCGATTGATTTTGGTTTAATTAATTAATTAATCAGTAAAAATCAATAACCAAATGTGATCTGTTTCTTAGTTAGAAGGATATTAAGGTCTATGCAAGATTTCAAATCTGAGTGACCTCCTGTTTTGAAGTTATACGTTGACACGTACATACCAAACTTCCTTATATATATATATATATATGACCTTAGAATTTCAAAGTCATCTAATCAGATATAAAAGTGACAAATCGAATATTATATAAAAGTCTAGCCTTTTTCTACAAAGTGTATGTAATTTTTTTCTTTTCCTTTCTTTTTCCTCCCCCTTTTTTTTTTTTCTTTTTTCAATAAGAAGAGCAATCTTTCCATTTGAGATTTATAATCCTGAAGAGAATCACACAGATTCCATCCTTTGGGCTTCAGACTGACCACTTGAACTGACCAATAATCACCGGTAAAAATAGCACCAGTCGCACTGAGAGCTTTTCTTTTGTTGTTGTTTTTTTCATTTATTACTTTCCGTCTCGGCTGTTTCTTGTTGAGGTCTTAAGTTGCAATAAAAAAAAAAGAAAGAAGAAAGCAATGATAAATCTGAAAAAAAAAGGTAAATATTTGTCTCAGTCCATAATAATATATTTGTAACCAAGTGAAAAGTTAATATAAATTTCAAGTGACCATTGGTTGATTTAACAGGTTTGCTATATTATATATATTTACCAACCCCTCCGCACGAGCAGGATGTGACACAAGGTCAATTTTTTTAAGCGGAGTTCAACAGGTTTGAGTTCAGAGTTTTCCTTCTCCTAGACGGGTTGCCTAACCAAGGTTAAAGAGCCTAGTCTGCCCTACTATTTATCCATAGCTGGAGGGAAAGTAGGATGTATATCTTTCCCAGGGGTATTAGCGCTAAGTGAAATGCAATTACCACATCCAGGATTTGAACTCGGGGCGACGAGTCCGTTTCCCTTGACTTTAACCATTACACCACGCGCTTCCACGGTTTGCTATATATAAGAAACTATCCCCCCAAAAAAAAAAAAAAAATTAAAAAAAAAAGCTCCCCATTACTCAGTGTACACTGAACAATGTTTCTCTGAAAAAAAAAGATATATAAGTCCAAGTCTCGAAAACTGTTTGTGACTGGAATAATGTAAATACATATCTACCATTTGGTTGGCCATCCTTTCATAGTGTAAGGGTTAACAATCTAGTCTTGCAGGTGTATTACTACTCAATATCCAGTTTCATCCTTGCTGAAATAAACAAATCTTAGAAACTTTATGGAAAACAATACAACTGCATGCTTTAACAGAAAAATATCATAAAATTTTTCTTAATAACAATTAAGTTCATTTCAGATAATATTTTGCTAGGAATTTAGCCAACTGACTTTCACTATGAAACAAGCCGGTAGCCATTTTGAAAGTCTTTGCTGAAATAAAAAAATCTTCGAAACTTTTCGAAATCAATACAACTGTATGCTTTAACACAAACATATCATAAAATGTGTTCTTAATAACAATTAAGTTCATTTCAGATAATGCGCATACACAATTTTATGCTAGGAATTTAGCCATCTAAAGGTGAAAATTACCTGAAATAGTGTGCAAGACAGTTTCATATTTCTATTACTACTGAATTGCAAATTCATTCCTGGCAAACTACTTCCTTCATATAAATAAATCACAAATATTCTATGATTGGTAAATAAATTTAAAAAAAAAAATTCTTTTTAAGTAGACATTCCAATTTAGAAAATTTATCAACATAAAAAAAAACTAAAAATTCTAATAATACATTTTTTTTTCTTTATGCTAATAAATTTTAATTTCGCATCGGCATTCTTTAGAAGATATTGCCAGTGATATTGCTGATAGTAAATTCTTTCTTGGGGACTTCGGGTCTGGTCTTCTATTGGAGATTTCTCTTTAATTTCTGTTAACCCTGTGTCATTGTTAGTTTTTAGAGGTAATAACACAAGACTCCGATTTGCTTCGATCTTACTTCATTTTTAAATACCCAACCAGACAATCTACGCAGATGAGGGACACGCGTATAACGCGACTTATCCCTTCGAGCTCGCTGCTACCTTCTAACTGACTGAAACTTACTTACTATCTAAACCGGAAGAGAGGGTATCTAATAATTATGTAACACACAGATCATGAAATAAAAACCCTATAATTCATTAAGAAACTTTAGTTGGGATCCATGAATTTTCCCAGGGACTCATTGCAAGCAAAGAAGTGCATCCTGGGACACATGAAATCAAAGAGCGCTCAGCATCACTGCAAACTTATGTCATACCATTGAAAAAAGGATGTGGTAATAAGGGTATACCATCTTGTGGAATAGTTAACAATCTAGACTTGCAGATGTATTACTACTGAATAGTGAGCTTGATCCTTGCTGGATGCCCCATACTTACGACCTTGTCTAACATCCTCCCCGTGGCGAATGGGTTGGGTAGAAAAGAATGCGTTCCCCATATTTGCGACCTTGTGCCAAATATGGCTCATGGTGAACAGTTTTACATCACTTAAAAGACCTCGGTGTGTTTCCTGTTTCTCATTAAGTGAAAATTTAATAAATAATAATAATAATAATAATAATAATAATAATAATAATAACAACAATGGTAAATATGATAATAACAATGATAAAAATAATAACAAAAAAACAATATTAATGATAATAACAATAATAGTAATACTAATAAGAATGATGATAATAATAAGAATGATGATAATGATAATAACAATGGAAATAAGGATAATAATAACAATAATAATAACAACAATGATTCCAGTGAAAGACCATCAGCTAACACTGATGTGAAAACTCAAAAGGAGTGAATAATAATAATAATAATAATAATAATAATAATAATAATAATAATAACTCTGGGACTTTAAAATAATAACGGATCAACTTATCCCAGCAAGTAAGACCAGACCTAGTGTTGATAAACAAAAAAGAAAGAACTTGTCAACAGGTGGATTTTGCAGTGCCAGCAGATCACAGGGTGAAGTTAAAGGAAAATGAAAAAATGGACAAATATCTGGACCTTGCCAGAGAACTGAAAAAGTTATGGAACATGAAAGTGAAAGTGATACCAATTGTGGTTGGTGCACTTGGAACAGTCCCAAAAGGATTGGAAAAGGGTTTGGAAAGTTTGGATATCAAAGGAAGGATTGAAACCATTCAGAACACTGCACTGCTGCAATCTGCCAGAATACTCAGAAGAGTCCTGGAGACCTGAGAAGACTTGCTGTCACTCAGCCTCCAGTGAAAGACCATCAGCTAATGCTGATGTGAAAACTCAAAAGGAGATAATAATAATAATAATAATAATAATAATAATAATAATAATATAATAATAATAATAATAATAATAATAATAATAATAATAATAAAATTTTCCAATATTTTTAGTATGAGCTTTTCCAGTTGATCAAACTAATTTTGTTTTGGTCAACTCTGATACAATCATTTACTGTTGGCTTTTCTATTTCTATAACCTTATTGTTTTTCAATTCACCTTTAAACTTTTGTAATTAATTAAAAAATTAATGACCAGATTGGAAATTATAGTCATAAAGTTCATCAATGGCGACTTTTAATAATTTTTGCGCAAATAAAGACCTTTTAATCTCAAGACCATTTGACAAATATTTGTCTTGTATCCGCTTTTTTGTTTTGGACATTGTTGTTATTGTTCTTGTTTTTTGTTTTTTAATAATAATCAGCTAAAGCGGTTTAATTAGATGTCTTCCTCTAAAAAAAAGAAAGAAAATAAATGAAAATTCCAACTTTAAATGTTGTCGTTACTAAGTCTCTTGTAATCATTAATATCCATTTTAATTTCATAACATTTCCTTATTAAAAATTCTGATTTCAATATTCTGATTTTGGCACACCTTGTATTCTGAAGAAAAATGAACGTTCCATTCATTGTTCATTTCTGTCATGGTATATCCAGTTTCAAACTTGGCACTTTTAGGACACACCTTATATTATGAAAAAATTAACGTTCCATTCATTCTTCATTTCTATCTTGGTATATACAGCTTCAATCTTGATACATTTTTGACACACCTTCTTGAATTCTCGGCCCTTTTATGACACGTCTTATATTCTGAAAAAAAATGTAACGTTCCATTCATTGTTCACTTCTATCTTGGTAAATATAGCTTCAAACTTGGCACTTTTATGAATCAATTTATATTCTGAAAAAATGAAGGTTCCATTCATTGTTCATTTCTGTCTTGGTAAATACAGTTTCAAACTCGGCACTTTTAGGACACACCTTATATTCTCAAAGAATTAACGTTCTATTCATTGTTCATTTCTATCTTGGTTTATACAGCTTCAAGCTTGGCACTGTTATGACACACCTTATATTCTGAAAGAATTAACGTTCTATTCGTTGTTCATTTTTATCTTGGTAAATATAGCTTCAAACTTGCCACTTTTATGAAACAACTTATATTTTGAAAAAATGAACGTTCCATTCATTGTTCATTTCTGTCTTGGTAAATACAGTTTCAAACTCGGCACTTTTAGGACACACCTTATATTCTCAAAGAATTAACGTTCTATTCATTGTTCATTTCTATCTTGGTTTATACAGCTTCAAGCTCGGCACTGTTATGAACACACTTATATTCTGAAAGAATTAACGTTCTATTCGTTGTTCATTTTTATCTTAGTAAATATAGCTTCAAACTTGCCACTTTTATGAAACAACTTATATTCTGAAAAAATGAACGTTCCATTCATTGTTCATTTCTGTCTTGGTAAATACAGTTTCAAACTCGGCACTTTTAGGACACACCTTATATTTTCAAAGAATTAACGTTCTATTCATTGTTCATTTCTATCTTGGTTTATACAGCTTCAAGCTCGGCACTGTTATGACACACCTTATATTCTGAAAGAATTAACGTTCTATTCGTTGTTCATTTTTATCTTAGTAAATATAGCTTCAAACTTGCCACTTTTATGAAACAACTTATATTCTGAAAAAATGAACGTTCCATTCATTGTTCATTTCTGTCTTGGTAAATAAAACTTCAAACTCGGCACTTTTATGACACACCTTGTAATCTGAAAAAATAACATTCCCTTCATTATTTTCAGAATACAAGGTGTGCCAAAAAGTACCAAATTTTAAGCTGTATTTACCAATAATGAAAATGAAGAATGAATGGAACATTATTTTTTTTCAGAATACAAGGTGTGTCAAATGTACAAAAAATTCTCGATACTTTTTGATACATCTTGTAAGTGGCTATCACAAGGGAAAAAACGGACAAGAGAAATTGAGCACTCTTAAGCCAGCAAGATTTGACCCATGAGTTTCGGCACAACAAAATTCAGAAAAAAAAACAGAATAAAACCCTTTATCATCATCATCATCATCATGCTGAGAGCATTGATTACGTTGATTCCTCCTTTCCATGTGTTCCTATTGGCCATAGTGAGTGGAAAGTCCTCTAGCCGGCATAGAGTAGTCATACCGAGCTGGTAGATGTAAGGCTTTGGAGGTAGGCCAACACTGTCGTGTTCATATGCAGGGGTTCATAGCTTCATCATCATCATCATCATCGTCGTCGTCGTCGTCGTCGTCATGTCATCCTGATAGCACTGGTCCCCATGACCTCTTTTGCCAATCGGCACTATCAGTGAGGCCCAGTGAGGTGAGTTCAAACCATCTAATCTATATATATATAAGAATCTTTGGTATGTACGTGTCGACGTATAACTCCAAAACAGGAGGCCACTCAGATTCGAAATCTTGCATACACCTTAATATCCTTTTACCTAAGAAACACGCAAGATTTGGTTATTGATTTTTACTGATTACGGGTTATAATTAATTAATTAAAACAAAATCAACCGATTTGCGGAACTGTCCGTATACCAGCTGCTGCTGATAATAAAATATTGTTCGCTGCCTGCTTTCTATTATAGCTACACTAGCAGTTTAGTTTAATTTTAATACAAAATCGCATTCTAAACCGTTCAGCTCGGAATCTCTCGCCTAATTTTCATCCAATCTTTATATATAGTCCGGACATGGACCGGGTACTTTTGCTAGTATGGTATAATTAGATTTCTTTCTCTAAAAAAAATCGACCTGAACGGTTGTTGTTACCAAGTCTCTTGTAAACATTAATATCCATGTTAATTCAAGAAATTTCCTTATTAATAATTCTTAATTCTAATATTCAGATTTTGGTTGGTTGTTGGTTGGTTGGTGGGGGTTTTCTGGCATGTCTACCCTTGGGTTATTTGATGCCTAAGGCGATTAGATTTATTCATTCATGATGGGTAATCAACATTTGTTTAAAGCCCAATTTTTATTTTTTAAACATTTTTAAAAAACTTATTTTTCTATTTAGCCCATAGATGGGACCCTAACAGGTACTACCACTCCGGATCAAGGGGAACTGAGAGTAATGGCGATAAAGGGGTACTCCACGCTCCCCAGATCTCCAAAATTGGAACTTTAATACGAGATGCAGTTTAACGTCATACCCAGGAGGCTCTGATTTTAGAAATATGTGGTTATTACAGGGGTAAAAAGGACATTAGAAATTGAGCTCTCTTAAACCAGCAAGATTTGACCCATGATTTTCTGCACAACAAAATTCAGAAACAGAATAAAACACTTTATTAAATCATCATCATCATCATCATCATGAGAGCACAGATCCTCATGACACTCTCTTGCCAATCGGCCCCTATCAGTGATGCCCAGTGAGATGTAAGTAAAAAAAGTTGTCAGGGTGGCCTAAAGTCAGTATCAGCCAGGCAGCTAGGGAGTATATTCCTTTTTCATTAGCGCTAGATCAAGGAAATTGTTTTAGCATCTGGAGCGGAGTGCTACACCTACAATCAGCTCCTCACTTTACTGCACAGGTCCTTGTGCTACCCATACGCTGAGTTGGCGAGGCCGGTATCGAACCAGGAACCTTGTGGTTTCCAATCAAACACTCTACCCACTAAGCTAAACCAATCCAATTCTAACCTCAATGGATGATGTTACAAAATATTATTACCCATTTTAATTTCAGAAATCTCCTTGTTATAATTTCCTAATTTTAATATTCTGATTTTGTAAATATGCGGGTAGAGTCTCTCAATGTCTGGCTAATACCGACTTTAGGCTACCGCGACGACTCTATATTAACAAAAGTCAGGTTAGTCTGATATTAAGTTTGATCATTAAAATTAAGATAGATATGTAATGCCGAGCCAATCTACCTAGCAAAGATAGGAAGCACGCTTTGAAAATCAGCATGCAGTCTTCTGTCTTTTATCTGGGATTGAAAACTGAGCACAGTAACTTGTAGAGCTAATAAAATCCCAACAGAAGGAGCCTGAGAATAACTTTCTTTGAGTCGAAAAGAATTCGTTTTATTTTTGTAAACAAATGAAAAGGAAGAAATAATTACATTTCTTTGAATGGCCAATGGGTCAGTGGGAATAAGAGGAGTCACAAGACGGGAAAAAGAATTGAGAAGGAAAGGGGAAAGAAGAAGAAGAAGAAGAAGAAGAAGAAGAAGAAGAAGAAGAAGAAGAAGAAGAAGAAGAAGAAGAAGATTCAACAGAAAAGAAGAAGAAGAAGAAGAAGAAGAAGAAGAAGAAGAAGAAGAAGAAGAAGAAGAAGAAGAAGATGATTAGAAGAGAAGAGAAAGAAGAAGAAAGAAGAGGAAGTAAGAATAAAAAGTTATAAATAATAATAATAATAATAATAATAATAGAAAGCGGAAGAAGGGAAGAGAGATAAAGAAGAAGAAGAAGAAGAAGAAGAAGAAGAAGAAGAAGAAGAAGAAGAAAATGGAATATAGAGTAGAAGAAGAAAAAGACACAAAGAAGAAGAGGAATAAGTAGATAATATGTAATAATAATAATAATAATAATAATAATAATAATAATAATAATAATAATAATAAGAAGAAGAAGAAGAAGAAGAAGAAGAAGAAGAAGAAGAAGAAGAAATCATGAAGAGGTAGAAGAAGAAAAAATCATAAAGAAGAGGAAGAAATCATAAAGAAGAGGAAGAAATCATAAAAGAAGAAGAAGAAGAAAGAAGAAGAAGAAGAAGAAAGAAGAAGAAGAAGAAGAAGAAGAACCTCAATAAAGTAGGAAATGCAATAAAATTGTTTTCTCTTTCTAATATTCTCTTCTGGCTTCTCTAAAAAGAGATTGGCATCGGAATGTCCAGTTCCACGAGGCAAAAATTAGATTTAAAGGGAATTAAAAAAATCACAGACAAACCGTTTCAGTTTCAGAAATCAATGAACAGATTTTGATTTCAGAACCACAAATAAGACCTAATTTTTTTTAAAGATATTAGCATGACCAATAGTCAGGTCAGTACAAGACAAGACAGGTTTTCTTTTTGACCTGCTATTAGTACCATGAAAACTAGTACTACCTGTTCCATGGTCGGGTAGTCGGCGAACCAACTGGCATCTTCCATCACGTACGCCTCGGCTTCTCAGGGAAGGTGGGTATGTAGACACCAATTATCATTAAGAAAACAAGAGCTGACATAGGGCAGATGAGCTCCGGGGAACAATCGGCCATCCACACTGATAATAATATGATTGAGGTACTTACTACTCACATAAATCCCCAAACTGATATAATATATATATATATATATATATATATATATATATATATATATGTGTGTGTGTGTGTGTGTGTGTGTGTGTGTGTGTGTGTGTGTGTGTAAAAATGGAATTGGAAATAAACCCGACAATATGAGCAAGAATGAATAAAGAAAAGAAAGAACAGAATGCATATTAAAAGATGAATTTAATCAATATCACTTACACATGTATTTCAGTCAGTTCATCTCTGTGTACACGGTTCAAACTATCATTATCATTAAATAAACAAATGAAATTAAATAATAATAATAGAAAAATGTGAAAATATTCCGTACACAGAGAAGATTCGACCTTCATCAGAGTGAAATTACCATAACTCCTAGGAAAATCAAATATTCAAATTCTCGAGATTGACTAACGGTTCTATTTCAGCGTTCCAAAAGTGATTAAAAAAAAATTATCTTCGAACATTTCTAAAAAAATTCTCCGTTTTTCCCCAACGAATTTTTTCATTCAAAATAAAATTTCACCAGGTAACCGGTCTAGGAGAGGGATAACTCTGAATTCAAAATTCCTGAGGTCGGTCGTTGATTGGGTTTGTGGCAACGCTTGATGCACCAATTCTTTCCTATCGACTGTGCCAAAAGTGTGGATGGCCCAACACAAGCCTTCACCACTATAAACAAATCACTGTGTGGATGTCCGTTGTATGAACACTCATACGTCGAAATCGACGGGAAAGTCCATCATATAATAGAGGTGGAGAGAGAGGGGGGAGAGACAGAGACAGACAGACAAACAGAGAGATAGATTAAAGTTGATGAGATGCTGGTCTTTCTTACTTGTTACACTTCTACTTGTTGGTTCTAACTCGGCCAGCATTTTCTTCCGTCCAGTGGGCTGGGGGTAGAACCTTCTTTGTGCTGGGCTGGACATTGCTTGTTTTAACATACAATTAACACAACAAGACTTGGTTCCTTCTTAATCAAGTTTTTATTTTCAACCTTCTCCATTTTTACGCCCCCAGTGAGTTGGGAACCCTAAGATACATCCTCTCTGATAGGGAGCTAGCTCGCCTCTGACTAACTAAACTAAAACCTATTTCCGCGCATCCAATCACGCGCTTTTAAGGAGTCAAGTAAAAGGTCATTACCTTCACAACTGTGGGCAACTTTCCATGTACCTCGTCATTTTAAGTTAATGGACCCTAATTCAAAATCCTAACTACAGGTACGTTCATAATTTATAACTGCTCATAAATTATGTAACCCTATGACCAAAAACAGTATAACCAATTCACTACTTATTGGTATTGTATCAAAATTGCTTAGAATTTTATTTATATTTTGTTGAGAATTGGGCGAGATTTCGAAGTTTTAGGTGAGATTTGCAGCCTGATAACCCCCTTGAGAGTGGGTGAAAATGGCCAATTTCGTGTAAAATTAAAGTGCCATTTTAATAGATTTTCTAATACAGTTCGATGAGGAGTATCATAGAGTAAAAGATGGTGAATTCTTTAGAGAAATGGGAGAGATATGGGGCTTAAAGATGCCCCCAAAATGCCCTTTTTCAGCCATTATAAATCTATGTATTTTGGTGAACATTTAATTTATCGATTTTGTAGTCTTTTGTCGCGGATTCTGATGCGTAGAATTTACCGATGGAGAAAAAAGTTCTCAATTCGGAGTTTTAGGTGACATTTGATGCCTGTTAATCCCTGAGAGTGGGTGAAAATGGTCAATTTCGTGCAAAATTAATGTGCCAATTTAATATGATTTTCTGATAGAGTGCATTACTTGGAGGCGCGTGGTCTAATGATTATTGCCATAGAAAATGGATATGATGAGACGAGCTTGAATCCTGGATGAGGCTGCTTGCATTTCGCATAGTGCTAATACACTTGAGAAAGGTACACATCTAGCACGTCAACTACTATGCCCAAATCATCATGAAGTACCGACACATCCCCTCGGTCGAAACATGTGTCGACACTTCATTAAACATTTTTATCCATTCGACATTTTCTTTCCATTGTTTATTTATTTTTTCAACATATAGTCGGATTCACTTCCATTTTTCAACTTATATATATATATATATATATATATATATATATATATATATATATATATAATGAATTTTTTTTAATAGTGTGTTAAAAGCATTAATTAAAATGTAATAATATATTTTTGAAGGCGAAATAATGCAAATTTATGTTTAAAAACATATTCGTTTAATTTTTTTAAATTTTTTTTGTCCTTAATATTATATATATAATATTATATATATAATATTTGTTTGTCCTTAATATAATTTTATTATAATGGAGATTGTGTGTTTTTCTGTCTGTAACCGAAACTATATCACTACTCAAGTCACAATTCCCTTAATCATTTACGTCAAATTATCCATGGTTTCATTCTTTTAAACCTTCAATTATTAATAAAATAGTTTTACATTATTAATACTGTTGACCATATCTACATACTAATATGATTGTATTTATATATACAACAAAATAGCGGCATACAGTATGAACGGGAAGGCTTATTTGCATATTGATATTTAAAATTTGATTTTAATAAATATGTGCTTGGTATTATTGATTTCTAATTGTTTGGTTTTATCTTAATGAATATGAGCAAAAATCTCGGAGATAAATCTTAAAAGAAATCCATTAACAAGAAGAAATAACTGTAATTTTATTCTTTACTTCCTATTTTAACTAAATAGTTAAATTAGGAAAATGTACCAATGAAAGGAGGGAGTAAGGGAAAATGATGGAAGAGTTAGTTCGAAAGTTGTTCTATTTTTCAATCATACCCCCTCTGTTCCAAATATTTTTATCTGAATTCTTATTCAGTTTCATCAGCCTTTCTAATTTAACATGATATTTTATTATATTAAAACTTAAATACTTGCACCCGGAGGGTGCATATATCTGCTAGTATATATATATATATATATATATTATATATATATATATATATATATATATATTGTACAACTCACACCTCTAAAAGTCTATATTGCTTGCATGTAATATTACATCAATAAAAATGCTAATATACATGAAATCTAATTATATATTACTGTTTTTGCCAGCAAATGGAATGCAGGTTTTTACCCAGAAATAACTAAAAAAAGAAACAAAAAGGAAAAAATGCCTTGAATTTTATATGCGAAGGTGATGGCCATTGTAGCTTAAATCAATATTTAACCTTAACAACTGGAGATCGTTTGCATATACTGCATATTCCCTTATGGAATATAAGAACGTCTCATATGGCCATGTTTCCTGTTTGCTATCAAATATTGTAAATTGATTCCTGCAAAATTAATGAATGTGCTAATGTTGGCTTACTGGTAAGTGTACAGGTTCTGCAAACCATTCACAGTCAATTAAGTGTTGGTGAAAGGGTCTGAATTGCTGGCCTTGTGCCAATATTTGTTTGGTTTTATTATTGCTGATGAGAAATGTTATAGTTGGATGCAAAATAAGTGTCGGTATTTTATTTTTGGTTACTGGTTCAGTGCTGAAAAATTTGGCGCTAAATAATACCTAATAATATCCGTTCTGATTGGCTAATAATTGATAATCACATCCTGGCATATTAATTTTGCTGGGTGGTACTATATATATATATATATATATATATATATATATATATATATATATATATATATGTTGTGTGTGTGTGTGTGTGTGTGTGTGTGTGTGTGTGTAATAGATTGAAAATTTTTTGAAAAAACACAGGTTCAAATAAATGAGTGGTATTTATTCAGCCAACGCTGCAGTGTTTCAATCTGTTTAGTAGATCTTCTTCAGGGCTTTTGAACCTGTGTTTTTTTTTCAAATTTTTCTCTATATTACATACCGTCGGATTCACTTCCATTTTTCTCTTCACACACACATACACACACACACATACATATATATATATATATATGTATATGTCTGTGTGTATGTGTGTATGTGTGTGTGTGTGTGTGTGTGTGTGTGTGTGTGTGTGTGACTCTGACTCTGCCTAGGGTATTGCACATATATCAGATTCATATTAACACCTCCACCTTTATAGTGAAAAGTTCTGTATTTAATATAGGTTGTTTCATCTTTAATACGATAGCTTTTAACATTTTCAGACAGTGTTATTGCAATTAGTGCAATATAAAAAATGTATGTTAATAGCTGTTGAAGGAGTGTGATAATCTTCGTTGAGGCAATAGAATGCATGCGCAACACCCCTGCAGAGAGGTAAAATCTCCCCAAAGGGGGCCACCGGTTAGCCATGCGTGGCAACCCGTGATAATTATGGACAGAATACTGGTAGCAATCATATCCTACTCGTGTGGAGTGGTTAGGTAAATATGCACATGAAAAGTAATGTAGTCAAGCCGCTAACACACACACACACTCACACACACATACATACATACACACATACACACACACACACACATATATATATATATATTTTTTTTTTCAGCCGACAATATTTGGGAGAATATTGTCGGCTGAAAATAGCCATATTTGTTTACGTTATCGTAAGTTCGCGCGAAGTCTCTTAAGAGGAATATGAATACTACTACTACCTAAACAAAGCGATGAAAAATTGCGAGGTCCGTTTGGTGTAAGGGTAAGAGGCTTGCGTGTCGATCCGACATACAGGTTTCAAATCACACACGGGGCGATCTTCGTATCTATAGCTCTGCTGATGAGGCCTAATAGGCCGAAATGTACATTCAGAGATTGATTTTTCTCGATTTGTTTAGCCTTACATTTAAGTAGTTAAATCCCGCCTAATCAATCATTAATGAATTAACTTTCTAAAAAAAATTAGGTTTGACTTCACATTAAGCACATATTCTCCCAAATATTGTCGGCTGAAAATAGCCATATTTGTTTACGTTATATATATATATATATATATATATATATATATAAAATGTAATTTTGGTCGAAATAAATTTATTATGGAATAACGGTGTTGAGTTTTTCCTTCCTTTCAAAGATAAATATTGCTCTGTATATAATCTAAAAATTATTATACATTGAACTCTCTGTAGTGATTTAAAAGATTCACTGTATTTATACATACTGGATCATACAATGATAATAGAGTGTGTCTTAGATATCACATATAGAAGCATCCCTTACTACCAACGTACTACAAACTCACTGACATTGAATGTTTAACTCCCACCCCTCAGGCAATATGTTTCAAAAATCTATTTTTACATCGCCCAGAGGTCGATTTTTATTTTGTATTAGTATAGATTAATAACATTTATGTTTTATATATTTCTTTTATCATCTTTTATTCTTCTTATATTCTTGTTTTTAAGAATTGAACAAACTATCGCAATAGCTCTTAAGTAAATACATTAGTTTAATATATAAAAAAGGATAATCATTTTTAATTTAACTCTCTAACCTTCTTTTCTTTTGTTCTTTCCTTCTTTTCATATTTTAATTATGTTCAATTCGAATAGATTAGTGTTATCGCTTCCGCGCGCTTAACCCTTCTCTCTATCATTCCTTACTCATTCTTTCTTTCTTATCATATTTTTTTCTGTGTTGCATGTCCTTTCATATATACAATAATGAATATATTTGGTTAAATCGAACTTATGGATCTAAATTCCACCATCGTATGTCACCCCGCCGAAAGACAAAATACCAAAAATCAGGGAATTAACCGAATTTAATGATATTTTCAGTGTTGATATATTAATAAATAAAAGATGGAATGCACTAATTATTTTATGTAAGAACTTTTCCATTTTTTCATGACAGTTAACTTTGAAGCACGTATCTTTGAGGCGTAACAGAGATTCTCAAAGATACGTGGTTCAAATATGAATGTTTTTGAATAGAATAACTGGTGCATTATATCTTTTATTCATTAATACATTAACATTGAAAATATCATTAAATTCAATTAATTCCCTGATTTTTTGGTATATTTTTCTTTCGGCAGGGTGACATTCATTTTTCTTTTCTTTTTCCTTCCTTCTCATTATCTTTCATTCTTCGTTATTCCAATATCGCATTCTACATAATTTCCTTTTCTTTATTTCGTTATGTTCCTTTCATTTCTCTTTCGTTTCTCATTCTACATATTTTCATTCTTCATATTTTCATTCTTCATATTTTTCATTCTTCATATTTTTCATTCGTCATATTTTCTCATTCTACATATTTTCATTCTTCATATTTTTCATTCTTCATATTTTCTCATTCTACATATTTTCATTCTTCATATTTTTCATTCTTCATATTTTCTCATTCTTCATATTTTCTCATTCTACATATTTTCCTTCTTCATATTTTTTATTCTTCATATTTTTCATTCTTTTTCATTCTTTTTCATTCATCATTATTCATTCTTATTTATTTGACGATTCACTTTACTTCCAGTTTTCTTTTCTTTCTTCATTTTTTTAATCTTTCCTTCCTTCTCATTATCTTTCATTCTTCGTTATTCCAAGATCGAATTCTTCATATTTTACTTTTCTTTATTTCGTTCTCTTCCTTTCATTTCTCTTTCGTTTCTCCTTATTTTCCATTTCTATTTTTTGTTTGTCTCTTCATTTCATCTGTTTTATATATCTATCTTTCACGTTTCCTTTCCTTTCTTCCTTTCTGTTGTGATGTTAATCCAACAGTAAAAAAGAAGTCAAGTCGAGGTAGGGTAAAATAAGACAAGTGTATTTACAATAAGGTACAAGAACGGCTAGCTTACCGCTAAACGGTAACAGTACAACCTTTTCACTCGGTGTCTCACTATTTATAGTGAGAACCGGTGTATATTCTCTACTGTAGGAACGGCCGGTACAGCACTTTCGTTTCTTAAATTTAACAACATATTTGATTAGTGAAGGTGTTAACATACTTTTTGGGCATTCGTTGTATATAACTGTGCATTATTATATTTTATTCATTAATATATCAACACTGAAAATTTCATTAAATTCGGTTAATTCCTTGTTTTTGTTTTTTTTGTATTATTTTTTCTTTCGACGGGTGACATACGATGGTGGAATTTATGTCTGTTAAATTCGACTTAACCTCATATTTGATTAGTAAATGTCTGTATCATACTTTTTGGGCATTCGTTGTATATAACTGTGCATTATATATTTTATTCATTAATATATCAACACTGAAAATTTTCATTAAATTCGGTTAATTCCTTGTTTTTTTTTTTATTATTTTTCTTTCGACGGGTGACATACGATGGTGGAATTTATGTCTGTTAAATTCGACTTAACCTCATATTTGATTAGTAAATGTCTGTATCATACTTTTTGGGCATTCGTTGTATATAACTGTGCATTATATATTTATTCATTAATATATCAACACTGAAAATTTCATTAAATTCGGTTAATTCCTTGTTTTTTTTTTTGGTATTATTTTTTCTTTCGACGGGTGACATACGATGGTGGAATTTATGTCTGTTAAATTCGACTTAACCTCATATTGATTAGTAAATATATGTATCATATGTTTGGGCAGTCGTTGTATATAACTAGTGCATTTATATATTTTATTCATTAATATATCAACACTGAAAATTTCATTAAATTCGGTTAATTCCTTGTTTTTTTTTTTGGTATTATTTTTCTTTCGACGGGTGACATACGATGGTGGAATTTATGTCTGTTAAATTCGACTTAACCTCATATTTGATTAGTAAATATATGTATCATATGTTTGGGCAGTCGTTGTATATAACTAGTGCATTATATATTTTATTCATTAATATATCAACACTGAAAATTTCATTAAATTCGGTTAATTCCTTGTTTTTTTTTTTGGTATTATTTTTCTTTCGACGGGTGACATACGATGGTGGAATTTATGTCTGTTAAATTCGACTTAACCTCATATTTGATTAGTAAATATATGTATCATATGTTTGGGCAGTCGTTGTATATAACTAGTGCATTATATATTTTATTCATTAATATATCAACACTGAAAATTTCATTAAATTCGGTTAATTCCTTGTTTTTTTTTTGTATTATTTTTCTTTCGACGGGTGACATACGATGGTGGAA
>CM042169.1:67220731-67238137 GCA_023376005.1 Doryteuthis pealeii
TGTTGTCTGATAGAGTTAAGCAATGAAATGTTATGTTCGATTCCAGTTCAGTGAGGTAAATCAAGTGATCAATCTAATAAGACAGACTATTTGACAGATAAGGGAGAAATTGATGACAATTGTAGATAAATCTGATTTAATATTAACTTTTTAGATGGTAACTAGGAAAGGTGAAGAAGAAGAAGAAGAAGAAGAAGAAGAAGTGAAAGAAGGAAAAAGATGAAGAAGAAGAAGAAGATGAAGAAGTGAAAGGAGAAGAATTGAAAAAAGAAGATGAAGAAGAAGTGAACAAAGAAGAAGAAGAAGAAGAAGAAGAGAAGAAGAAGAAGAAGAAAGAAGAAGAAGAAGAAAGAAGAAGAAGAAGTGAAAGAGGAAAAAGATGAAGAAGAAGAAGAAGATGAAGAAGTGAAAGGAGAAGAATTGAAAAAAGAAGATGAAGAAGAAGTGAAAGAAGAAGAAGAAAAAGAAGAAGAAGAAGTGAAAGATGAAGAAGAAGTGAAAGATTAAAAGTATGAAGAAAAATAATATTAAGAAGAATGTGAAGAAGTAAAAGGTAAAGATAAGAAGAAGAAGAAGAAGAAGAAGAAGAAAGAAGAAGAAGAAGAAGAAGAAGAAGAGAAGAAGAGGAAGAAGAAGAAGTGGAAAAATTAAGAAAAGAAGAAGTGAAAGAGGAAAAGGAAGAAGAAGAAGTGAGGTAAGAAGAAGATGAAGAGAAAAAGATGAAGAAGTGAAAGGAGAAGAAGAAGTGAAAGAAGAAAGAAGATGAAGAAGAAGTGAAACAAGAAGAAGGAAGAAGAAGAAGAAGAAGAAGAAGAAGAAGAAGTGAAAGCTGATGAAGAAAGAAGAAGAAAGAAGTGAAAGAAGTAGTGAAAGATGAAAAGAAGAAGTGAAAGGAGGAAAAGAAATGAAGAAGAAGTGAAAAGTAAAAAGAAGAAAAATATTAAGAAGAATGAGAAGAAGTGAAAGGTAAAGAAGAAGAAGAAGAAGAAGAAGAAGAAGAAGAAGAAGAAGAGAAGAAGAAGAGAAAAGAAGAAGAAAGAGAAGAAGAGAGAAGTTGAAAGAGGAAAAGCCGAAGAAGAAGTGAAAGGTAAGAAGAAGAAGAAGTGAAAGAAGAAGAAGAAGAAGAAGAAGAAGAAGAAGAAGAAGAGAACAAGAAGAAGAACAAGAAGAGAAGAAGAAGAACAAGAACAAGAACAGAAAGAACTGAAAGGTGAAGATGAATAACAAGTGAATTTTTTAGAAGAAGAAGAAGAAAAAGAACAACAACAACAACAACAACAAGAACTGAAAGGTGAAAAGAAGAAGAAGAAGAAAAAGAAGAAGAAGAAGAAGAAGAAGAAGAAGAAGAAGAAGAAGAAGAAGAAGAATGGAATGGTAGAAGAATTGAATGAAAGAAGTAGAGAAGAAGAAGAATGAAATGAAAGAAGAAGAACAAGAACAAGAACAAAACAAGAAGAATTGAATGAAAAGAAGAAGAGAAGAAGAAGAAGAAGAAGAAGAAGAACAACAACAACAACAACAACAACAACAACTGAAAGGTGAAGAAGAAGAAGAAGAAGAAGAAGAAGAAGAAGAAGAAGAAGAAGTAGAAGAAGAAGAAGAAGAAGAAGAAGAAGAAGAAGAAGAAGAAGAAGAAGAAGAAGAAGAAATTAATATCTATTAATAACAACCGAGAATGTTTACAATAAAGTATATTAAAGTAAAAGCAGACAAGACTGAATGTCTTATAAAAAAATGTCCTAACTAAATGTCCCATATTCATAATAAGAAACTTGGAGCCTTTCGAAAACTTAATCACAAAATAACTGACATTTTTGATCAAAGAATGAAGAAATTTATAAAGCTGCTAAATTTAGATATTCTATAGAATGTCTGAGTTCTTTTTTTTAATAACGTACAGTTGAGCTTATATTTTCTCTCCGCCAATACTTTATCTTTCATTTAAATACAATGTTTAAGATTCGTATACATTAATAATGGAGATTCGCTTCCGGTTTTTGTAACAAAAATTACGTCACTGCTTACGTCACACTACCCAAAATCGTCATAACAGAATAAATACACTCAAAATTTGAACATGCAATATTAGACAGTCCTCTTGTTTTTTTTTAAAACAATTTTTAATAAATACATGACTGGTATTATATATCTATATATAGTTTGTTTTATTTCAATATATATTCAAAGTTTACGTTTCAAATCGTTTTATTTTTTAAAAATCCTTTAATGAATTTGAGGATTTTACTTACTTAGGGTACAAACTAGCTGACATTGATTTTTTTACTCCCACCCCTCAGGCAATATGCTTCAAAAATCTACTTTTATATCGCCCGGAGTGTATTTTTTTTATTTTGAACTAGTACATTCAATAAAAAAATCAAGTATTTTAGAAAATAACCTACCTTAGCTTGCTGATTGCAATTATATGTGAAGTTTTCACATACGTATGAGGACACCTACCCGTTACGAATGAGTTGGATACATACCTAACACGAGGTATGAGGCATTCGATAGAAAATTCAAGAGACCACCCTTAGAGACCACACCCTCATCCTAACCCTTCCGTCCTTGCTGATTGGAATCATATATGGTATAATGGTTAAAGTCATGGGAAATGGAGTCATCGCCCCGAGTTCAAATCCTGGATGTGGTAATTGCATTTCACTTAGCGATAATATCATTGGGAAAGGTATGAATCCTACTCTCCCTCCAGGTATGGGTAAATAGTAGGGCAGACAGGACTCTTTAACCTTGGCTAGGCGACCGGTCTAGGA
This sequence comes from Doryteuthis pealeii, assembly GCA_023376005.1. Classification (NCBI taxonomy): domain Eukaryota; kingdom Metazoa; phylum Mollusca; class Cephalopoda; order Myopsida; family Loliginidae; genus Doryteuthis; species Doryteuthis pealeii. The sequence goes on from CM042169.1 coordinate 67,223,506, forward strand.
GAAGGAAACCTCTGAATTCAAACCTGTTGAATTCAGAGGCCTAAGAAATTGACCTTGTGTCACATCCTGCTCGTGCGGAGGAGTTGGTAAATATATATATGAAGCTTTTACACATATATGAGGACACCTACCCGTAGCGTTTCGGTTGCGTAAATAACTACCTTACCTTTGTCGTTTTAGGTATTCTATAGAAAACTTTAGTATTGTAGATTATAACCTATCTTAGCTTCCTACCTTGCTGATTGCAATCAAGTGAAGCCTTCACACACGTATGAGGACATCTACCCGTTGCGAATGGGTTGGGTAAATAGCAATCTTTACCTTGATGTTTTGGGCATTCTATAGAAAACTTTGGTATTGTAGATAATAATTAATCTTAGCTTCCTACCTTTTTGATTTCAATCATACATGAAGCGTTCACAAATATATGAGGACACCTACCAGTTGCAAATGGGTTGGGTAAATACCTACCATGAGGTCATGAGGTTTTCTATAGAAAATTCAAGCATTGTAATCAATAACCTAAGATTGCAATCATATACGAAGCCATTACTCACATATGAAGATACCTACCCGTAGCGAATGTGTTGGGTACATAATTACCTTGAGGTCGTAGGTATTCTATAGAAAATTCAATCATTGTATACAATAACCTATGTTTAGCGTCCTAACCCTAAACCTAACCCTGCTGCCCTATCTTGCTAATTGCAATCATATGTGAAGCGTTCACACATATATGTGGACACATACCCGTTGCGAATTGGTTTTGTAAATACCTACCACGAGGTATGAGGCATTCTATAGAAAATTCAACCATTGTAATCTATCTTAGCGTCCTAACCCTAACCCTAACCCTGCCGCCCTGTCTTACTGATTGCAATCATATACGAAGCCATTACTCACATATGAAGACACCTACCCGTAGCGAATGTGTTGGGTCAATAACTACTTTGAGGTCTGAGGATTCTATAGAAAATTGAATCATTGTATACAATAACCTATGTTAGTGCCCTAACCCTAAACCTAACCATGCCGTCCTATCTTGCTGATTGCAATGATATGTGAAGCTTTTACACATATATGAGGGCACCTACCCGTTGCGAATGGGTTGGGTAGGTAAATTAGGAATTCTATAGAAACTATACTTATCTAGCTTCCTACCTTGCTGATTGCAATCATGTGAAGCGTTCACACAACCTTTGCGAATGGTTGGGTAAATAGCAATCTTTACTTGATATTTTGGGCATTCTATAGAAAACTTTGTATTGTAGAAAATAATTAATCTTAGCTTCCTACCTTGTTGATTTCAATCATACATGAAGCGTTCACAAATATATGAGGACACCTACCCGTTGCGAATGGGTTGGGTAAATACCTACCATGAGGTCTGAGGCATTCTATAGAAAATTCAACCATTGTAATCAATAACCTATCTTAGCATCCTAACCCTAGTTAGAACCCTAACCCTAACCCTGCCGTCCTGTCTTACTGAATGCAATCATATACGAAGCCATTACTCACATATGAGGACACCTACCCGTAGCAAATGTGAGGTCTGAGGCATTCTATAGAAAATTCAAGCATTGTATACAATAACCTATGTTAGCGTCTAACCCTAACCCTAACCCTGCTGTCCTGTCTTGCTGATTGCAATCATATGAGAAGTCTTCACTCACATATGAAGACACCGGTGTACTTGACATTTAAAGAAAATAAGACAATTGATCAGATTTGAAAACTATCAAGTCAGCTATCAAAGTCGTTGAGGACAAGACAAAAAGCAGAATAAGTTCAGATTGTCTTTGATGACCAGACATTGTAATAAAACCTACAAAAGATCAACTATTGAATAAAAAAAGAGAAAGTTAAAACAATTCTATGCACAATTTAAGAGATAAATATAAAAAGAAAATTATAGATTAAATCTTGGGGTCATATTCGCAGAAAAAGACACTTGAAAAGAGGAATGATTCTTTTATCAATATTAACAAAGAGCGAAAAAGAAAAAAATATATACTAAGATTAAAAGAATAAAGATAAAGCGTTTATATAATAAAATGTGGATAGTCATTTGAAAAACGATTTAGACGTAGTCTGAAAAGATGTGGGCGGACATTCTAAAAAAGATATGGGGTAATCTGGAAAAAAATATATAAAGAGAGATCTTAAAATGATTTACTTGAAAACTTTAAAGATGCGGGTAGATATTTTTAAAAAGATCTAGATTTAATCTGAAATAGATGTGGATTTAGATTTTAAAATGATTTACTTGAAAATTTCAGAGATATGGGTAGACAATCTAGAATCTGAAAAACAAAACAAAATTATAGATCTTGAAAGGATTTAATAGTGTTACGATGTTTTTAGCCATTTCTAGGCTTCAAGTGAGAGCAATTTACAGTGGAGATGCTTTTTGTTAAGTAGAGCCTGATCCTTAGTGAAGAAAACATAGGTTGTTCCTTGGTGGCCCTTAGTGTTGGGTAAAATCATTTGGTTGTTACTCGGTGTCCCTTAGTGTTGGTTAGAATAATAGTCCGAATAATCCAAATCTATTGATAATGGAGATTCGCTTCCGGTTTTTGTCTGTAACAAAAATTACGTCACTGCTTACGTCTCACTACCCAAAATCGTCATAACAGAATGAATACACTCAAAATTTGAACATGCAATATTAGACAGTCCTCATTGTTTTTTTTAAACACGTTTTAATAAATTCATGACTGGTATTATATATCTATTTATAGTTTGTTTTATTTTAATACATATTTAAAGTTTACATTTCAAATTGTTTTATTTTTTAATCTTTAATGAATTTGATGATTTTACTTACTTATGGTACAAACTCGCTGACATTTAATTTTTTACTCCTACCCCTCAGGCAATATGTTTCAAAAATCAATTTTTACATCGCCCGGAAGGTGTTGTTTATTTTGTACTAGTATTACTAATTGCAATTATTAGCTTAAATCCTTAAAGGATGTGGGTAGACATTCTAAAATGAGATATATCTAATCTGATAAAAGATATGAATAGAGATCTTAAAATGATTTTACTGAGACATTGGAAATTGGGAATAGTCATATAAAAAGATCTAGATGTAATCTAAAAATGATATCAAGAGAAATCTTAACATAATTTTCTTGGAAAATTAAAACATGTAGGTTAACATCCTTAAAAAGATGTAGATATATTCTGAAAAAAGATATAGATGGAGATCTTAAAATGGTTGATTTAATTTGGGTACTCATATTGAAAATAGGTAAATGCAATCTAAAAAAGATATGGATAGACATTTTAACATTATTTTCTTGAAGATGTAGGTTAACTTCTTATCTTGATATTTCTGAAAAAAGATATGGATAGAAATCGAAAAAGGATTTACTTAAGACCTTGAAAATTATGGATAGTCTTTTAAAAAGAACCTTAAAAAGTTGAGAATACTCAGTCTAAAAAATGTTGATATCAATATTAGCACAGAAATCTAATGGAAAGATCCCAAAAAAAGAGATTTCTTCAGAAGAAATACCATTTTCCTTTCCACAGATGAATCCAGAAAATATATATTTTTGTTTTGGATTCTTCAGTTTCCATATTATCATTTTTTTTAAAGATATTGATGAAGATCTTAAATTTATTTACTTGATTTGAATTGTCATATTTAAAAGATCTAAATGTAATTTAAAAATGATATCGATAGACATTTTAACATGATTTCTTTGAATAATTAAAAGATGTAGGTTAATTTTCTCAAAAGATCTTGATATATTCTTGTTGTACCGGCCGTTCCTACAGTGGAGAACATGCACCGGTTCTCACTATAAATAGTGAGACACCGATTGGAAAGGTACTACTGTTCCCGTTAACGACAAGCTAGTCGTACATGTACCATGATTGTAAATACACTTGTCTTATTTTACCCTATCTCGACTTGACTTCTTTTTACTGTTGGGACTAACATCACAACAATTCTGAAGAAAGATATGGACAGAAATCGAAAAAGGATTTACTTAAGACCTTGAAAATTATGATAGTCTTATAAAAAGATTTATATATAACCTTAAAAAGATGAGAATACTCAGTCTAAAAAAGATGTTGATATTAATATTAGCACAAAAATCTAATGGAAAAATCCCAAAACAAAGAGATTTCTTCAGAAGAAAGACCATTTTTCCTTTCCACAGATGAATCCAGAAAATATATATTTTTGTTTTGGATTCTTCAGTTTCCACATTATCATTTTTCTTTAAGAAATGTGACTTCAAGCTTTCGTTTTTTTTATTGTTGTCTTATTTTCATGTTTTCTGCTATAGAAACTAGCAATCAAACAATTTAATGTAATATGAAAGAAAGAATATTATCACTTGTGCTTCGGCTAAGCATGGATTTCATGGGAACATTTTGTGGGGAGAAAATCTTCAAGAGTCGAGGCTTAAGAAAAAATGGAAAGGAAAAAAAAAAGCAAACAATGAACTTTAAATCTGACAGTTTAGACAATAATTTATTGATTCAAGGGATTCCTTCTCACAGGGAAGAAAAGAAAGGAAAAACAAAACAAGAAAATTACAAAAAAAAACAACAACACCTATTTGGCTAGATATCATCACAGAAAATATATACGTCCTTCATTATAATATATATAGTATATATATATATATATATATATATATATATTATTATGTGTTGTGTTGTGTGTGTGTGTGTGTTCATATATATATATACAATATATGTATATACATATATATAACTGTGTTCATATATATATATTATATATATATATATATATATATAATATATAATATATATATATATAATATATATATGAATATGTATAATGTATATATGTGTGTGTTTGTTTCTATTTGCGTCTGTGTGTATAGGTGTGTTTATGTGGGGGGATATGTGTGAGCACATGTGGGGCGTGTTGGTGGTGGTGTGCAAAGCAACCATTTGGCTGAATATCATCTGAAACTATCATATATAAAATAATATATATATATATATATATATATATATATATATATATATATATATATATATATGTATATGGTGTGTGTTTGTGTGTGTGTGCGTATTTATACATATGTGTGTGTGTCTGTGATTGTGTGTAATGTCAAACCCATATACAAATACATGCACACACACTTATATATAAAAAGTTATATATATAATATATATATATATATATATATATATATATATATATAATATATATATTATATATATACATATGTGTGTGTGTGTGTGTGTATATATATATACGTGTATATATATGTGTGTGTGTGTGTGTGTTTGTGTGTGGATGTATATACAATGATGCATTTATATATATGTGAGTTTTTATATATATATATATAATATATATTCAAACAATCATATATATGTGTTTGTTTGTTTGAGTTTTTATGTATGTATGTTGTGTTAGTGTGTGTGTGGTGTTGTGTGTGTGTGTGTGTGTGTGTGTGTGTGAATTCATTTCATAATAGAGGCTTGAAGTTGTACCTTTTTTTCTATTTTCATTTTATACTTTTATCTTCTCCGTTCGCATTTACATATTTCTTTTTGCTTTTCCCCCTTCATTTACGTGCATTAACAAATTTGTTACCCAGCAACGTCGCTGAATAGATGAGGATGAATTCTGCATTTGTTTTCATTTTCACTCTCATCTCAGAGACAAGAAGAAAATGAAATCGAAAAAAAAATAAAACAAAATGAAAAGAAAAAGATGCTTCTTTTATAATATCCAGTAAAAGAGATGATGCACCCCGGTGTAAAAAAATAACTTTTGAAATATATTTCGCGAGAGAGTGTGAGTTAAAAATTCAATATCAGCGTGTTTATACCATAACTAAGTAAAATCCTCAAATTTATTAAAGGAGAAAAAAAACTAAAACGATTTGAAATGGAAACTTAGTTCTGATAACTTTACATAATATTTTAAATAAAACAAGCACTTATTAAATATATCATCATCATCATGCAGCAGCACAAATAGCAATCAGCATCATCATCAGCAGCATCATCATCAGCATCTCATAATATCAATCATCATGTCACGCACTTAGCATGGATATCCATGACATCTCTGGCCAAACCTCCCTATCGTTCATTTTTCACAGGGAGGTCTTCTTGCGTAGTATCCAGCATCCTTACATAGTTGGTCAATGTAGGTCCTTGGTGAGTGGCTCACATTAGCTTTTCCATATGTTGGCTTCCCGGGTGAACGTCGCTTATGAGCTTCGTTCTTTCTTCTCCAGCAGTATCCAGCATGCCATGTCCGTCTCAACACACACAAAACACCTAAAAATTCTCAATGTCGACACACACACACACACAACACACACACACACACAACACACACACACACACACAGAAACAGCATAAAAGAAGAATATCTGACGTCATATTCAAACCGTCTACCTTTCCAGCGTTCCTTCTTTCAACTTTTTTTTAATTTTCTTAACTTATACTATATACCGTCGGATTCACTTCCATCTCTTCACACACACACACACACACACACACATATATAATATATATATATTTATATAATATATATAAATTCGTAATTATGTCCTGCAACTCCAGTCAGACTACATGCCTTGATGATATATATATATATATATGATATATATATATATATTTATTTATTTATTTATCTATTTATTTATTTATAATTAATAATACAAATAAAAGTCGGGTCCTACCATTGTTTTCTGAATTCAGAAACAATGTAGGACCGACTTTTCATTTGTATTATTAATTATAAATAATAAATAAATAAAGCTCTACCTAAGTAATATTTTTGGAGGACCTTCCTATAATCATTTCTCTCCAATAATATTATATAATAACCTATATAATATATATAATATAATATATATACTATATGTGAATATATAGTATATATATTATATATATATAATCGTAAAGTAAATAAGATTCCTAAAATATTCATCATCTTTGAAATATTTTTCTCTCCTTTAATTCGTTTGTTAATATTTTTGTTGATTTCGTCTTTTATATTATTTTCTTTCCCCATAAAGAAGGAAGAAAAAACGATATTATTGTGAATGTCTGAAAAGAAAATATCAATAGAGAGAAATGAATGAGGGGGAATCATAAGAATTGTTTCTTTATTATTTTGTTGTTGGATGATTTCAGCTCCCAGAAAAAAAACGCATTCAGAAATAAAATAAATATAAATGTCAAAACCTAAATAAAAATTCCGGGGATTCTTTTTTTATTCTATATTTTGTTTTTCTTATTGTTTATGTCTGTTATTCTGTCTGTTTTTTATTCTATTCTTTTATTCTGCTTGTTTTTTATTCTATTAATTTTGTTCTTCCTAATTTTTTTAAAATCTATTCTGTTATTCTGCCTGTTTTTCATTCTGTTCTTTATTCTTCTTATTTCTTTCTTTTATTCTCTTTAATTTTTCTGTTTTTTATTCTATTATTTTGTTCTGCTTGTTTTTTTATTCTATTCTTTTTATTCTGCTAATTTTTATTCTATTATTTTGTTCTTTTTTGGTTTTAAATGTAATTCTGTTTTCTGTCTGTTTTTTTTTTTTCATTCTATCTATTATTTTTTATTTTGTCTCGTTATTCTTTCTCTTATTCTACTTATTTCTTTCTGTTTTTTATATAGCTAAAACAAAACCTGGTTTAATGAAAGACAATCATTATGATGGAAGAGGACATCTTGCAGCGATAATACCTGATGAGAATTGGGAATAAGCCGCTAAAACAGATGGAAGAACAGCATCAGTTTTTAATAATTGCCATATATAAAGATAAATCAAGCAGAATAAAATTAAAAAACGGCAGATATAAAAGAATAGAATAAAAAACTAAGCAGAACAAAATATATAGAAATAAAAAACAGAAAGAATAACAGAAATAAAAGAAAGAAATAAGAAGAATCAAAAATATATGAGAATAAACAAGCAGAATAAAAGAATGGAATAAATACATACAGAATAACAGAATAAACAAATAGAAGAACAAAATCAAGTAGAATAAAAAATCAAAAACGGTCTGAATATAAAGAATAGAATAAACAAGCAGAAAACAAAATAATAGAATAAAAAAACAGAAAGAATAACCAATACATTTAAAAGACAAATAGAAGAACAAAATAATAGAATAAAACTAAGCAGAATAAAAGAATAGAATACAAAAACAAGAGAACAAAATAATACAATAAAAAACAGAAGAATAACAAAAAGAAAAGAAAGGAAATAAGAAGAACAAATAACAGGGATGAAACAGGCGAATAACAGAATAAATTTAAAAAATAGGGATAAGACCAAAATAATAATGAAAAAAAACTAGCATTTAAAGAATAAAATAAAACAGACAAAATAAGCAGAATAAACAATAAAGAAGACAAGAAATAATAGAATAAACCAACAACCAGAATAAAAGAATAGAAAAACCACACAGAAGTAACAGAATAAACAAATAAAGGAACAAAAATAGAATAAAAAACTACCAAATTAACAGTAGAATAAAAAAGGTAGAATGAAAGGAATAGAAATAAAATAGGAGAATAAAAGAATAAAACAAGAGAATAAAAGAATGCATGACAAAACGCAGAAAAAAAATGAAAAAGTGAATAAAGAATAAAAGAAGGATAGAATTAGTTTATAAAAGAACAAGAAGGGTCGGTGGTACTAATAATATAAAAGCAAAAATAGATAAGACACAAAGAATAAGCAAGTGCAGAATGTGTGGGAAGACGAACTGTTCCAATCACATAATAAGCGAATGCAGTAAACTCGAGTACAAACTAGGCACGACTGGACGGGAAAGGTGTTCACTGGGAACTGTTGCAATACCATTTAATTTTACCACAGCGCCAATTAAATGTATATGCACAAGTCGTAACCTGGTCCCTCGAAAATTAGATGTACAACATTCTTGGGACTAGTTGATGTAGAGATGGAACACCTTATCCAGCTAGGAAGAAGACCTAAATGTGTTTCTTCGGCCCGAGTTCAAATCACTCAGATGTGGTAATTGCATTACAACTTAGCGCTGTATCCTTGGGAAAAGGTATGAATCCCTATTCGTCCCCACAGCTATGGAGGGTAGACTGGCTGTTGACCTTGGTTACGCAACCGTTCTAGGAGAAGGAAACTCTGAATTTCCAAGTAACATTCCTGCTTGTGCGTGAGGAGGTTTGGTAAAAATATATATATAATGTGTGGTTCTTATTTAATTTCGTTATTCATTCCAATTTTCATTAAATTCCCGTTATTCCCCTGATTTTTGGTATTTTTTTTTTCTGTTCAGTAGGGTGACATCGATGGTGGAATTTAGGTCAGTTATATTTGTTTTAACCCACGACCATTCGTAGAGACTTGAGATAATTATTTGTGATTCAGACATATAAAAGGATCACGCTACTCCGGCAAGAAGACTGGGATTTAGTGTCAATTAACATTGAAAAACAAAAGAGAACTTGGCAATCAGGGGGATTACTGCTATTTTGGCGGACCCAGGAGCGGAAATGAAAGGAAACGAAAAAGGAAAACAGACAAAGTTACTTGGATCTTGCCAGAGGAAGCTAAAAAAAAACTGTTGAAATATGAATTAGAAGGAGTCGTGCCAATTGTAAGTTTAGTATCTTGTTTTACATAATCTATTGCATAGATTTAATGGTCAACACCCCTGGTATTTCTAAAGGGGTGCCCCTTTTCCTATCACGCAATAGGCGGGACTTTCGATGGAATATCACAGAAAACCCGCGAAAATATACGCTGAAATCCACGTGGGGTATCGAGTTAAGTCTCAAGTTCCAGCTTGGAACGTCAGGCAGTAAAGGCAGTGTCTCCTTGTAGCATGGGCTCAAATTGCCACGGCAGCGTTGGTGTTCGTTAAAAGAAATATTCATATCAACTTTGAATATTTTCTCTCCTTTAATTCGTTAGTAAAAAAATAAAGTTTAAAGAATAATATGGTGTTCTTGCTTGATGAATATCTTGGCAAAATCGAACCAGAAGAAAATATGGATAAAGACGACAGCCAATCTAGAAAATAGAATTCAACATGAGAGAAAGAAATTAAGAAACGACTAGAGATCACAAATGGCCAAGAAGAGAAAAATATTCAAAGTTTGATGATATTCTTTAACGAACACGAACGTGGCGGGTGTGGCATTTTGAGCGCAGCTAAGGCAGACATGCTTTCTTGGCTGACGTCCACTGGAACTGAGACTTGTAACTCGATCCCACGTGATTTCACGTATTTCGCGGGTATTTTTCTGGTGAGTAATTCATCGAAAGTCCCGCCTGTGATAGGAAAAGGGGCCACCCCTTTAGAAATACAGGGGTTGAACATTAATCTATGCCATGAGATTATGTAAAACAGGATAACTAACTACATTGCACCTTTAATTTCATATTCAACAGTTTTTTTGCTCTCTGCAAGACCAAGTTATTTTTGTCTGTCTTTTCGTTCCTTTCGATTTTTTCCCTCTGGGTCCGCCAAAATAGCAGAATCCCCTGATGCCAAAAGTTCTTTTTTGTTTTTCATGTTAATTGACACTAAATCCGTCTTCTTGCGGGAAGTAGGTGATCCGTTTTATATGTCTGAATCAACAAATAATTATCTCAGTCTCCTACGAGGGTCGTGGTTAACAACAATATAAACGGACCTAAAATTCCACCGATCGTATGTCACCTAATGAAAGAAAAAAAATACCAATAATCAGGGAATAAGCGGAATTTAATGAATTGGAATGAATAAACGAAATTAAATAGATACACACACATAATATATATATATTTACGCAACTCCTCGCACAAGCAGGAGTACTTGAGATTCCAGAGTTTTCCTTCTCTAGACGGTTGCGGTACCATGGTCAAAACAGCCCAGTCTCCTTACCATAAGCTGGAGGACGAATAGGATTCAATACCTTTCCAAGGGTAAACGCTAAGTGTAATGCAATTACCACATCTAGGATTTGGACTGCGGCGAAGAACACATATAGTCTTGTCTCCTATGCCGGGATAAGGTGTTCCATCTCTACGATCAAAGTCCCAGGATGTTGTACCATTCTATTTTGCTGAAGGACAGGTTACGACTTGTGCATATACCATTTAAATTGGCTGCTGTGGTAAAATTAAATGTATTGCTACAGTTCACCAGTGAATCACCTTCCCGTCCAGTCGTGCCTAGTCTTGTTACTCGAGTTTACTGCTTCGCTTATTATGTTGATTGACAGTTCGTCTTTTCCCCACAACATTCCTGCACTTGCTATCTTTATTGTGTTCTTATCTATTTGCTTTATAATTATTAGACCACCGACTTCTGTTCTTTTTATAAACTAATTCTATCCTTCTTTTATTCTTTATTCACTTTTTTCATTTTTTTTTCGTTTGTCATAGCAATTCTTTTAATTCTTGCTTGTTTTATTCTTTTTTCTCCTTATTTTTTTATTTTATTCCTTTTATCTACCTTTTTTATTCTATTCTTTTAATTTGGTAGTTTTTTATTTCTATTATTTGTTCTTTCTTATTTGTTTATTCTGTTATTCTTGTGTGTGTTTTTTTTTTCTATTCTTTTATTCTGGTTGTTGTTTATTCAGTATATTTTGTTCTTCTTATTGTTGTATTCTTTATTTTGTCTGTTTTTTATTTTATTCTTTTATAATGCTAGTTTTTTTTCTATATTATGTTCTTTTTTTTTGTAAATTTATTCTGTTATTCTGGCCTGTTTTTCATTCTGTTATTTTGTTCTCATTATTTCTTTCTTTTGTCTTTGTTATTCTTTCTGTTTTTTATTGTATTATTTTGTTCTGCTTGTTTTTTATTCTATCTTTATTGGCTAGTTTTTATTCTATTATTTTGTTCTTCTTATTTGTGTTTTTAAATGTATTGTGTTATTCTTTTCTGTTTTTTATTCTAATTATTTTGTTCTGCTTGTTTTTTATTCCTATTCCTTTTAATCAGACCGATTTTTGATTTTTTATTCTACTTGATTTTGTTCTCTTATTTGTTATTCTGTTATTCTGTTGTATTTTATTCCATTCTTTTATTTCTGGCTTGTTTTTATTTCTATTTTTTGTCTTCTTATTTCTTCTTTTATTCTGTTATTCTTTCTGTTTTTTTTTCTAATATTTTGTCTGCTAGTTTTTTTTATTCTAATTCTTTATTCTGTCCCGTTTTTGTTTAAATTTTTGTTTCTGCTGGATTTCTTTATATAAGTGCAATTATTAAAAACTGATTGCTGTTCTTCCATCTGTTTTAGCCGGGCTTATTCCAATCTCCATTCAGTAAATTTTTTAATCGCCGGCCAGAATGTTTTCTAATCATCATAATGATTGTCTTTCATTAAACCAGGTTTGGTTTTAGCTATGATAAAAAACAGAAAGAATATAGAATTAAGAGAGAAATAACGAGAACAAAATAAATAATAGAGAGAAAAAAAACAGACAGAATAACAGAATACATTGTAAACAAAATAAGAACAAATATAGAATAAAATAGCAAATAAAGAATAAATAAAAAAAAGCAAGACAAGGAATAATAGAATAAAAACAGAAAAATTAAGAGAAATAAAGAAAGAAATAAGAAATAAAAGGAACAGAATGAAAAACAGGCAAGAATAACAGAATGATTTTAAAAATAGGAAGAACAAAATAATAGATAAAACAGCAGAATAAAGAATAGAATAAAAAATCAGACAGAATAAAGAAATAAACAATAAGAAAAACAAAATAAAGAATAAAAAAGAATCCCGAATTTTTTATTTAGGTTTTTGACATTTATATTTATGTTTATTTCTGAATGCGTTTTTTTCTATCTGGGAGTGAAATTCAAAGCCAACAACAAAATAATAAAGAATATCATTCTAGATTCCCCTCATTCATTTCTCTGATTGATTATTTCTTTTTCAACATTCAGAATATCGTTTTTCTTCCTTTTTATGGGAAGAAAGAAAATTAAAAGACGAAATCAACAAAAATATTAACGAAACGAATTAAAGAGAGAAAAAATAATTCAAGATGATGAATTTATTTTAGGATATATTTACTTTACGATTATATATATATATACTATATAGTATATAGTATATATATATATATTAATAATATATATATTATATTATATAGGTTAAATTATATTAATAATTTATGGAAATGATTATAGAGGGCTCATTAGCTTATGTAAAGACTTTATTTATTTATTTATTTAATAATTAATAATACAAATGAAAAGTCGGTCCTACCATTGGTGTTTCTGAATTCAGAACAATGGTAAGACCGGACTTTTTAATTTGTATTATGTAATTATAAAAAATAAATAGATAAATAAATAAATAAATATAATATATATATATATATATTTATATATGATTCAGCATGTATGTCTGACTGGGAGTTGCAGGACATAATTACGAATTTATATATATTATAGTTAAATATATTATATATATATATGTGTGTGGTTGTGTGTGTGTGTGTGGAAGAGGATTGGAAGTGGAATCCGACGGTATATAGTATAGGTAAGAAAAATTAAAAAGTTGAAGAAGGAACGCTGGAAAGGTAGACGGTTTGAAATATGAAGTCAGAATATTCTTCTTTTATGCTGTTTCTGTGTGTGTGTGTGTGTGGTGTGGTGTGTGTGTGTGTGTGTGGTGTGTGTGGTGTCGACATTGAGAATTTTTAGGTGTTTTTGTGTGTGTGTGAGACGGACATGGCATGCTGGATACTGCTGGAAGAGAAAAGATCGAGCTCATAGCGACGTTCAACCCGTGGAAGCCAACATAATGGAAAAAAGCTAATGTGGAGCCACTCACCAAGGACCTACATCTGACGCAACTAATGTAAGGATGCTGGATACTCGCAGAGACCTCCTGTGAAAATGAACGTAGGGAGGTTTGGCCAGAGATTGTCGATGGATATCCATGCTAAGTGCGGACATGATGATGATGATGATGAATGATGCTGATGAATGATGCTGCTGTGAATGATGCTGATTGCTGATGCTGCTGCTGATGTGATGATGAATCATATTATATAGTGCTGTTTATTTTAAAATATATGTAAGTTATCAGAACTAAGTTTGTCCATTTCAAATCGTTTTGTTTTTTTTTGCTTGTATTATTTGAGGATTTATCTTTAGTTGTTGGTTACACTGCAGGGATCTGATTATTGAATGATTGTTTAACTTCACACTCGCTCGCCGAAATATATTTCAAAAAGTTTTTTTTTTTAACACCGGTGCATCATCTCTTTTACTGATGATTATAAAAGAAGCATCTTTTCTTTTCATTTTGTTTCTTTTTCGATTTCATTTCTTCTTGGTCTCTGAGATGAGAGTTGAATGAAAGCAAATGCAGTGAATGTCATTCCTCATCTATTCAGGCGACGGTTGCTGGGTAACAATTTTTGTTATGCACGCTAATGAAGGGGGAAGCAAAAAATATGTAATTGCGAACGAGAAGATAAAGTATAAAATGAAAATAGAAAAAGGTCAACTTCAAGCCTTATAGATGAATTCACACACTACCACCACACACACACACACACACACACACACTAACCATACATATCATACATAAGCTCAAACAAACAACACAATAGTATATGATTGTTTGAATATGATATATATTATATATATATA
>CM042169.1:67238237-67248237 GCA_023376005.1 Doryteuthis pealeii
TATTTCGCGAGAGAGTGTTGAGTTAAAAATTCAATATCAGCGTGTTTATACCATTTAACTAAGTAAAATCCTCAAATTTATTAAAGGAGAAAAAAACTAAAACGATTTGAAATGGAAACTTAGTTCTGATAACTTTACATATATTTTAAATAAAACAAGCACTATATAAATATATCATCATCATCATCAGCAGCAGCATCAGCATCAGCATCATCATCAGCAGCATCATCATCAGCATCATCATCATCATCATCATCATGTCACGCACTTAGCATGGATATCCATGACAATCTCTGGCCAAACCTCCCTATCGTTCATTTTCACAGGGAGGTCTTCTGCGTAGTATCCAGCATCCTTACATAGTTGGTCAATGTAGGTCCTTGGTGAGTGGCTCACATTAGCTTTTCCATATGTTGGCTTCCACGGGTGAACGTCGCTTATGAGCTCGTTCTTTCTTCTCCAGCAGTATCCAGCATGCCATGTCCGTCTCACACACACACAAAACACCTAAAAATTCTCAATGTCGACCACACACACACACACACACACCACACACACACACACACACACACACACACAGAAACAGCATAAAAGAAGAATATCTGACGTCATATTTCAAACCGTCTACCTTTCCAGCGTTCCTTCTTCAACTTTTTTTAATTTTCTTACTATACTATATACCGTCGGATTCACTTCCATCTCTTCACACACACACACACACACACACACATATATATATATATATATATATTTATATATATATATTAATTCGTAATTATGTCCTGCAACTCCCAGTCAGACATACATGCCTTGAATATATATATTATATATATATATATATATATATATTTATTTATTATTTATCTATTTTATTTATTTATATTAATAATACAAATAAAAAGTCGGTCCTACCATTGTTTTCTGAATTCAGAAACCAATGGTAGGACCGACTTTTCATTTGTATTATTAATTATAAATAAATAAATAAATAAAGCTCTTACATAAGTAATTGAGCCCTCTATAATCATTTCTCCAATAATATTAATAATAATTTAACCTATATATATATATATATATATATATATATATATATATATATATATATATATATATATATATATATAATCGTAAAGTAAATATATCCTAAAATATTCATCATCTTTGAATATTTTTCTCTCCTTTAATTCGTTTCGTTAATATTTTTTGTTGATTTCGTCTTTTATATTATCTTTTCTTTCCCATAAAAAAGGAAGAAAAAACGATATTCTGAATGTCTGAAAAAGAAATATCAATAGAGAAATGAATGAGGGGAATCATAGAATTGTTTCTTTATTATTTTGTTGTTGGCTTGATTTCACTCCCAGAAAAAAAAACGCATTCAGAAATAAATAAATATAAATGTCAAAAACCTAAATAAAAAATTCGGGATTCTTTTTTATTCTATTATTTTGTTTTTCTTATTGTTTATTCTGTTATTCTGTCTGTTTTTTTATTCTATTCTTTTATTCTGCTTGTTTTTTATTCTATTATTTTGTTCTTCCTATTTTTAAAATCTATTCTGTTATTCTGCCTGTTTTTCATTCTGTTCTTTTATTCTTCTTATTTCTTTCTTTTATTCTCTTAATTTTTCTGTTTTTTATTCTATTATTTTGTTCTGCTTGTTTTTTTATTCTATTCTTTTATTCTGCTAATTTTTATTCTATTATTTTGTTCTTATTTTGTTTTTAATGTATTCTGTTATTCTGTCTGTTTTTTTTTTCATTCTATTATTTTATTTTGTTCTCGTTATTTCTTTCTCTTATTCTATTATTCTTTCTGTTTTTTATATAGCTAAAACCAAAACCTGGTTTAATGAAAGACAATCATTATGATGATAGAACATCTGCAGCGATAATACTGATGAGAATTGGAATAAGCCCGGCTAAAACAGATGGAAGAACAGCATCAGTTTTTAATAATTGCATATATAAGAAATCAAGCAGAATAAAAAAATTAAAAAAAACGGACAGAATAAAAGAATAGAATAAAAAAAACTAGCAGAACAAAATAATAGAATAAAAAACAGAAAGAATAACAGAATAAAAGAAAGAAATAAGAAGAACAAAATAATAGAATAAAAACAAGCAGAATAAAAAGAATGGAATAAAATACATACAGAATAACAGAATAAACAAATAAGAAGAACAAAAATCAAGTAGAATAAAAAATCAAAAACGGTCTGAATAAAAGAATAGAATAAAAAACAAGCAGAACAAAAATAATAGAAAAAAAAAACAGAAAGAATAACACAATACATTTAAAACAAAATAAGAAGAACAAAATAATAGAATAAAAACTAGCAGAATAAAAGAATAGAATAAAAAACAAGCAGAACAAAATAATACAATAAAAAACAGAAAGAATAACAAAAGAAAAGAAAGAAATAAGAAGAACAAAATAACAGAATGAAAAACAGGCAGAATAACAGAATAAATTTAAAAAATAAGAAGAACAAAATAATAGAAAAAAAACTAGCATTATAAAAGATAAAATAAAAAACAGACAAAATAACAGAATAAACAATAAGAAGAACAAAATAATAGAATAAACAACAACCAGAATAAGAATAAAAAAAAAAACACAACAGAATAACAGAATAAACAAATAAGAAGAATAGAATAAAAAATACCAAATAAAGAATAGAAAAAAAGGTAGAATAAAGGAAAAAAAAAAATAAGGAGAATAAAAGAATAAAACAAGCAGAATAAAAGAATGCTATGACAAAACGAAAAAAAAAATGAAAAAAGTGAATAAAGAATAAAAGAAGGATAGAATTAGTTTATAAAAGAACAAGAAGGTCGGTGGTCTAATAATATAAAAGCAAAAATAGATAAGACACAAAGAATAGCAAGTGCAGAATGTGTGGGGGAAAAGACGAAACTGTCAATTACATAATAAGCGAATGCAGTAAACTCGAGTACAAGACTAGGCACGACTGGACGGGAAAGGTGATTCACTGGGAACTGTGCAATAAATTTAATTTTACCACAGCACCAATTAAATGGTATATGCACAAGTCGTAACCTGTCCTCGAAAATTAGATGTACAACATTCTCTGGGACTTTGATGTAGAGCTGGAACACCTTATCCCGGCTAGGAGACCAGACCTATATGTGTTCTCGCCCGAGTTCAAATCCTAGATGTGGAAATTGCATTACACTTAGCGCTTATACCCTTGGGAAAGGTATGAATCCTACTCGTCCTCCAGCTATGGTAGGGTAGACTGGGCTGTTTGACCTTGGTTACGCAACCGGTCTAGGAGAAGGAAAACTCTGAATTCAAGTAACATCCTGCTTGTGCGGAGGAGTTGGTAAATATATATATATATATGTGTGTGTTCTTATTTAATTTCGTTATTCATTCCAATTTCATTAAATTCCGTTAATTCCCTGATTTTTGGTATTTTTTTTCTTTCAGTAGGGTGACATACGATGGTGGAATTTAGGTCCGTTATATTTGTTTTAACCCACGACCCTTCCGTAGAGACTGAGATAATTATTTGTGATTCAGACATATAAACGGATCACCTACTCCCGGCAAGAAGACTGGATTTAGTGTCAATTAACATGAAAAACAAAAAGAACTTGGCATCAGGGGGATTCTGCTATTTTGGCGGACCCAGGAGGGAAAATGAAAGGAAACGAAAAGACAGACAAATACTTGGATCTTGCCAGAGAGCTAAAAAACTGTTGAATATGAAATTAAAGGTCGTGCCAATTGTAGTTAGTATCCTTGTTTTACATAATCTATGCATAGATTAATGTCAACCCCCTGTATTTCTAAAGGGGTGGCCCCTTTTCCTATCACAGGCGGGACTTTCGATGGAATATCACAGAAAACCCGCGAAATACGTGAAATCACGTGGGATCGAGTTAAGTCTCAGTTCCAGCTTGGACGTCAGGCAGAAAGCATGTCTGCCTTAGCTGGGCTCAAATGCACACGCACGTTGTGTTCGTTAAAAGAAATATTCATCAACTTTGAATATTTTTCTCTCCTTTAATTCGTTTCGTAAAACAATCAAAGTTTAAAGAAATAATATGGTGTTCTTGCTTGATGAATATCTTGGCAAAAAGTCTGACCAAGAAGAAAATATGGATCAAAGACGAACAGCCAATCTAGAAATAGAATTCAACATGGAGAGAAAGAATAGAAACGACTAGAGATCACCAAATGGCCAAAGAAGTAAGTAATGCAAAATGCATATCTCTCTGTCTACCTATGTCAATCTCTCTCCTCTCTCCAGTAAAAGAACACTTGTGTATATACCCAACATTGGTATATGTGTATGAGTATGTAACACTTGGAACGATCCGCAAAGGTCTGGAAAATAATTTGGGTGAATTCAAAATCAGAGGTGGAATCGAGACCATCCAAACAACAGCATTCGGCTAGAATTCTGTCCTCAAGGACTTGCAAATAAAGTGTGAGGGAGTTATGTTACAATCTTATGGGCCATCCTGTAGGCTTTGAGCAAGAGCGCTTGTCCAGTGGAATTGGATCCTTGTTAATCCTCTGATAATGAATCCTTTGGTTCTTCTGGTAAAGAGACTTGAGTATTGTAATTCCCCCCTCAATGAGTGCTAGTAGAACTATGGCCAGTATCAGTGTTTAAGTAGTGTATCAGCCACTCAGTTTGGTTAGTGATTGGCGAAAGAATAAAAAACGTGACTACGGCTAGTCTATAAATCCAGGTGGGGAATTGGAGAACACCTTATATACAAAAATAAGCGCGTGGTGTAATGGAAACGTGTGGTGTAATAGTTAAAGTCATGGGAAATGGACTCGTTGCCCCGAGTTCAAATCCTGGACGTGGTAATTGCATTTCACTTAGCGCTAATACCCTTGGGAAAGGTATGAATCTACTCTCCCTCCAGCTATGGATAAATAGTAGGGCAGACTGGGCTCTTTAACCTTGGTTAGGCAACTGGTATAGAGAAAGAAAACTCTGAATTCAAACCTGTTAAACTCCGCTTAAGAAATTGACCTTGTGTCGCATCCTGCTCGTGTGAAGGGGTTGGTAAATATATATATATACAAAAATACGTCCAACAAATTGAATATCGTAGGAAGAATCGAGCCCCATTGACTAGAATACTCAGAAGAGTCTTCGTGGCCCGAGGAGACTTGCTGTCACTCAGACTCCAGTGAACTGTTAAAATTGGGGTGCAAAAACTTGTAAGGAATGAAATAATGATCCTGATCACCTATCATGACCACAAGACTGCTGCTTGAGTTAGTTGCCATGTTATGAAGTTTTCCATTCCATAGCGAAAATAACAGGAAATCTATGGAACTTGAGGGTGATGGTGACGCCTATTTTAGTAGGTGCACTTGGAACAGTCTCCAAGGGAATGGAAAGGAGACTGGGGATATCAGAGTGAGCATATTTTCCTCACTTGCACAATTCCCAGTGGATCATCTTTGCCATCAAATGTGTAAATTCTTGTATTCCCTTTGTGACTGCTTGCAACATTCGTGTATAGTGTGATTAACCATTTCATTTCCGTCTAGAAAAATCCTACATTATTATTTTCACTCCATTCGAGTTTTTCAGACCTGCAGAAGCCGGTGGTTCACTGGGGTTGAGTGACAGCAAGTCTCCTCAGGACTCCAGGACTCTTCTGAGTATTCCAGCCGATCTCAATAATGCTGTAGTATGGATGGTCTCGATTCTTCCTCCGATTTTTAATTCATCCAGACTTTCCAACCCCTAGGGGTTGTTCCAAGGACCCCAATCACAATCGGCACGATCTTCACCCTCATGTTCCACAGTTTTCTCAGTTCTCTGGCAAGGTCCAAGTATTTGTCGATCCTTTCGTTTTCTTTCATTTTAACTCTATGATCGGTCGGGACGGTAACATCCACGAGACGACAAGTCTTTCTCTTCTTGTCAATCAAAACAAGATCTGGTCTCCTGGCCGGGATTAGGTGATCCGTCTGTACCTCAAAGTCCCAGAGAACATTGTTGTGTCTCATTCTCCAGGACAGATTCAGGTTGGGCATATACTATTTAGTTGAATGGTTAACATTGAATTTTCTTGCACAGTTCCCAGTGAATCACCTTTCCCACCCAGCCGTATCTAGTCTTGTACCCTCTTTATTATTATTATTATTATTATTATTATTATTATTATTATTATTATTATTATTATTATTTCATTCCTTGTGAGTTTTTCAGACTAGAGTAAGCTGATGGTATTTCACTGGAGTCTGAGTGACAACAAGTCTCTTCAGATCTCCAGGAGTCTTATGGGTATTTTACCTGATTGCAGCAATGGATGGTCTCAATTCTTCCTCTGATTTCAAGATCATCCAGTCTTTTTTCTAAGTTTTTTTGGGACCGTTCAATGTGCATCAACTACAATTATATCACTTTCACTTTCATATTCCACAACTTTTTCAATTCCAATCTCCAGGTCTGGTCTCCTTGCTGGGATAAAGTGATCCGTCCTTATTTCGAATTCCAGAGAATTTTATGCGTTTGATTCTCAAGGACCAGATTCTGGTTTATGCATATACTATTTTGTTGTATAATTTAATTTTTTGCATAATTCCCATCGATCAGCTTCCCAACCCAATCAAGCATTATTATTATTATTGTTCACTCCTTTTGAGTTTTTCACATCAGTGTCAGCTGATGGCCTTTCACTGGAGTGAGTGACAGCAAGTCTCCTCAGTTCTCAAGGATTCTTCTGAGCATTCTGGAAGATTGCAGCAATGCAGTATTCTGGATGGTCTCGATTCTCCCTCTGATTCCCAGATTTTCCAAACTTTTTTCCCAACTTTTTCTCATCTTTTTGGGACCGTGCCAACTACAATTGGTATAACTTTCACTTTCATATTCCATATTCATATTTTTCAGTTCTCTGGCAAGGTCCAGATATTTGTCCATTTTTTCATTTTCCATCAACTTCACCCTGTGATCTGCTGGAACTGCAAAATCCACCAGTTGACAATTTATTTCGTTTTCATTAATCAACACTAGGCCTGGTCTTCTTGTTGGGATAAGGTGATCCGTTTTTATCTCAAAGTCCCAGAGAATTTTATGCGTTTCGTTCTCAAGAACTGATTCTGGTTTATGCATCTACCATTTTGTTGTATGGTCAAAATTAAAATTTTTGCATAATTCCCAGTGGATCACCTTTCCAACCCAGTCGTGCCTAGTTTTGTACTCCTGTTGTGCTAGTTTGATACATTCGCATAGTACATGGTTTACAGTCTCATCTCTGTCACCGCATAGTCTACATTTATTATTATTATTATTATCATTATTATTATTATTATTATTATTATTATTATTAGTAGTTAGTAGTAGTAGTAGTAGTAATATTTAGAAGTGAGCTACCGACCTGAATCGATGTGCTGTTACTCCAGCTTCACTGATAAACCAACACTTAAAATTGGTGTGAAAACTCGCATTGAATAAAGTAATAATAGAATAAACCTAGTATTTTATCTGCTATTAATATAATATTAATAATAACAATGATCGTTGAAATAATTGCATTGAGCTAAAAAGAATAATAATCATATGGGTGGGCAAAACGGTGGAATGGAGAAATTGATGCCAACGACAAGGTTAGGGGGAGGTTGTGAAAGAAAGTTGCGGAATTATTGTCATTAAAATACTATAATGATGATGACAAGAATGATGATTAGACTGGTGAGGGTGAGGAGTTGGGAAGGGGGTTCAGAGCAATTTAATCTGAATTTAAAACTTTTAAATATAAATATGGAAAGAAGCAAAAAGAATTGGAAAGGAAAAAAAGAAAGAAAAAAGAATTGTTAAATGTAGCAATGCTGAGAATAAATTGAAAGTAATGAATAATGGAGTTAAAAGTTAAAGAAAATAAAAAACCAAGAGACAATTGCCAGGAAAAATGCGGAGGAGAGATATGGAAGCATTTGTGAATATAATATAATAGCCCCACCCCTGAGACAAAAAAAACGAAGCCCTTCCCATTAAAAGAAAAGAAGTCCTAAAGAATAAAGATAACAGTGAATAAAATATAAATCATATAAGTGAATATTACAAATTAACTTACTTGTATATTTCTTATAGCCTATTATATTCTGAGAGTGATATAAATGGTACCTTGATTTACGAGTTTAATTCGTTCTGCTCGTAACTCAAGTTCCTCGTATATAAAGGGAAATTACACCATTGAGATAAATTATTATTATTATTATTATTATTATTATTATTATTATTATTATTATTATTATTATTATTATTAATTCCTTTTGAGTTTTCACATCAGCATTAGCTGATGGTCTTTCACTGGAGTCTGAGTGACAGAAAGTCTCCTCAGGTCTCCAGGACTCTTCTGGCAGATTGCAGCAGTGCAGTGTTCTGAATGGTTTCAATCCTTCCTCTGATATCCAAACTTTCCAGACCCTTTTCTAACCCTTTTGGGACTGTTCCAAGTGCACCCACTACAATTGGTATCACTTTCACTTTCATATTCCATAACTTTTTCAGTTCTCTGGCAAGGTCCAGATATTTGTCTATTTTTTCATTTTCCTTTAACTTCACCCTGTGATCCGCTGATACAGCAAAATCCACCAGTTGACAAGTTATTTCTTTTTTGTTTATCAACACTAGGTCTGGCCTTCTTGCTGGGATAAGGTGATCCGTTTTTATCTCAATGTCCCAGAGAATTTTGTGCGTTTCGTTCTCAAGAACAGATTCTGGTTTATGCATATACCATTTTGATGTGTGGTCAAAATTTAATTTTTTGCATAATTCCCAGTGGATCACCTTCCCAGCCCAGTCGTGTCTAGTTTTGTATTGCCTGAGTATTGACAAAGCTATGGAATATGAGGTTGAAAGTGATACCAATTGTAGTTGGTGCTCTGGGAACGGTCCCAAAAGCTTGGAAAAAAGACTGGAGGGTGTAGAAATCAGAGGTACAATTGAGACCATCCAGACTACTGCACTGCAGCAATCGGCTAAAATAGACAGAAGAGTCATGTAGACCTGAAGAGACTTGTTGTCACTAAGACTCCAGTGAAATATTATCAGTGTGAAAAACTCGCATAATAATAATACTACTACTAATAATAATAATAATGATAATAGACTTTGTGGTAATAGAGATGAGACTGTAAACCATATAATCTGCGAATGTAGCAAACTAGCACAACAGGAGTACAAAACTAGACACGACTGGGTTGGGTTGGGTTGGTAAGGTCATCCACTGGGAATTATGCAAAAAATTAAATTTTGACCACACAACAAAATGGTATATGCATAAACCAGAATCTGTTCTTGAGAACAAAGCGCATAAAATTCTCTGGGACTTTCAAATAAAAACGGATCAACTTATCCCGGCAAGAAGACCAGACCTAGTGTTGATAAACAAAAAAGAAAGAACTTGTCAACTGGTGGATTTTGCAGTGCCAGCAGATCACAGGGTGAAGCTAAAGGAAAATGAAAAAATGGACAAATACCTGGACCTTGCTAGAGAACTGAAAAAGTTATGGAATATGAAAGTCAAAGTGATACCAATTGTGGTTGGTGCACTTGGAACAGCCCCTAAAGGATTAGAAAAAGGGTTTGGAAAGTTTGGATATCAGAGGAAGGATTGAAACCATTCAGAAAACTTCAATGCTGCAATCTGCCAGAATATGCAATATGAAAGTCAAAGTTATACCAATTGTAGTTGGTGCACTTTGAACAGTTCCAAAAAGATTGGAAAAAAGCTTGGAAGATCTGGGAATCAGAGGGAGAATCGAGAATGATAATATCTTGTCTCTAAAATGAGAAATCTGAAATGGAATTGAGAAACTGAATCGCTAATAATTGCCGCACAAAAAACTGTCATAAGAACAAATTATAACAAAGCCAAAATTGATAAGACACAATATAACAGCAAATGTAAAGTGCGTGCTGACAGAGATGAGACCATTTACCATGTATTAAGCAAATATAGCTGCACTGCTGCAATCTGCCAGAATA
>CM042169.1:67253237-67298796 GCA_023376005.1 Doryteuthis pealeii
TAAAGAGAAAATAGATATAGATATAGATTGATCGATAAAGAGAGAGAAAGGCAGAGAAAAGGAGAGTCATATATAGAGAGATAGATAGATAGATATAGATATATATATAGAGAGAGAAACATTCAGAGAGAGAGAGAGAGAGAGATGGGGGGAGGAAATTGTCAAATATTGATTGAGAGAGAGAGAGAGGGAGAGAGAGAGAGAGAGAGAAAGAAAGAGAAATACAGAGAATCAGAGAAAGAGAGAGAGAGAGGGGGGGAAAGAGATAGACAGTCAGATAGATAGACAGAGAAAGAGAGAGAGAAGCAGAGAGAGACAGAGAGGCAGAGACAGGTACAGAGAAATAGAAACAGAGAGAGAGAGAGAGAGAGAGAGAGACATAGAAAGAGACATAGAGAGAGAGAGAGAGACAATATAGACAGTCAGATAGGTTGAGAGAGAGGGAGATACAAGAAACAATCAGTGAGTGAGTGAGAGAGAGATAGGGAGAGAGAGAGAGAGAGAGAGAGAGAGAAGATAAACAACCAGTGAGGTATAGAGAAAGAACAAGGATAGTCAGAGTGAGAAAAAGAAAAGAGACAACCAGTTAGATAGATAGATAGATAGATAAAAGAAAGAAAGAGAGAGAGAGAGAGAGAGAGAGAGAGAGAGAGAGAAAGAAAGAAAGAGAGAAAGAGAGAGAGACTGCACCTTCGCACTTTCTGTCTTCTCAAGAGACAGCCAGGGAAAAGGTGAATCGTTGATGACATTTTTTGCTTGAATTGTCGGTGTTTCACAAAAGACGAATAACCCATGTCATTTCTGCATTTTCTGACAGCCGTCTCTCTCTCTCTCTCTCTCTCTCTCTCTCTCTCTCTCTCTCTCTCTCTCTCTCTCTCTCTCTCTCTCTCCTTTCGGCTTGTCAAACTGTTTTCATCATATCATTTACAGCAACAAAACTTTCAACTATTTTTTAAGATTCCAACTAGAATCAATTCTTTGTGAGTAAAAAATTATTTTATTTATTTATACCGAGGCAAAGGAAGTCTAGAAAGGAACAAGTCATTGTATCCCGATTACGCATTGGTCATACAAGACTAACCGCACTCCAATATACTCAAACAAGAACAACAACCACAATGTGGGACATGCCAAACACCTTTGAGAGTTAAACACTTATTATTTTCTGCAGAGGTTCAGTCGGTGCATTCTAACGCCCCACCGACAGGGCGGAGTTGTTTCTGAAGAATTAATTTTGGCACATGGACCTATCGTATACACATAATGTTTAAGCAAATACTAGTCTTATTATAATGGATATTTGGTGTCTGTCTGTCTGAAAACGATACTAAGTCAATGTTTACGTAGCAATACCCTCAGGAATTGCGTAAGTTTATCAATGAGTATTCAATTCATGGAACAAATCATTAATGCATAGACTAAATTTGATTTATTAACGATTTCTCTATAAAAATCTGAGTTAGATTTGCCTCAAACAGACATTACCTATAGTTATTAGTACGTGTAAAATCCTGCAATGTGTCTTATATCTCACTAAGAAATAAAAGTTTCTATGATATATGATGTGGTGAATTTGCACACTTGTTTGAATAAATCGGGGTTTAATAGATAATTACTTGGTGTTATTTATTTTTAATATTAGTGTTTTATTCGCCAGCTTATTAAAGTCAATCCTATGAATGATTTGATATACCAATCAAAAATGATGTTGAATAGCCTGCTACTGGACTTCAATGAAACCACAGACACGTGTATATAAAAATATGACCCGTCTTTATTTCCTTCGGTTTGTGGGTGGTGAGGGGCGCAGAGTGTTCACAATGAAAATGCCCGAGGGGGTTTGGTGACGGGAGGCAACGAGGTTATGGTCATGGCTGACTCGCTGCGGACTGACTGCCCTTCGAGATCCACTAACCTTTATATACGATAAATATGCCAACGCATTTTTTTTTTTTTTTAAATATATTGATCTGATAATGGACAGACTTCCTTTTTTTTAGATATTTCTTTATCTTAATCTTCGCTTCCTCACCAGAAGACTCCTCTTCCGTTTTCCCCTTTTTTGTATATATTTCTTCATCTTCTCCCTGCTTCTTCAGTGGAAGGCCTCTCTTCCATTCTCCTTTTTATATATATATATATATTTCTTTATCTTTCTCTTTGTCTCTTCGCAGGAAGTTTTCTCTTCCGTTGCCCGATATGCAACAATTGTTAAAATAAGTGTAATATATTTAAATGCGTTCTTATTTAATTTAATTAGCCTTTCTAATTTACTATATTTCATTACATCAAAATTTAAATACTTACGCTCGGAGGGTGCATATTCTTGCTAGTAAATTTTGTTTACCCTAATGAGATGAGACCTTAACCATTACAACCACTCCGTGTTAGTTTGGATGTTGGAGTAATTTCAATGAAGAGCTATTCAGATCTCCAGAATTAGAGCCTCACAATCAAATGCGGTTTAGTGTCAAGTACAGTGAACGTGATTCCCTAACCACTAATCGGGGTGAGTCATTAATGAACTGGAATGTGGCATCGCTGTGATGAACGAGCTTACTTACCTCCGGCGAAACGCATCTGCTTAGCTTGTCAGGTTTTGCATGAACTAATTAAGGTTCGAAAAAGAATAAGTTTTAATAAAAATAAGTTGTGATGGAAGAAGAAGGAAATAAATATTTTGAAAAGTATTTTAAAAGAATGAATCAGAGTCGCCATTGACGAGCAGATTTATAAGGTGTGGTCTCATTCTGACTCGTTCGTGGCGTGAGTATAGCGTCGCCCATGCAAATTATGCCGACGGTATAAAAGGAGCTCGTTTTTTTGCCAGGAAGGAGCAATCTAAGTAGGAAGAAAGACTAACGTAATTTCTACTAGAACTCACAATCGCGCGGTTACATTCATTATCTGATATCCTTGGGAAAGGTATGAACCGCCTCATCACCCAGCTAAATGAGTTTTTAAAAATTGATTTAAAAAAAATGTAATACTTATCAGGAATAAATAAAACAAAACGTCTTTGGTATGAAATAACCCAACAATGTTTGATAAGCCGTAAAATTCAACCAAGCTGAATAATAAGTTTTCAAATTAGACTTCGTTGCACGTTCACCTATAGGGCTTTCAAATCACATATGAGTGAAGCAATGCATAACGTGTCAGCTCAGGAGCTACCACCCAACTAACAACAAGAGCGTATACTTACCACGGTTTTGGTCTCATGATATACCCGCTGCAGATTAGCGTGTATCAAAATATCGTAGAACGTTTTAACACACCCTTGTAATTGAATAACAATGCTCGTACACACCTTATTTTTTTCGTTCAAAAGTCGATAATGGAATTCGTAAAGTAAATTCTTCTGAACGCGGTACATATAACAGACTTAACGCCATTGAATTATCTCGCTTGTTTCGATCAATACAATATTTTCTTTAGTCCAATAAGAAATAAAAGTATGCATTTATCCATCATTTCCGCACGAAGTGGATGTGACACAAGGTCAATATTTAAGCGGAGTTTTAATTCAAGTTTTCTTGTTAGATTATTAGAGGGCCTTGGATAATTAAGGTTCGAAAAAGGATCAGTTTTAATAAAAATAAGTTGTGATGGAAGAAGAAGGAAATAAATATTTTGAAAAGTATTTTAAAAGAAATAATTTATTTGAAATGCGTTTTCTTTAAAATGTTTGTTGAAATTACATCACAGAATTGCTGGGGTTGAATATTTTCGTGGGAATTATAAACACTAGCAGAGGAATGTCGGATTGTTTTGGGTAAAAAAAAAACAACTTTTAGAATATACACATTGAAGTGAATATTAAAATAAATAAATAAAATATATTTAGTATTGTAAAATAACGGGTGCAAAAAAAAATAAAACATTTATTGCAAAAACACGGACATAAAATGAGGGTTCAGTTTATTTTATGGTAGGAATATACGAAGAACTTGTTCTTTTTTACCAAAAATTGTATACCTGTTATAGGTGATACACCCTATTGACCAATGGAATGCGCCGACAGATTACTATAAATAAACAGGGATAATTGTGGCTTAGGAGCAAGCTAATGCGAGTGCCAATAACTATGTTCGTTGGACGTAATTTCCACATCTCTCTATTGTATTGTCTACTTTCTGTTAATACATTTTTCTACTTTTCGTTACCCGTTGTTTTGTTCTTATTTGACCCCTTAAAACCTCACAACAATACCCAAAAACAATATATATCTATAAAAGAAAGATTCTGTATGTCTGTATGTTTATTTGTATGATGACCGAACACAAAGCCGTATCCATTATGAGTTCATGATACAATGTAGTTCCATATTGTAGCAAGGGAATCTTCCAGGAACGGAGATAAAAGAGGTTAATGCTGAAATTAATATATATATATATATATAATATATATATATATATATATATATATATATGAGGAAGAATGAATAAAGAAAAGAAAGAACAGAATGGATAATAAAATATGAATTTAATCAATATCACTTACACATGTGTTTCGGTCAGTTCATCTGTGTGAAAATATTCCACACACAGAGAAGATTCGGTAGAAAAAATTTTGTATTGCAAAAATAAAGTGTTATTATTTATCCCTAACATGTTGAAAATTCCCGGAACCTAGTGTATGTTATTGTTTTGCAAAAAAAAAACGGTGAAATCATTAAAAAGGTATTCGTTCATAACCCCTAGAAAAATCAAATATCCAAATTCTAACGGTCTATTTCAGCGTTCCAAAAGTGATTTTTAAAAAAAATTCTCTTCGAACATTTCTAAAAATCCTCCGTTTTTCATCAACAAATTTTTTATATGGTTTATAATTATACATCAAGGGTGAACCTGCCAAAAATGCGCTAGAAGGCGGGGCTTGCGGACCTTAGTGGTCTGAATATGACGTTAAACTGCATTTACTAGTGAGGCTCCGATTCTGGTTCATCCTGACCTGGAGCTGTAGTGACTGTTGGGGTCGTATATGTGGGTGAAAATAAGGAAGCGCGTGATGTAATGGTTAAAGTCATAGGAAATGGACTCGTCGCCCCGAGTTCAAATCCTGGACGTGGTAATTGCATTTCACTTAGCGCTAATACCCTTGGGAAAGGTATGAATTCTACTCCCCCTCCAGCTATGGGTAAGTAGTAGGGCAGACTGGGCTATTTAACCTTGGTTAGGCAACCGATCTAGGAGAAGGAAAACTCTGAATTCAAACCTGTTAAACTCCGCTTAAGAAATTGACCTTGTGTCACATCCTGCTCGTGCGGAGGGGTTGGTAAATATATATATGTGGGTTAAAAAGATTTTAAAAATGAGTATTAGAAAAAAAGAGTTTGGAAAAAATAAAAAATCGAATCCCAACAAGAATAAATTAAAAAAAGTGTTCAGCTTATAATAACCCAACATGGGTTGACATGCCGAAAGATCCAACCAACCAACCAACCAACCAACCAGCCAGCCAACTAACCATCCAACCATCTACCCGCTTCCTACGATGGTAACCATTACAACCACACACCTTTTTATGGATTAAAAAAAGCTTTTAGCGTTAAATTTTAATCATAATTGTCGCACGAGCACCTGCCCAGAAGTATTAAATACCATTACTACGCTGTAATGATAGTCTGCGGCGATAATTTGTTTTAATTGAAAAAAAAAAGTAGGATTAATTATATCAATGGTGGTGATGATGGTGGTGATGATGGCAACACTAATATTGTTAGCGATTGTAGCGACAATTAGTTGGCGCCTGGATTGTGTGAATCGGCGGGTTTGGTTGGTTTAGACGAAATCTTTTAAGCTGGCCTTCATCGAGTCCAGTGATTTTTTTGGCACCAATTCCTCTAATGTCCAGACAGACAGATGAATCTAATAGAAATATTAATATTGCAAATCTATTGTAAACGAAAATGATACAGTATATATATATATATATATATTATATATATATATATATATATATATATATATATATATATATGAAAAATAGATGGAAATTAATCCGACAGTATGAAATTTAACATTTTGAAAAAACATATGATGTTTGTTATGTAATTGCTGACAGATCTGTTTCGACCAAATCGATAAGTTGGACTTCATCAAAGAGCGACATAGACGGGAAGAAAGATATCCGTTAAAAAACTGTTTACAAAAACGTACGCTGAATTCAACCGCTGAAATTTTGAAAAATGCATGTTCTGTTTTAAAAAATAAAATACATTTTATTTTAAATTTTTAAAAATCAGAAGCATTATAGTTTATAGTAAAATCAAAAGAGTTTGGTAAAATTATATAAAAAATGTAAAGTGGGTATAAAATAGTATAGTATATATTTCAGCTGTTAAAATATACAAGTCCACAGTGTAATTTGAAGAAAGATGTTAGAGTTCCAAAATTTACTTGTGGTGTTGATAAGTCCGTAGAGTTATAGATAGTATATATATATATATATATATATATATATATATATATATATATATATATATATGAAAAATAGATGGAAATTAATCCGACAGTATGAAATTTAACATTATGAAAAAACATATGATGTTTGTTATGTAATTGCTGACAGTACTGTTTCGACCAAATCGATAAGTTGGTCTTCATCAAAGAGCGACATAGATGGGAAGAGAAGATATCCGTTAAAAAGCGTTCGTTTCTGTAAACAGTCTTTTTAACGGATATCTTCTCTTCCCATCTATGTCGCTCTTTGATGAAGACAAACTTATCGATTTGGTCGAAACAGTACTGTCAGCAATTATATAACAAATATCATATGTTTTTTCATAATGTTAAATTTCATATATATATATATATATATATATATAATATATATATATACATAGATATTATATATATATATATATATATATATATATATATTATAGATATATATATATATATATATATATATATATATTATATATATATATATATATTTACAGTGATGCTGATAGCTTTTTAATTTAGTGCATTCTGGGACGCATGGATTTGATTTGTGAGTCTCCGGGAAGTTTGATGTGCTCCAACTAAAGTTTCTTAATAAATTGCAGAGTTTTTTTTTATCTATGAACAACTAAAGCCGTCTAACCCCTACCATTTACTCCAAACAGTGTAATTCGTTTCCAATAAAATATTGAAATGTATTTATAGTTAGCTGGAAATGGTAGAGTAAGAAAAAAAACCCACACTGGATATGATTTTTATGCGTCCTTTTAGATTTTTATGCGTCATTGACGCAGGACGCGTACCTATAAGTATCTTTGTATTCATCAAAACCTCTTCAAGGGTAGGATGTGACACAATGTCAATTTCTTGAGCTGACAGGTTTGAATTCCGAGTTTTCCTTCTCCAAGACTCGTTACCTACTAAGGTTGAAGAGTCCAGTCTGCCCTACTATTTACCGATAGTTGTGAGGGAATAATTGTATGCATTCCATTCCCAAAGTTATAAGTGAAAATGCAAACAGCCTCGTCCAGGATTTGAACTCCTACGACTCTAACCATTATACCATTGTCTGCAAGAATGATCTCAGATGCTTTGGCATTGCCCCTTCCAGCTGGGAAAATTTGTCCCAGGACCGCCCTCGGTGGCTGCAGAATATCCGTAGATGACTGTTCATGTCAGAAGTCACCCTGACACAACACCATGAAGCTAAGAGGTCCAGAAGAAAACAGCGGCAAGAAAGCACCGGCACATCAACATCTTCAGGGACAGCCTTCAAATGCAAAATCTGTGGTCGAGAATGTTTTTCAGACATCGGACCTCACAGTCACAGGAGGCGCTCTAACATCAGGGGCACGTAAAAACTTTATCATAGTCTTCCGAGACTGAAATGCCAATGTAATGTAAATCCATTCCCAAACGTATAAGCGAAAATGCAAACAGCCTCGTCCAGGATTTGAACTCCTACGACTCAAACCATTATACCATGTGCCTTTATCCCATCATGCAGAACAAAAATACAAGGATATAATAAAAAGGGAGAGTAGTTGGCTGCAAACCATAAAATTTCATGTGCAAATATGGGCTGACTTCTGATTTAGGTCAGAAAATTAAAACGGAAAGTTTTTTGGTGGTCCCAATGACAGTTTAACTACAGTCAATGAATTAACATTTTGCGAATTGGGTTACAGTTTTAGGGGATTAAGGTTGTTTTTAATTGCGTATTGCTTAAAAAATAAACAACAAAAAACCCAAATTACTATACATTTAATTAACCATTGAAATTAATTATTGAATCTATTATTAAGACAGTTGTTTGTGTTAGTATTGCAATGTATAATTTCAATTAAACTTAGTTTGAAAAAATATTTTTCAACATTAAATGTATAGTAATTTGGGTTAATTTGTTTTGTTTTTTTTTTTTGTTTATTTCTTTAAGCAATACGTAATTAAAAACAACCTTAACCCCCTAAACCGTAACCGAATTCGCAAAATGTTAATTCATAGACTGTAGTTAAACTGTCATTGGGGACCACCAAAAAACTTTCCGTTTTGAATCTCTTATTTTATTTGTAAAGAAGTAAAGTCTGCCTATTAATTGTATCAGCTGAACAGTGAGGGAGTCTATCCTCTTTTCACTAGCGATACACCAGGAAGGTTGTCTTGCCTGCTCACAAACACATACATAATAATCTTCACACAATGACTGTTATTTACACAGTAGCATTGCTACCAACAAAGCCTTCATCAGATGATGACTCTGGGTTCAGGCATGGTTTCGGGTCCGAAGCATCATTACCACTAACCCAGAGAGCCCCAGTAGTATCTCACGATACCACCAGACTTTTAGGTTTTATGTCACAATATAGAACTGCCATATCCACGCTGATGCGGTTAGAGCTTTCTCCTGGATCTTTTTTTTATGTATTTCCTCTTGTCTAGGGGAGAAAGTCTAAGTTTAGACAAAAATGCCAAGGTTGAGTTGGTAATAAATCCCCGGCATCCGACTTCGATGGGAAATACATTTGTTATCCATCCGTTTCTGACGCATTGTTCATGTAGGTCTCCATATTTTTCCAACTTACGCTGATGAGCCCATATATATGTGATTGTGTGTGTGTGCGCGCGTGGGTTTATAGGTTCTGATGGTGTTACGTTCGTCTTACTTGGATTATGTGTAAGATGGGCGTAAAGTGGCCATACAGTTGTTGTTTTGTGATAGTGCTGCATCCAGGATTCTTTCAGAAAGAGATGCAACATCTTTATGTAGTTTCCATCTAGCTATTTCTATGCTCATTTATTCGGATACAAACACATGTTGCTAATTAACTCAAGAGAGAATGTGTCACCAGGTTTGTTTCGACCGTATAAAGTTTGCAGATGACCTGCTGATTGAAGCTTCTTATTCGTCTCTTGGTTAGAATCAAATTAATGTCTCACTGACTTTTCTGTCCGTGTCAAGCAGAAAAATCTCTGCTTCTCACGTTAATGAGGAAGTGATCGGATCAGTGGATATCTAAAGGAGATGCTGTTGTCTTCGGATTATTATATCCAAAATCCCTGCTGCTTTTGTGGAAAATACATATAAACAACAGTACAAATGCCCACGCATTCAGATACGCACATAAAACATATACACACACACACACATATATATATATATCATATATATACTATATATACATATGTATCTATATCTTATTATAATGGAGATTGTGGGTTTGTCTGTCTGTAACCGAAACTATATTACTATACAAGTCACAATTCATTTCGTTATTTACATCATATTCTCCATGATTTAATTTTTATTTAAACCTCAATTATTAATAAACATTTTTTACATTACTTACTCTGTTGACCATATCTACATACTAATAACATGCAATTGTATTTATATATACAACAAAATAGAGGTTTACATTGTGAATGGGAAGGCTAATTTGCATATTGATTTTAAAAAATTGATTTTAATAAATTTATGCTTACTATTATTGATTTCTAATTGTTTGGTTTTATATTATTGAATATGAGCAAAAATCTCTCCAATAAATCTTAAAAGAAATCCCTTAAAAAGAAGAAATAACTGTAATATTATTCTTTTCTTCCTATTTTAACTAAACAGTTTAATTAGGAAAATTTACCAATGAAAGACGGGAGTAACGGAAAATGATACCCCCTCTGTTCAAAATCTTTTTTATCTACATTCTTATTCAGTTTCATTAGCCTTTCTAATTTAATAGGATGTGTGTGTTTGTGTGTGTGTGTGTGTGTGTGTGTGTGTGTGTGTGTGTGTGTGTGTGTGTGTGTGTTGAAAAAGAAGATAAAAGGAAAGAAACTATAGAATAGATAAAATATGATTATTTTACTCAATTTAACTTACACGTGTTTCGGTCAGGAGTTAATCCATGTGTACAGTATTCTATATATTATTATTGTGTATGTACACATGGATTAACTCCTGTCTGAAACACGTGCAAGTTAAATTAATTAAACACATGTAAGTTAAATTAATTAAAATAATTAAACACGTGTAAGTTAAATTAATTAAAATAATCCTATTTTATCCATTCTATACTTTCTTTCTTTTATATCTCTTTTCAACACACACACACACACACACACACACACATATATATATATATATATATATAATATATATATATATATATATATTTACCACGAGCAGGATGCGACACAAGGTCAATTTCTTAAGCGGAGTTTAACAGGTTTGAATTCAGAGTTTTCCTTCTCCTAGACTGGTTACCTAGCCATGGTTAATGAGTCCAGTCTGCCCTGCTATTTACCCATAGCCGGAGGGAGATTTGGATTCATACCTTTCCCAAGGGTATTAGCGCCATATATATATATACTTTCCAGTAGATCACCTTCCCAACTCTGTCGTGCCTAGCTCTGTATTCCCTTTGTGCTAGTTTGGTACATTCACATAATACATGATTTACAGTCTCATCTCTGTCACAGTCTACATTTACTATTTTGTTGGGTCTTATCAATTATTTGCTTTAATATAGTTTGTCCTTATGGCATTATTATGTGCAGCAATTATTGTGTTTCAGTTTCTTCTTCAGGTTTCCTCTTCTTAAGCATGAAATAATTTTCTGGGAAAATAGATCCTACGAACATAGAGAACTTTCTGGAAAGAAACAAGAATATGTCTAGCGCCAGTGAAAAGTGGATATACTCCCTCGCTCTTTGGCCGATGCCGACATTAGGTCACCCCGACAACTTTGCTTATTAATGCATTTAAAATCCTGAAAATGCTTTATATCTCTAAGAAATACAGATTTACATAGTATATGGTGGAATAATTTGCATAATGATTTTAACAAAAGTGGGTTTAATAAAT
The DNA here is from genome assembly GCA_023376005.1 of Doryteuthis pealeii. Lineage (NCBI taxonomy): Eukaryota > Metazoa > Mollusca > Cephalopoda > Myopsida > Loliginidae > Doryteuthis > Doryteuthis pealeii. The sequence continues at coordinate 67,264,548 of CM042169.1, forward strand.
AATTATTTGCTGTTACTGATATCTAATACAATCATGTTATTCTCAAACGTATTAAAACGATTTCATATATACATAGTGTATTAAAAAAAGTATCGATATTTTTTTGTACTTTTTGACACTCCTTGTATTCTGAAAAAATAACCATCCATTCATTATTCATTTCTATTTTAGTAAATACGACTCCAATCTCGATAATTTTATGACACACCTTGTATATAATTTTGTATAGAAATCAACTGTAACATTATTAAAATAAGCGTAATGTTTTTATATTCGTTCTTATTTAGTTTCGTTGGTCTTTCAAATTTAATGTAATATTCTATTAAATTAAAATTTAAATACTGGCGCCATAGTTTTGCATGTGTTTATAATATTCTTTTATGTGCGTCTTTTTCAAGCTTGAAGTTTCTTTTAAACATATTTTGCAATTAGGGGTTTGCTCGATCATCTAGGTTCAAACAGATCAGTGAGTAACGAACGTACGGAACAGCAAATAGAGGCGTTGGTGAACAGTACGACTATCGGTGACCTGGTCATTCTCAGGGCAATTTCAACAAACAAAATAGCCCCCATGTGTTGCTGTGCCATGGTTTTTCTTGAGGGTTTTAATCTTGTTGCATCTTGGGCACTAAATGTGGCTCTAAGTGAGAGAGAGGACATGGTTCAATTTAACATCAAGTAGATATAGAAAGTAAAAAAATACATTCATTGTTCATTTCTATTTTAGTAAATACAGCTTCAATCTCTATATTTCTATGACACACCTTGCATAACATTTTGTATAGAAATCAATTGTAATATTATTAAAATAAGCGTAATATTTTTATTTCCGTTCTTATTTAGTTACGTTAGTTTTTCTAATTTAATAAAATATTCTATTTAAAAAAATTTTTTTTTTACTTCCACATCTGCGGATTTTACACATTATTCCTCGTACAAACATTAGTGTCACGGTATGCTTCTCTGATGAGACGTGACCGAAAAAAAAGATATCTTTTTCAGAAGGAAAAATAAAATATTCTATTAAATTCTATTATCAAAATGTAAATACTTGCGCCAAGGGGTGCGCATAGTTTTGCTAGTGTTTATAATATTCTTTTATGAGCGTCTTTTCGAGCTTGAAGTTTCTTTCAAACATATTTTGCAATTAGGGGTTTGCTCGATCATCTAGGTTCAAACAGATCAATGAGTAACGAACGTACGTAACAGCAAATAGAGGCGTTAGTGAGCAGTACGACCATCGGTGACCTGGTCATTCTCAGGACAATTTCAACAAACAAAATAGCCCCCATGTGTTGTTGTGCCATGGTTTTTCTTCAGGGTTTTAATCTTGTTGCATCCTATGCACTAAATGTGGCTCTAAGCGAGAGAGAGGACATGGTTCAATTTAATATCAAGTAGATGTAGAAAGTAAAAAATACATTTATTGTTCATTTCTATTTTAGTAAATACAGCTTCAATCTCGATATTTCTATGACACATATGCATAACATTTGGTTTAGAAATCAATTGTAATATTATTAAAATAAGCGTAATATTTTTATATTCATTCTTATTTAGTTACGTTAGTTTTTATAATCTAATAAAATATCTAATTCTTTTTTAAAGTTCCTTTTTTACTTCCACATCTGCGGATTTTACACATTATTCCTCGTACAAACATTAGTGTCACGGTATGCTTCTCTGATGAGACGTGACCGAAAAAAAAGATATCTTTTTCAGAAGGAAAAATAAAATATTCTATTAAACTCTATTATCAAAATGTAAATACTTGCGCCAAGGGGGCGCATAGTTTTGCTAGTGTTTATAATATTCTTTTATGAGCGTCTTTTCGAGCTTGAAGTTTCTTTCAAACATATTTTGCAATTAGGGGTTGGCTCGTTCATCTAGTTTCAAACACATCAGTGAGTAACGAACGTACGTAACAGCAAATAGAGGCGTTAGTGAGCAGTACGACCATCGGTGACCTGGTCATTCTCAGGACAATTTCAACAAACAAAATAGCCCCCATGTGTTGCTGTGCCATGGTTTTTCTTCAGGGTTTTTTGATCCTGTCGCATCTTAGGCACTAAATGTGGCTCTAAGTGAGAGAGAGAACATGGTTCAATTTAACATCAAGTAGATATAGAAAGTAAAAAAATACATTCATTGTTCATTTCTATTTTAGTAAATACAGCTTCAATCTCGATATTTCTATGACACACCTTGAATAACATTTGGTATAGAAATCAATTGTAATATTATTAAATTAAGCGTAATATTTTTGAATTCGTTCTTATTTAGTTTCGTTAGTCTTTCTAATTTTATATACTATTTATTAAATAAAAATTTAGATACTTGCGCCCAGAGGAGTGCATAGTTTTGCTAGTGTTTATAATATTCTTTTATGGGCGTCTTTTCGACCTTGAAGTTTCTTTTAAACATATTTTGCAATTAGGGGTTGGCTCGTTCATCTAGGTTCAAACACATCAGTGAGTAACGAACGTACGGAACAGCGAATAGAGGCGTTAGTGAGCAGTATGGACGTCGATAAAAAGGTGTTGAATGAGTTTGAAGAATGTCTATCTAAAATTGTAATTTCATCGGTCTAACCTTGTTTAGTAAACTGAGCCGCATCAGCTGCATATGTTCATCGTGTTTTTCTGGCACACCTTGCCGTTGCACGTGTGAAAAACATGAAGTGATTTGATATCCACGGGAAGGTGGCAGTGGTTTGCGGGCAGCGGCTGTTGTGACGGCTTCTCTCTAGTTTCTTTCTGCTATTCTATCAAAGTCCGTGTCAGTTTTGCAATCATCGCTGGAAAGCCGGATCTTAACGACTGAAACTGATTGGCCATCTGCCCACAACTTCGCCGTGTTCTGCGGCGCAAAGAGCAAAAACAGAGAAAGCAAAAGAGAAAGAGACAAAAGAGAAAGAGACAAAAGAGAAAAAGGACAAAAGAGAAATAGAAGAAGAGCGTGACAATTCGACATAACTTGATTGTTATGGTCACAAGCAAAGCCAAAACCTTTAGCCCGTATTAAGAGAGTTCAGAAAACTGCGATACGAGAAGGCACAATTCATATATCCAGAAGAAGATAAGACTGATGCCTTCGAAAATAGAAAATCGCTGAGTAAATTCATTTTCAGTTTTGTAATATGTATCATTCATGTAACGAGTGATGTAATAGTTTTGATGTCGACAATACAACGGCTCAGTCGGATTTGTACACTTCACACTAATATGTTTAGGCACGGCCTACTAATATTATACGGCCCCACATGATACATTAAGAGGCAAAAAATAACAGGCCGATTGGCCTGATAGTCAATCTGTAGGTTTAGGCTGGAAAATGTTAAAAGTATACAAAAATACACAAACTGTTTTCTTTTTTTTTCTTCAGAAATTAATATGAAATGATTAACCATTTTTGTAAACAAATTATCGCGAAAAAATTTAAAAAATCAATATTTAAATGCAAAAAGTTATGATGTCGACAATACAACGGCTGAGCCGGGTTTGTACACTTCACACTAATATGTTTAGGGTGGGATTAATGGACTTTCTTTCCTACCTATTATTGGTTGGTTGGCTGGTTAGATTTGTGTCATATCAACCCATTTCTTTTATTTCTTCTTTGTGACGTATGGCTGTTATGTTAGTGACTATTTACATATCATTTAACTTTTTACTATTGATAATTTAGGGACTGGCAAACTGAACCTAAAATGCATTTTTGACAAAATAACTCCCCCTACAAAAAATAATTTACCAAAAATCAGGGAACTATCGGATTTTAATAAAATTTTTAGCGTTTATTTACCAATAAATGATCTTTATAATGCAGTATTTCTTTTATTTCAAAACTTTCTAATTTTTTTCAGGTCACTTAATTTTGACTCCCCTTGGTTCGTTGGCTGGTTGGTTAGAGTTTGTGTCATATTAACCCATTTCTTTTATTTCTCCGCCCTGTCGGCTGAGGCGTTAGAATGCACCAACTGCACCTCTGCAGAGGGGTAAGACTCCCCTAATGGGGCCACCTGTTTGCCGTGGGTGGCGACCCGTAATGCTTAAGGATAGAGCCCAGGAGGATGCGCAGTTCATGAATTGCAATACTCCACTTTGGCACCATCTTGGGCTAGACGGGCGGTCGGAGAGGCCCCCTCCGATCAATCGGCTGGTCACGTCAAGCCCTAGCACCTATATGATTTTCCCAACCCTATTGCCCTTATGGCAAGCCTAAACCCCTTTTTATCATATGGGTGCTAGAAGACGGTGGCTGCAGGTCTACATGTCCTGGGAATGACGTTAAACTCCATCTGTTTTGGAGGTTTGGGGAATGTGGAGCACCCCTTCATCACCATTGCTCCCTGGTCCACTCTCACCCGGAGTGGTAGTACCTGTTAGGGTCCCATCCATGGGTTAAATAGAAAAATGAATTTATTAAAAAATTGTATTATCCATTAAGAATTGATTTATTTCAAAACTTTATCGGCATTAAATGACCTACTGAGGTTGATATGCCGTAAAACAAAACAAACCAAACCAAATCTTTGATTTCTTCTTTGTGACGTATGGCTGTTATGCTAGAGGCTATTTACATATCATTTAACTATTTACTATTGATAACTGGTATAGCGAAGGGTATATGTGTACCCTGTCGGTTGGTTTTGAAAGGGATCATTTTGGGGTATTTTTTTATTTCCAAAATTAAATTGTTTAGGGTGTTTCCCGTAAGTGTTACTGCCCTGTCGTTTAGTTTGTTTTGTTTTAATTCATTCTTAATGGATACTCACTTGGTTTATAAACACATGCTTCTATTTGACACATAGATGGGACCCTAACAAGTACTACCACTCCGGGTCAGAATGGACCTAGGAGCAATTGTGATGAAGGGGTGCTCCAAATTCCCCAAACCTCCAGAATTGAAACTTCCCTTCGTACTCTTTAAAATCGATCTTTTCCAGTTAAAACGTCAATACCTCTTTCATACACATCGATATGTGCGTGTGTTATTTATCAATCGTTGATTTCCCTTTAAATCACTGTTTAAGCATAATTTACATACCCTACATACCCGTATATTAGTCGAATTCTACAGATGATTTTTTTAGAGAAATTACAAGAATAATAATTGTACAAGTTTGAAATTCAAATCTGGAAGGAACAACCCTTGGCTTCAAAAAATAAAATAACATAAAAGAATGAATTAATAATTTTGTGATCATAAATCACTTAGAAATAAATTACTCCCCTAGCTTCCCTCAGGATCATATAAAGTCATCAAAATAGGTTTGTTGTATTGTCCTCGGCCGGAAAACGAAGCTTCCGGCAAAAAGACAAAGAGAAATATAAAAATATATATTTAAAAAAAGGGGAAAACAGAAGCAAGGCTTTCCGGTCAAAGAAGCAGGGAGAAGATAATGGAATATATAATAGATGTCCGTTATCAGATCAAAAGATAAAGATGCGTAGGAGTATCTATCTATAAAAGACCTGAGGGTTCGAGCCGAGGTCAGTTAGACAGGAGACAGCGGATGGAGAACAAGTGAACGACAGATGCTCACGGTCCATTGCAGCCAACGGCTGTGGGACCCACCAGCCCCCTTTACCTCACCATCGCCAGTCATCCCAGCAGTAGTAGTAGTCATTGTCAACACTCGCCACCCACCACGGCAGAGATTTAAGAAATAAACTCAAAGTTTTTACAATACCCATGTGTTGAGATTTTCTAAGCCCGACTACTACATACTTCGCTACTATATACCCACAACGTTACTTACAGGATTTAGCAGCGTGAATTTGAAGAAGCCGCTATATAACATATAGCCATTTGATGCCAGTACGCAACAAGTTGACTAGTCGATCTGTTTGCTTGTAAAATCCAGCCTGTCTCACTTATTGTATTTCTATCAAGACTGTGGTTGGTTGGATTTTACGGCATGTCAATCCTTGTTGGGTTATTTTATGCCAAAGACGTTTTGTTTTATTCATTCTTGTTGGTATTCAATTTTTTTTCAAACTCATCTTTTCTAAAAACATTTTTTTAAATTCATTTTTCCAATTAAACCCATAAATGGAGCCTAACAGGTACCACAACTCCGGGCCATAGTGAACCTAGGAATAATGGCGATAAAGGGATACTCCACATACCCCAGAGCTCCAGAAATGGAAATTCACTATTAGATGCATACCTAGGACACGTCTTTCTATCAATATTCATGTACGTATTTATCAACCCTCCTCGCAAGTAGGATGTGACACAAGGTCAATTTCTTAAGAGGAGTTTAGCAGGTTTGAATTCAGAGTTTTCGTTCTCTTAGATTGGTTGCCTAAACAACGTTAACGAGCCCAGTCTGTTCTAGTATTTACCCATGGCTAGAGGGAGAATAGTTGGATTCATATCTTGCCCACGGTATTAATGCTATGTATTATAGACGGTTTTATACGCGAATATATACAGCATTTCCGAATTGACAAAAAATATGATAAAAAGGGTTGGGGTTGCCATAAGAGCAATAAGGTTGGGGCAATCATAGAGATGCTAGGGTGTGACATGACCAGCCGATTGATCGGATATGACCTCTCTGACCGCATGTCTAGCCCTAGTAAGGACCAAAGGGGGGTGTTGCATGTCATGGACTGCTCAGCCACCTGGGTTCCATCACGTGACAATAGCTGACCCATTAAGGGATTTTTTACCCCACTACAAAGATGCAGTCGGTGTATTGTAAAGCCCCACCGACAGGGCGGAAAACAAAAGGAAGTTGAAAAAGTGTGCATTGTATTTATATTCCTTCCCGCACATTACGAGAATAGGAAAAAAATAGCTTAATGGTTCAGTTTGCTGAATAAATAGGATTTTATCACCGACCCGCGGTTGTTATATGTCATATGAGGTCGGGATTAACAGGATGAACCTTGCGCAAACAGGAGGGCAGTGACAAAAATTGTCTTGCCCCGTCGGCATTCCATTTGTATGTTGTCTTAGATAAACATGTTACCATCCGTTTTAAACGAAGTGGGTAGGCGGTGCTTGGTGAGGTCTTTAGTAAAGGGTACATTTTATTCTGATGTCCAAAAGGAGAGAAGCAGAGTAAGAAAAGTAAAAGAGGAAGGCAGAAACAAAAGATTAGAGGGTCAAGAAATGGGAAGAAGAAGAAGAAGAAGAAGAAGAAGAAGAAGAAGAAGAAGAAGAAGAAGAAATCAACAAAGAAAAGGATATGACAAAGAAGGAGACTAGGAATAAAAATAAAATAAAAACGGTAATGCTATAATAATAATAATAATAATAATAATAATAATAATAATAATAATAAGAAGAAGAAGAAGAAGAAGAAGAAGAAGAAGAAGAAGAAGAAAATATAGAAGTTGTAGGTCCTAACTGTATAAATAAAAGAAGAAATCTACTATTTGATTGAAAGCCGAAGAACAGAAAGATATCTCATAGGAACTGTATGAACAATCTGTAAAGTATATAGTCCAGGAGTGGATATATATATATATATATATATATATATATATATATATATATATATATATATATATATAAAGCTAAGTAAATAAATTATTCTATTTGACCGTTTTTATTTTGAATTCAAGATAGTTACAATGTAGCAATATTCATCAGTTAACCAGACAAGATTAATATATATATATATATATATATATATATATATATATGTGTGTGTGTGTGTGTGTGTGTGTAAATTCAAACCCATTCTTAACAGATATTACAAAGGTAAGAGACCGATATTATCTTTTCTATTAACTTATAGAATAATTATATTAGCTTGATGCTTCAAAGGAGTCTAATAATAGATGAGAAAAACTTTCTATCAGGGACCCCACTCTCAAAAAGTGTTTTAATACTTTTGAGGATTTTTCCTTTATCCCCCTCATTTCACTCATTTTTATTTCATCTATTCATTCGTTTTACCATTATTTTTTAACTATATATATATATATATTATATATATATATATATATATATGTGTGTGTGTGTGTGTGTGTGTGTGTGTGTGTGTGTGGAACTGGTGAGATATTTCCATTGTTTCTTTTTTAATAAAACAGCAGCGCTTCCTCCTACTAATTCCTAATGCTACTCAAAACAACGGAAACGTCTTACAAGTTCTACACCTGATGATGGCACTCAGTAGTGCAGAAAGCGCTTGTGGTAAAACGAAAAGAGGGGGAAGAAATGGAAGACAGGATAGCAGGAACCAAAGTAATAAATTTAACAAAAATCAAGTAACATCTCATTAATCTGAAGGGGAATGAAGGAGCTGACTCAGCAGCTAAATCGGCTCCAGTTCAGGATTCAATATACAGACTTGAAACCCAAAATTAAAAGATTCCTTTATACAAAATGGCAACAACACTGGAATAACAACGTCCACAATAAACTGTTCCTAATCAAACCCAATTTATGAATTCAGATATTTGTTTTTCTATGTCTTCCCGTTCTTATTTTTTGTATGGCAATATTTCAGTTTAGCTGAATGGAATTTTGAATATCGTCTTCAACATCCGATTGTGTTTTTTTTCACTGGAGAAAGATAACCATTCGCTTAAGCTGATGCAAATGTTGTTATAACCGAAGTTAAAAATATCTCCATTACTTCATGTCTAGGTATCATTGGCACTGTTTACCTACCTGTCACAAGTACCCTATCTATCTATCTATCTATCTATCTATCTATCTAAACATGGTAATGTTTAAGTCTATAGGTCTAATTCTATTCATATCTAACACAAAACGCAATAAGTCCCGGGCCTGACATATAGATGGCTCCACTAATACAAAATCCATATGATTTTTATAAAATACTAAACTTCAAATGGCACGTGTCAAAATTTGAGACCAATCGTTTACAAATTACAGTTATTTAAATGAAGCTACTGTTGCAAACTTTTAAAACAATAGGAAAATCTGAATTTCGTGTGCTGATAAATTCCTTTATACAAAATGGCAACAACACTGGAATAACAACGTCCGCAATGAACTCTTCCTAATCAAACCCAATTTGGGAGACTAGAGACCAACTTTAAGAAAGTCTAGAAAGGAACAAGTCATTGCGTCCCGATTACACATAGGTCACACAAGACTAACGCACTCCTATATACTCAAACAAGAACAACAACCACAACGTGAAACATGTCAAAGACCTTTGATTGTTAAAAATTTATCAATAGAGGTTTTTCGCTCACATCAGAAACCGTTATTTTGATGCAAACAATATGAAAGATTTATTTTAAAATGTCAACATGGAGGACATTCTGTCTTTTTTTAGGGAAATAAAATTATGCCAGAGACTATAGACATAAACTTAATCAATACCATACAATATAATCCCCAGTAGTGCTAACACATTGTTAAAACCAATTCCTAAAAAAGTATAAATATATACACAACATATATTACTTCCTAACCGTTAGGCATGACATAACCGCAAACTGGTTGATATGCCGTTAAAATCAATAAAACTACGAACATCTAATATGTATCCGTCTGTCTGTCTGTCTGTCTGTATGTATGTATGTATCTCCTCTGTCATCCGAGAAATCCTCTCTCTCTATCATCGAAACTCTCTCTCTCTCTCTCTCTCTCTCTCTCTCTCTCTCTCTCTCTCTCTCTCTCTCTCTCTCTCTCTATCATCCTCTCTCTCTCTCTCTCTCTCTCTGTCATCTCTCTCTCTCTCTCTCTCTCTCTCTCTCTTTCTCTCTGTCAGTCTGTCTCTGTCATCTCTCTCTCTCTCTCTCTATCTCTCTATCATCCTGGTCTCTCTCTCTCTCTCTCTCTCTCTCTCTCTCTCTCTCTCTCTCAGTCTGTCTGTATGTATTTGTCATCTGAGAATATCTCTCTCTATCATCCGAGAACTCTCTCTTTCTCTCTCTCTCTCTCTCTCATCTGTGACTCCTCTATCATCTAAGAACTCTCTCTCTCTTTCTCTCTGTCTGTCTGTCTGTCATTTGAGACTCTCTCTCTCTCTCTCTCTCTCTCTCTCTCTCTCTCTCTCTCTCTCTCTCTCTCTCTCTCTCTCTGTCAGTCTGTCCGTCTGTATTTGTCATCTGAGAATCTCTCTCTCCCTATCATCCGAGAACTCTCTCTCTCTCTCTCTCTCTCTCTCTCTCTCCTCAGTCTGTCTGTCTCTCTCTCTCTCTCTCTCTCTCTCTCTCTCTCTCTCTCTCTCTAAAGTCACTCTCATGTATTTACCCAATGTGCGTAGATAACACAAGCAATTTTAAATAAGTTTTCTGTTTGCGAAAGTAATCGTTAAAGAAAGTTTTAGTTTTCGAATCTAATTCTCTTTCGTTCAGTCTCTACTCGCTAATTTCTTCCTCTGTGTCAACTATTTTTCAAAGAAGTGATCGAATTAAGAAAATATATCACCCAAACGGAAGCTTCGTTCAATAATAATACCTCTTTTTTGCCGGAAGGACAACAAAACGATCAGGAGCTGGATTTTTCTCAACACTGATGGAACTAACATAGATTTTAACTTGTTGCAGCTACAATTGAATATATTAATAGAAGAAAGAATGACATCACTAGAATAGTGGCGGGGGGGGGTGTTAAAACAAACAAAAGAAAACGAAGAAAAATCCAAAGTAAAGAAAAAAAAGAGAGTTGGGCCAGCTCTTACTAATAAGTGGAATTAAAACAGTTAAATGCAAAGTGAGAAAAAATACACACAGAGAGAGAGAGAGAGAGAGACAGAGAGAGAGAGACATAGAGAGAGACAGAGACAGAGACAGAGACAGAATGAATTTCAAGGAAGAGAAAAAGAAAAAAAGTATAGCAAAAAAAGACAGTGGAATTAAAACAGTTAAATTCAAAGTAAGAAATAAAAAAAACTACTGAGAGAGAGAGAGAGAGAGAGAGAGAGAGAGAGAGAGAGAGAGAGAGAGAGAGAGAGGGGGATTTCAAGAGAGAAGGAATTTCAAGAATTAGAAAAAAGAAAAAGCCAAAAAAAGTAAAGAAAAAAAGACAGTTGGGTCAAGTCTTACAATTAAGTGAAAAAAATTAAATGCAAAGAAAAAAAGCTACAGAGAGAGAGAGAGAGAGAGAGAGACAGAGACAGAGAGAGAGAGAGAGACAGAGAGACAGACAGACAGACAGACCGACAGACAAACAGAGGGAGAGAGAGAGAGATAGAGAGGTGGGATTTCAAGAGAGAAGGAATTTCAAGAAAGAGAAAAAAAAAGGCATGTTTTAAACTAAAGACTAAGTGGCAAATTTGATAAAACTGGACAAAGGGAGATTGCATTAAAAATAAAAACGAAAAAAAAAAGAAAAAGAAAGGGTAAGAAATATTAAATTTAAAAAAGAAAAAGAAAGAAAGAAAGCGAAACTATTATAAAAGACATGTTATTGTTACTAGATAAGTTTATTTGGACCGTTCCAAGTGCTCCAACTACAATTGGTATCACTTTCACTCTCATGTTCCACAGATTTTTCGATTCTCTGGCAAGGTCCATGTATTTATCCATCTTTTCATTTTCCTTCATCTTTGCAAAAAAAGCAACAATCCTCTAGTTTATGTCACATTATTCTGACAAGAACTGTTATCACTTGAATATCTTATACTTACCACCATCCTATCTTTGTGGAGAGTAATTGTGAGAGAGAGAGAGAGAGAGAGAGAGAGAGAGAGAGAGAGAGAGAGAGAGAGAGAGAGAGGGATGATAAGCAAGCTGTGTTTCGGTACACAACACCACCTCCCCCAACATCGTTATGTATAACAAAGAATCTTCCTTAATTATAGTTTGGATCGAATCAGTGATATCTAACGGAGCTTTTAAAACCTCCCCGTCCGTTTATTGACACAGGATCTATAATATATGTTCACTGTCTCTCCAGGCGTCCTTTGTCCGTTCCATCTCTGTTCGGGTCCATCTACTCCAGATACGCTTATTATTCCTCGGGAATAAGGTTTCCTTGCTGACCCGTTTACATGCACTTGATTCGGGCATTAGCTAACCATTGTTCACTACTCAATGCGAAATATGAATCGGATGGGATATTATAGTTTGAATATATATTCCGATATTTCTTCATGGCCGGACCGACGGATCCCGAACCAACTAATGAAACACTAGATGTACATATTACGGATGGCGATTTCGTTTCTGACATTGGATTTCACTTCGGTAAGGAAATGTCCAAAGCCGGACAAACAGACAGACGGAATTTCAAGGACAGTTCTCAAAGACTTATCATCCGCCAAAAAATACGGGTGTCGTTCAATATATATATATATATATATATATATATATGTGTGTGTGTGTGTGTGTTGTGTGTGTGTATGTGTGTGTGTGTGTGTTGAAAAGAAAATAAAGAAAGAAGTATTAAATGGATAAAATAGGATTATTTTAATTAATTTAACTTACATGTGTTTCGGTCTGGAGTTAATCCATGTGTACATTACATTTCCTGACCGAAACACTTGTAAGTTAAATTAATAAAAATAATCCTATTTTTTCCATTCTATACTTTCTTTCCTTTATTTCTCTTTTCCACATACAGTCGGATTCAGTTTCTATATATATATATATATATATATATATATATATATATATATATATACAGACATACACACACACACACACACACACACACATATATATATATATATATATATATATATTATATATATATATATATATATATTTAAGATGGATTAATCAACTTTGAATTCAGAATGTTCTTTCTTGTATGCCGGTTGATATACAAATGTGTCCTACTATTTTACCCATAGCTGGAAGGAGGATAGTTGTATTTATACGTTTCAAAACAGCTTTTGTCTAAATCTTTGAAGTGAGGCTTGATGATATTTATTATTTATATTTTTCGGACTGTTGGACACATGGGGCAATGGATATAAGTTGTGTTAATGCTGTTCTAAGTGACAATCATCTGGATGTTGCACGTTCAATCCTGACTTAGCTTTTAAAACATTCCGAAGAAGTAGGATCATCAAAACATACCAAATATGTAACACAATAAGGAGATAGAGAGATGGGGTTCGCCTTTTAAAGAAGGAATATAATAATTACATGTAGATTAGAATGGAAAAAATTTAGGACGAATCAGCACAACGCAACATGGCGTTTTCTCATTGGTCGATAGAACGTCACGTGGTGAAGTGGGAGAGAGGAAAAGTGAGAAGTATGAATGAGAAGAGTGAGACAGGGCTCTGGCTCGGCAGTCGTGACTTGGGAGAAAATAAAAATCCCATAAGAAAAAGAAGTAACCTTGTACTATTTCTAAAAAACATTAATGACACAAGGATGTTACCCATATATATATATATATAAGTAATCCACAGACACGTGTTTCGAGGTTTCACCTCTCATCAGTGTGGTTATACCTTAACAGCTACCCCTGGCCGGGTTGAGACCTAAATGAACTTTCGTTCGCCAAGCCTCTTACCGTGCGACCAGAGACAGCTGCGAATATTTAATTGCTACATTTCTAAGCGGAAATGAATTCACTAGAGGTCGAGGGTTGGCTACACGCAGAACGGTGAATTACAATTAAATCCCTATTTAGAGAACTCAACCAAAGTGAGGATATATATAATAAATAAGTAACAGACACGTGTCGAGGTTTCACCTCTCATCAGTGTGGTTATACCTTAACAGCTACCCACTAAGAGAGAAAAGGAAAATAAAGTAAGAGATATACAGAGATGGGCTGATTTGTGAAATGTCTAAACAGAGACAGAAAATCCTAGGATGTTAACAGATCTTATTCAAGTTGTTTAAATTATCGGAACTTTTGGGTGGCACCTTGTACATTCATTTAAGCCGCAGTCAGTTGCGCAACTTACTCTTCCACGCTGACGCATAGGTTTCAATATCTTCTATTAATAATGGATATTCGCTTCCGGTTTTTGTCTGTAACAAAAACTGCGTCACTGCTTACGTCACATTACCCAAAACATAATCCAACGTCATAACATTGAATAGATATACTCATTTGATTTGGTTTGGTTTGTTTTGTGGCATATCAACCTCAGTGGGTCATTTAATGCCGATAAAGTTTTAAAATAAATCATTTCTTAATGGATAATACAATTTTTTTATAAATACATTTTTCTATTTAACCCATAGATGGGACCCTAACAGGTACTACCACTCCGGGTCAGAGTGGACCAGGGAGCAATGGTGATGAAGGGGTGCTCCACATTCCCCAAACCTCCAAAACTGGAACCTCACCATCAGATAGAGTTTAACGTCATTCCCAGGACATGTAGACCCGCAGCCACCGCCTTCTAGCACCCATATGATAAAAAGGGTTGGGGATTGCCATAAGGGCAATAGGGTTGGGAAAATCATATAGGTGCTAGGGCTTGACGTGACCAGCCGATTGATTAGAGGGGGCCTCTCCGACCGCCCGTCTAGCCCAAGATAGGGCCAAAGTGGAGTATTGCATGTCATGAACTGCTCATCCACCTGGGCTCTATCCTTAAGCATCACGGGTCGGTCGCCACCCACGGCCAACAGGAGGCCCCATTAGGGGAGTCTTACCCTCTGCAGAGGTGCAGTCGGTGCATTCTAACGCCCCAGCCGACAGGGCGGTAGATATACTCAAGATGTGAGCCTGCAACGTTAGACAATCCTCATTTCTTTCAATAAATAGATGCCCGGCGTTATATATTTATATATAGATTGTTTTATTCTAATATAATATTTAAAGTTATCGGAACTGTTTCCATTTCAAATTGTCTTTCTTTCTTTCTTTCTTTCTTTTTTTTTTTTTTTTTTTTTTTTACTCCTTTAATAAATTTGACGATTTTACATACTTATGGTACACACGCTATGACATTGAATTTTCAGCTCCCATCCCCTCAGGCAATATCTTTTTAAAAAATATTTTTACATCGCCCGGAGGGTGTCTTTTTATTTTACTAGTTATTATAATTAATCCAAGGATGTTAACAGATCTTATTTAATTTGTTTAAATTATCGGAACTTTTAGGTGGCGCATTGTACATTCATTAAAGCCGCAGTCAGTTGCGCAACTTACTGTTCCACGCTGACGCATGGGTTTCAATATCTGAACAATGAACGTCTAATAAACTCGACTTTTTCAATAAACAAATGATGTCCTAATGATTAATCTCCATATTTTATCTTTTTTCATAAAGTTTGAATAATTAATCGAGAGAGAGAGAGAGAGAGAGAGAGAGAGAGAGAGAGAGAGAGAGAGAGAGAGAGAGACTCCATTAAGAACGGCGTGGAAGGGAATCAGCCGTGGCCGCGCACGGGTACATTACGCAGAATGGCAATTATGAAGGACGTAAATCATTGGACAATGATGTGAGGAGGGGGGAGGTGAGGCTGCTACTGTTGCTGCTGCTGCTGCTGGTGGTAGTGAAAGGAGAGCGCGGGAAAAGATTAAATGAAATGGAAGGGGTGAGATGGGTTATAGAAATGGCGGAGAGAAATGCTACTAAAGAAGGATTATATCTCTCAGAGAATACAAAAAAAAAGGAGGATAATTATGACAACGTTAACAGGGAATAATAATAATAATAATAATAATAATAATAATAATAATAATAAAAACTGGAGAGTTCAATTAAAAGCCTGAAAACAATCCCTGGCAGAAGTAAAAATCCAAAGAGGTATCTTCCAAGGAGACTCATTATCACCACTATGTTCATTATAGCAATGATGCCTCTCAGTCATATACTTAAAAAATGTACAGGGGGATACAAATTCCCTAGCAAACAAGAGAAGATAAACCACCTTATGTACATGGATGACATAAAAAATTTTGCAAAAAATGAAAAAGATTTAGAAACCCTGGTACGAAGTATTAGAATATATAGCCAATATATAGGAATGGAATTTGGAATCGAAAAATGTGCTATGCTAGTAATGAAACAGGGTGAAAGAAAACTAATGCATGGAATACAACTGCCAAATCAGGAAACTATAAAATCACTTGATGAAAATGAAAGCAACAAATACTTAGGAATTTTAGAAGCGGACAATATCATGCAAACAGAAATGAAAGGAAAAGTTAAAAAAGAATATCTCAGGAGAACTAGAAAACTTCTAGAAACCAAACTTAACAGCAGAAATCTGATCAAAGGAATCAATACCTGGGCTGTCCCCATTATAAGATACTCAGGACCATTCTTAAAATGGACAAAAGAAGAACTCAGACAGATTAACCAAAGGACGAGAAAATTAATGACAATGCACAAGGCTCTCCATCCTAGAGATGATAGAGATAGATTATATGTGTCAAGAAAGGAAGGGGGAATAGGTCTTGCCAACATAGAGCACTGCGTAGAAACCATTATCCAACAACTTGAGGATTACACAAGAAAGAGCAAAGACAAATTACTTATGGCGGCCAACAATAATAGAAGTGACAAATGGATAAACAGAAAAACAACAAAGACTAAAAAACAAAAATGGGAAGAAAAACAATTATATGGACACTTTAAACGACAAATCGAAGAGATTGCACATGGAAAGACTTGGACATGGTTAAGGAAAGGAAACCTCAAAAGAGAAACAGAATCATTAATAATTGCTGCACAAAATAATGCCATAAGGACAAACTACATCAAAGCGAAAATTGATAAGACCCAACGAAATAGTAAATGTAGATTTTGTGATAATAGAGATGAGACTGTAAACCATATACTCTGCGAATGTAGCAAATTAGCACAATGAGGATACAAAACTAGACATGACTGGGTTGGGAAGGTGATCCACTGGGAATTATGCAAAAAAATAAATTTTGAACACACAACAAAATGGTATATGCATAAACCAGAATCTGTTCTTGAGAACCAAACGCATAACATTCTCTGGGACTTTGAAATAAAAACGGATCACCTTATCCCAGCAAGAAGACCAGACCTAGTGTTGATTAACAAAAAATAAAGAACTTGTCAACTGGTGGATTTTGCAGTGCCAGCATATCACAGGGTGAAACTGAAGGAAAATGAAAAAATGGACAAATATCTGGACCTTGCCAGAGAACTGAAAAAATTATGGAATATGAAAGTCAAAGTGATACCAATTGTAGTTGCTGCAATCGGAACAGTCCCAAAATGATTGGAAAAGGGTTTGGAAAGTCTGTAAATAAGAGGAAGGATTGATACCATCCAGAACACTGCACTGCTGCAATCTGCCGGAAATACTCAGAAGAATCCTGGAGACCTAAGGAGACTTGCTGTCACTCAGACTCCAGTGAAAGACCATCAGCTAATGCGGATGTGAAAACTCATAAAGAAGAAATAATAATAATAATAATAATAATAATAATAATAATAATAATAATTAGAAGAAGAAGAAGAAGAAGAAGAAGAAAGAAGAAGAAGGTGGAAGAGAAGGAAAAGGAGTAGATTGAGCAGACAAAGGTGATAACAGTTGTCTTAAATACACTTAAAAGGCTTATTAAAATAAAATGGGGAACTTAAGATATGAATG
Source organism: Doryteuthis pealeii (assembly GCA_023376005.1). Taxonomy (NCBI): domain Eukaryota; kingdom Metazoa; phylum Mollusca; class Cephalopoda; order Myopsida; family Loliginidae; genus Doryteuthis; species Doryteuthis pealeii. The sequence goes on from CM042169.1 coordinate 67,281,992, forward strand.
AGAATTGGAACAGCTTCCATCATGTTTTATGATCAACAGTAATTGTTGGAAACCTTACTAGACTTGTGGACAAAAGAAAAGAATTATCTATTTCGGCAGCACTAGCACGCCCTAGGAATTTGGTTTATACAGTCATGAACAATTTTAATTACAGACCACCAGCTAACGCTGGAGTGAAAAACTAACAAGAAGGGATATAACAATAATAATTCGAACCAGAAGACCAGATCTACTGTTAATTAACTAGAAGAAAAGAACTTGTCACCTTGTGGATTTTGCGGTTCCAGCGGAAATCTCAGCTGTAACACCATTAAAAGTGTTATGGGTTGATTGGCGATCTGCTAATTATTTACTAATTAATTAAAACTACCCTAATTATTAATTATGGTGGTTTGTTAAAATTAAAAGTAAAAATAAGAAAAACAATGATAATAATGATAATAATAATAATAATTGTTTATATTAAAATTATAAATTTATCTAAGCAAATAATTCTCACGTAGGCATAAATTCTTTAAATTATGGAATTTAATATATATAATCGGAATTTAAAATTTTCACAAAATAAAATGATAATCTAACAAAGATGATTCCAGTTTTTGAAAAGTTGGTCAACAATTTCAAAAACTTAGATAAATAAAACAATGGTTGGCCTTGACTCGTTGGAGTTGGAAAAACCCAAATGGAAAGAAACAAGCTAGGCTGGTACAAGGCCATTTAGACACGTAGGCAATGTTATCGAGTGGCAGGCCAATCAGAGACATGTGTTGGGGGTGGGGAGGTCTGGATCCCATAAAGAAGACAGACCGAGAAGAGACCAAAAGGAAGAAGAGGAGAAGAGAGAATCGGAGTCAGACACACCGAAACCAGGGAGCTCGCCATGGCTCGGGGCCCTTGATACAACTTTACCGATACACTCTGATGCCTTGCCACTCGGTACACAATTGATAACCTAGCCAAAAACTAGCTGTAGATCGCCAATCAACTGACAAGAAATCACCTCGCTCCTTTGTAAAATAAATGTATATATTTTGTACATAAGCATCAAAAAGGCGTTGTGTTCAATTGTTTTGTTGATCCGTTGACAGCTTTTGGTTATTTAATCCTATTTCAGCCGAGTTGGTAAAAGGAACGAAACCAGCTCTTTTTCAGCTTTCCTGTAAATCAACAGACAACATAAGAACAGGAGGTTGGAACGGGCAGTTTCGACGACTGTAATACTGAGCCGGAGCATCGTTCTCATACATAACATACATACATTGAGACCGTGTCCCAGCACAAAGTATTATACAGCAAACATGAAAGAAAGCTACAATTATTAGACCGTGCGGAGGACTAAAAAAGGTGTGGTACATTTGGATGACGGTCATACCATGCATGACTGGAGAAATTGGAAATTAGAAGAAGAATTAAGACCATTTATTACGTTACGCTCTCATCGTTGGAATGGAGAGATGACGTGTCAACGTGTGTTACGTTATGGCTCTCACTTTCGAATGATTATGTATTGATATAGAAATTATCTAATTGTATATGTTATGACCTGTTTAAGGATCAATAAATAATCGCTCAACACGGAGATAAAAGGTAGAGAACAGATGTATTCAGCAATATATCAATGTACAAATGAGTAGGGTTTCCTTGTTACAGCGTACACGAAGACATGTATCTGCTACTTTTCACTTGAGTAGGTTTCGTCTATTAAATATACTCTTTGGGTAAGTCCAATGTTCGTGTCATAGGTGAGTCACCTACAACAGAATACTTATCTCTGGATCGGTACAACATTAGGAGGCTCGAATCCCGGTTGTTGGGGTGCTGTTCAGTTGACTGGCAATTCCTGGATCTATCTATCTATCTATCTATCGCAGTCTCTTTATACCTATCTATCTATCTATCTATCTGTTCATATCTATCTATCCATCTATCTATCTATCTCAGATTATCCATCTATCTATCTCTCTTATATGTAGAGCACATCTATCTATCTATCTATCTATATTATTCAGAGCATATCTATCTATCTATCTATCTAATTCAAAGCATGTCTATCTATCTATCTATCTATCTATCTATCTATCTAATTCAAAACATATCTATCTATCTATCTATCTAATTCAGAGCATATCTATCTATCTATCTATCTATCTATCTATCTATCTATCTATCTCAGAGCATATCTATGTATCTATCTAATTCAGAGCATATCTATGTATCTAAACCAACTTAGGGTGCTGGGAAAATCTTGCCTTGTGCCATTTTGAGGTTTTAGTAAGAACACAAGACGACTTCTTTTTTCTAATGAGATTTTTATTTTCTCAACGTCACGACAGCTGAGAACACGACAGGCTCTTTCAACTTATTGTGTCCGACTCAACTCACATTCTCACCTCTCACTCCTCCTCTCACTTCCATTCCGCCACGTCTCATGATGTTACATAATTATTAGATTCCTAATATTTGTGTACAGTAGTGTAGAAACCAAAATGGCTGTTATAAGTTGCAGCCCACGGCCTTGAAGGATTGGATGACAAGGATTGACCTCATCCTGATCCTTTCCGGTGGATACCGTGAGAATCGGTGGAGAAGACCCTCTTCCGGTTTAGATTAGAAATAGATTTTAGTTAGATCGGCCAAAGCCACGACGGTGATAAGTCGTGTTATGCATGATGCCGACTCAATCTGCGCAGGTAGTCTGGTGGGGATTTCAGAATGAAATATGATCTAAGTTAAATCGAAGTCTTGTGTTCTTATCTAAAAACTACCAATGACACAGGGCTTCTGATAAAGAGAAATTACCAATGGAAGACCAGACACGAAATCCCTAAGACGAAGTCCAGACGCTAGATGAGACGCCAGAATAATAGAAGTAAGAAAGTAAGGAAAGAGAGTATACAACAATGACTCCTTCAATAGAAACAAAGCTATTTGACATTATGATGATTCATACTTAAACTTTTCCATTCTCATCTAAAATATATTTTTGCTAAAAGCTTATCCGTGCTAATTTACACGAAACTGTTACACTCATGGCTCTGCCTCCCATTCCTCATATTATGTTACACATTCAGTCCATAACATTGGAAAATTGGCCCAGAAGAGGCATGGAGACCGAATAGTCGTTATTTTTATTGCACATCAACCATTTTCGGGTTTATGCTGAATCAAGTCATTTTGAAATATTTAGCTTACAGTACAAACACTTTTCTTAAATAGTCACCCATCTAGGGATTGATCTGGTTCATCGTTGCTTAACTTCAATTATCTAGTGCTAAACGGTGCTTTCAACGTGACATGATTGTAAGCATCTGGAAACCTGAGTAATGAATTTTAGTAATTCATCATTTTAAGATGGAAAAAGTAATTCAAAAGTATTTTTGTGAAAAAATGATTCAGCCGCAACAAAATGTAAAATACGTATTAGATTACAATTGATTTATGTTAAATTTGAATTAAAATTAAGCATTGAATGTAGATTTGACAAGAAAATATAAAAAAAAGATAAATCTAGTTAAATAATCAGAGATCAAAATTCTAATATGCAATACTTGGTTATAATAATTGGTTCTAACTTCTTGACTCATAACAGCAAACACAATAAAGTGGTGTCATTCGAATCAAATTACTTATTAAATAGGAAAATATGTGAATATGATGTTATTAACCGTTAATTTCTATATGCGCGTTTGTTTACGCAATTAAAATTAACGGTTAATAGCATCATATTCACACAATCACTATACACTTAACATCTTTCATTTTGTCCCTCACATAAACATTACTTAACAGTGTCCTGAAGATGGTATAATATACCGACATGCTTAAGTATTGACACTAAAAATTGTTTCCTGATCATAACATCCTGTGTTTGTTATATTTTTAAAATATGTTCTTCTCATATTGTCGGATTAATTTCCTCACCGTATTTCCATATATATATATATATATATATATATATATATATATATATATATATATATATATATATATTGTCTCGGTTACGTTTAATACAAACTTCCCTTTAATATGTTTTCCAAATGGTATTTTGAAGAGAAATAAATTGAATAAGAAAGATCGATTCAATTTAAAAACACAGCAAATTGAAACTTTATCAACTGTGCGGATATTTTTACATACATGATAAGGTGCTTCTAAAACCATACTAGAGGCATATATTATATATATATATATATATATATATATATATATATATATATATATGTATATATATATATTATATATCATCATCATCATGATGTCGCGCTATTTGCACGGATATCCATGACAATCTCTCGCCAACCTTTCCTATCATTCATTTTCACAGGGAGGTCCTCTGCGCAGCAACCTGCATCTTTGCTTAGTTGGTCAATGTAGGTCCTTGATGGGCGGCCCACACTAGCATGTCCGTGTGTTGGCTTCCACAGGAGAACGTCACTTATGAGCTCATCCTTGCTTCTCCAGCAGTGCCCGGCATGTCTTGTCCGTCTCAATCGAATGGTTTGTGAGATGGGGGGCAGGTGGCCATATAGCTGTTTCGTCGTGGGGTGCTGCTTCCACGATTTATTCAGGACTGCACGCAGAATTATTGTGCAGCTCCCATCCAGCTTATTCTAAAGGCGCCTCGTTAGGGTCCATGTGGTGCATCCGTACAGCAAGACTGATACAACCACATAATAAGATAGAGAAGGGAAAATATGTCGGTATAAGAAAATATTATGGTGGCATCTAAAACTCAGACTCCAACGAAAGTACTACAAGTTAAAAACTGGTGTCAAAGGTTCTCAGGGAGTAAATTGGTTTGGTTTGGGTTGTTTTACGGCATATCAACCTCAGTAGGTCATTTAATGCCGACAAAGATTTGAAATAAATTCATTCTTAATAGATACTCAATGTTTTTTTTTATAAACACATTTTTCTATTTAATCCATAGATATTACCCTAACAGGTACTTGCACTCCGGGTAAGAGTGGACCAGGGAGCAATGGTGATGAAGGCCTGCTCCACATTTCCCAGACCTCAGGAACTGGAACCTCACCATCAGATAGAGTTTGACGTAATTCCCAGGACGTGAAGATCCTCACCCACTATCTTCTAGTACCCATATGATAAAAAGGGTTGGGGCTTGCCATAAGGGCAATAGGGTTGGGGCAATCATATAGGTGCTAGGGCTTGACATGGCCAGCCGATTGATCGGAGGGGGACTCTCCGACCGCCCGTCTAGCTTAAGTAAAGACCAAAGTGGAGTGTTGCATGTGTTACTGAACTGCTGAGCCAACTGGATTCTATCCTTAAGCATCATGGGTCGCCACTTACCACCAACAGGAGGCTCGTTGGGAGGAGGGGTCTTACCCCTCTGCAAAGGTGCAGTCGGTGTATTCTACCTCCACCCCCACCCCCAGCCGACAGGGCGGTTCAGAGAGTAATGGTATTAAAGAGGGGTTATGAATACTCTTCAAATGTGAACATGAAATAGGTTTCAAAAAGTAAAGATAGGTAAAAAATATAAAAGCTACGTTTGATGTACACCAATAATAATAATAATAATAATAATAATAATAATAATAAATATAATAATAATAATAATAGTAATAATAAAAAGTGGATTTATAGATAATCTTTAGATGTTACACATGAAAAAAAAATCTTTGAAGTTAAGATCTGCAAAAGAAGGAGAAGTGCTTTTCAAACACCTTAATATTTATGACAATAATAACAATAATACTCTACTGGAGTCACGGTCTTTAGATGCGTACATGAACACATCTTTTGAAGTGAGGGGTCTTTAAAAAACGAAACTACATTCGATACACACTAATAACAGTTACACTCTCATAATCATAACAGTAACCAGGAAGACAGTAAAAAAAAAAAGAAAGAATACTGGAATTTTTTACGTCTTTTGATAAGGAAAACACTTGCTTAGCAACTGACAATAAAAACAAATGCTAACAGCATGCCACAAAGATGTGAAAACAATTGCTATAATCAATATAATGACATGGAAATCAATATCAGCAAAAAAACACATGTTAATCAATATCAGTGACAGAAATCCCAATAACAACAACAATAACAATAATTAAATAAACAAGAAAGTGATAAAAACTAAAGCTGGTTGGATGGTTAGTTGGTTGGATTTTTACATCATATCAACCAATTTTATGCTAGGTATACCCAATTTGTCGAAAAATCCATGTTTTACAAAAAAAACTACCTCTCCCACGTTTAAAAAACACTTACCTAAAATTTCATTAAAATCTGATAATTGCCTGATTTTTGATAATTCTTTTTAATCGGGTAGGGGGTAAATTTATTTTGTAAAATATGGATTTTAAATCACCTTTAAACAGTGTTTACGGCCATATTTAAGTAAAATTGACCGAACAATAGTTTTAAATGTACTAAAAATAAATGACATATGTAATAATTTTTTTCTTTTTTTTTTACTGATGCTCAAGTTTTTTTTTTAACTACTTTTTCGACTTAGACACAAATTTGACCATAAATAATCGATTTAATTCATTTTAATTCATTTTACATGAAAAACAGAAAACAATGTTTAATTCATTCTTGATGGGTACTCAATATTATTTTTTAAACTAAATTTTAATTAAATTATCGAAAAATTGGTAAGTACTAAAGTTAGTTAATAGTTTTGGTTGGTTGGATTTTTACGGCATGTCAACCATTGTTGGGTCATTTTATGCCGAAAATGTAGTTTAATTCATTCTTGATGGGCACTCAATTTTATTTTTAAACTCAATTTTAATCAGATTAACATAAAATGGATACTAGCATTAAATGACCCACAGGGTTTGATATGCCGTTAAACAAACTCAAAAAAGGGGATAAATACTAAATTTGATTGGTAGCGTGGTTGGTTGGATTTTTACGTCAGGTCAACCCTTGTTGGGTCATTTTATGCCGAAGATGTTATGTTTAATTTATTCTTGATGGGTACTCAATTTTATTTTTTAAACTCAATTTTAATTAAATTAACAAAAAGTGATATGTACTAAACTTATTGGTTGCTTGATTGGTTGGAAATTTACGGCATGTCAACCCTTGTTGGGTCATTTTATGCCGAACACGTAGTTTAATCTATTCTTGATGGGCACTTCCTCTTATTTTTAAAAACTTAATTTTAATTAAATTAACAAAAAAGTGATACGTATTAAAATTGGTTAGTAATTCTGCTTGGTTGGATTTTTACGGCATGTCAACCCTTGTTGGGTCATTTTATGCGAAAGACGTTATGTTTAGAATTAGAACTCAAGCCACCGTGTCCATTTCGTACGACAATAACCGTTAGCAGACAAGCGTATCCAATAAGGTCGTGTCTATAACAAATATATTAATGGAGATTATCAAAGTGTTTAGATAATCGAAACTGTTTCAGCACCCCACAAAAAGCAGCTGTACGACCACACTCATATCATACAAGCATCGAAGATGCTGGGAATTACTGGAGAAGTAAGGATGAACTATTAACTGACATTCTTCTCTGAACAACTACTCATGGACACACAAGAGTAGACCAAGCAGCAAAGACTTATATTGATGAGGTTTGTGTGGATACTGGGTGTTGTGAGGAAGAGGAGTTGCTTGGTGGGATGACCGATAGGGTTGTCTCGCAAGAGAGAGACATAGGAATCCGTGCTGTCAGTGCGACATGATTATGACTTTTAAACTGAGGGATTAAGAACAGAGAAGTAGAGAAGATTAGACGAGACCTATTGTCACTTGATCTCTAGCCATAGCCTCAATATATTCCTAGTGTTAAAAGGATGACTTATAAACCGGAGAATTATGCACAGAAAGGTAGAGAAGAGAAGACAAGACCTATTGTCACTTGATCTCTTGCCATAACCTTCATGTATTTCTGGTGTTAAGAGGATGACTTTTAAACCGGGGAATTACGCACAGAAAGGTAGAGAAGAGAAGACAAGACCTGTTGTCACTTGATCTCTTGCCATTACCTCCAGATATTTCTAGTGTTAAGAGGATGACTTTTAAACCGGAGAATTATACACAGAAAGGTAGAGGAGATTAGACGAGACTTATTGTCACTTGATCTCTTACCATAGCCTCCAAATGTTTATGCTGTTAAGAGGGTGACTTATAAACCGGAGAATTATGCACAGAAAGGTAGAGAAGGTTAGACTAGACCTATTGTCACTTGATCTCTTGCCATAACCTCCAAGTTATCTCTAGTGTTAAGTGGATGACTTATAAACCGGGATAGTATGCACAGAAATGGAGAGGAGATTTTACGAGACCTATTGTCACTTGATCTCTTGCCATAACCTCCAGATATTTCTGGTGTTATGAGGATGACTTTTAAACCGGGGAATTATGCACAGAAAGGTAGGGAAGATTAGACGAGACCTATTGTCACTTGATCTCTTGCCATAGCCTCCAGATATTTCTGCTGTTTAGAAACAAGAATTATAACAATGATCCGAGTGAAAATGTGTCTCCTTCCCCGCTGTGTGATAGACTTTCGAGATTCTACCGTAGTCGGAATCTGTGTAACGTTCCAACCTGTAATCCTGCATCAGCGGCCGAAGCCAGGGGGTGGGGGTTGGATGTGGGTGTTGTTAAAAGGTCATTTGAAGACTTACGATTGGAGGTCTCATAATCGACAACTGCCTGGAAGACGTCCAACTAAAAATTCTCTTATTCACTCGCTTTCTTACACCGTCCCCCCCCCGCAAAGAAAACTGGACGTAAAGAACGGTGTTGTAATGGACGCAACGGACGTGTCGCTTTAGAATTAGTCGACGTTTTCATCGGGAAATGATTCCCCCACTAAAAAGAATATAGTTTCACTGCCGATTTTCGGCATTAAATGACCCGAAAAGTTTGATATACCGTAAAGCCAGCAAACCAAACCAAAAAAGTTAATGAAAATTATTCGTACCAATTTCCACCCTGTCGTCTGGTGCGTTAGAATGCACCAACTGCACCTCTGCTGAGGGGTAAGACTCCCCCAATGGGGCCACCTGTTGGCCGTGGGTAGCGACCCGTGATGCTTAAGGATAGAGCCCAGGTGGATGAGCAGTTCATGACATGCAATACTCCACTTTGGCCCTATCTTGGGCTAGACGAGCGGTCGGAGAGGCCCCCTCGACCATCGGCTGGTCCGTCAAGCCCTAACACCTATATGATTTTCCCAACCCTATTGCGCTTATGGCAAGCCCCAACCCCTTTGTATTATATGGGTGCTAGAAGACGGTGGCTGCGGGTCTACATGTCCTGGGAATGACGTTAAACTCTATCTGATGGTGAGGTTCCAGTTTGATGTTTGGGGAATGTGGAGCTCCCCTTCATCACCATTGCTCCCTGGTCCACTCTGACCCGGAGTGGTAGTACCTGTTAGGGTCCCATCTATGGGTTAAAGAGAAAAATGCATTTATAAAAAAATTGTATTATCCATTAAGAATTGATTTATTTCAAAACTTTATCGGCATTAAATGACCCACTGAGGTTGATATGCCGTAAAACAAAACAAACCAAACAAACCAAACCGATATGATTATGCATTTGATTTTTCTTTGGTTTTGTTTTGTTTTGTTTTGTTTTACGGCATATCAACATCGGTGGGTCATTTAATGCCGACAAAGTTGTGAAAGAAATTCATTCTTAATGCATAATACAATATTGTTTATCAACTCATGTTATTCTATTTAACCCATGGATGGGACCCTAACAGGTACTACCACTCCGGTTCAGAGTAGACCAGGGAGCAATGCTGATGAAGGGGTGCTCCACATTCCCCAAACTTCCAGAACTGGAACCTCACCATCAGATAGAGTTTAACGTAATTCCGAGGACATGTAGACCCTCAGTCACTGTCTTCTAGCACCCATATGATAAAAAGGTTTGTCATAAGGGCAATAGGGTTGGAAAAATCATATAGGCGCTAGGGCTTTACGTGACCAGCCGATTGATGGGGGGGGGCTCTCTGACCGCCCGTCTAGCCCAAGATAGGGCCAAAGTGGAGTATTGCAAGTCATGGACTGCTCATCCACCTAGGTTCTATCCTTAAGTAACATAGGTCACTACCCACGGCCAACATGTGGCCTCATTGGGGGTGTCTTACCCCTCTGCAGATGTGCAGTCGGTGCATGCTAACGCCCCAGCCGACAGGGCGGTGATTTTTCTTTGTAATTCTATCCAGTGAATAATTCTGCAGATGTATGGTATTAATCCTACTCTACCTCCAGCTATGGGTAAATCAAAGTGCTCGATTCTTTTTTTCCTATGATTACTAAAAGCGTGATGTGCTGGGCATGACGTTAAACTGTATATAATGGTGAAGTAGGAACCGCGTGGCATAATGGTTAAAGTCATGGGAAATGGACTCGTCGCCCAGAGTTCAAATCCTGGACGTGGTAATTGCATTTCACTTAGCTCTAATACTCTTGGGAAAGGTATGAATCCTACTCTCCCTCCAGCTATGGGTAAATAGTAGGGCAGACTGGGCTCATTAACCTTGGTTGGGCAACCGGCCTAGGAGAAGGAAAACTCTTAATTCAAACCTGTTTAACTCCGCTTGAGAAATTGACCTTGTGTCGCATCTTGCTCATGCGGAGGGGTTGGTAAATATATATATGATGGTGAAGTTCCATTTTTGAGTTCTCGGGAGTGTATAGTACACCTTTACTGCCATCACTTCCAACGTATCCTGGGTATGACATTAAACTACATCTAATAGTGAAGTTACAATTCTGGAGCTGTGGGTAAAGTATCCCTTCATTAACATTACTCCCAGGTTCACTCAGTGGTAGTACATGTTAGGGTATTTTGTATGGGAGTAAGTCCACGTTAAATCATCCAGACAAAAAGTAAAATCCTCACCCACCCCCTTCAATTTTTCTAAAATTTTGTACAATTTGATCTTCTAATTCCGAAAATTGGTGGAGTTATGTCAATTATTAGTTCTCCAAATTTGGTTGGGGTTCGCGAAAAATGACGACTTTTTGTAACCTATTTTTGTGTGCAAAATGAGTTATTGAGCTTCCCTACCCCTAAAAATTGTTTTTTAAAAAGGATTTTGGCCTAAGAAATACGAAAATGCTATAAAAAATCTTAAAGTCAACCAGTGTTTGGATAGTAGTATTAGTAGTCGTCGTCGGAGCGGCCTAATGTTGGTATCAGCCAGATAGCGAGGGAGACTATCCTCTTTTCACTAGCGCTAGACCAAGGAGATAGTTTTTGCATCTGAGTTGGAGCGCCACACCAAAACCGTCAGCTCCTTAACTTTACCGCACAGATACTTGGCTACTCAATATGCTGAGGTTGGCGAGGGGTGTATCGAATTATGAACCTTTTGGTCTGCCGAACACTCTACCAGTCTGAGCTAACCCAACCCTTATATAGTAGTAGTAATAGTTTTAGCAATAATAATATTAGTTGCAGTAATAATAAGAGTAGTAGTAGTAGTCGTAGTAGTAGTAGTAGTGAGTAGTAGAGATGTTATTACGAATTTTATCTGTTGTTTTTTGTGTTGGTTCTAGCAAGTACAACAGGAGCACAGTCATCATTTACTATATCAAGGGTCATCTTTTTCCGTAAAATGAGTTCTTGAGCTTCCCTTCTCCCAATTTTTTTTTTGTTAAAAGGATTTTGGCCTAAGGAATCCGGAAAATGCCATAGAAGTTCTAAAAGCCACCAATGTTGGATAGTAGTAGTAAGTATTAGTAATAATATTAGTAGTAGTATTGTGTAGTAGTAGTAGTAATAATGTGTAGCAATATAATATTAGTGCAGTAATAATAAGAGTAGTAGTAGTAGTAGTAGTAGAATATTATTACGAATTTTATCTGTTGTATTTGGTGTGGTTCTAGCAAGTGCTACAGAGTGTAGTCATCATTTACTATATCAAGGGTTCATTCTTCCATCTTTGAATAATGATCAAAGTTTGGATACAGCCAAAAATTGAAAGAAAGAGTTCGTCTCTGCAGCATTAGGTTGGGCAAAAAACGGCTCACCGATTCTCTCCAACAGGTCTGCTGTCTTAGACTTTCTTTTTTTCCCCCTTTTTCATCCGTCCGTTGAATATCCTTTGTATGTAGTAGTGAATATGAAACCTGAACACCAAAGAAAGTTGCAAGAGAAGAAAGACACCATGATTTTGAAATTATTTCACCCGTTAATTAACGGGGGCAAACATCGCACTTTTAATATAAATACTGAGTAGGAATTGAGTGCGGTGAAATATGGGGAATAAGTCCAATAGATAAGTGCAAGGGAAAAAGAAATATTGAATGACGGAAAGAAGGAAAGAATAGAAGAAGAATGAAAGAAGAAAGTGAATAAAGAAAGAAGAAAAGACAAAGTTAGAAATATAGAAAAAAAAAGAGGAAAAAGAACAGCAGAAAGGAAGAAAGTGGAAGGAAAAAAAGAGCGGAAAGGAAATAACAGAAGAAAGAAAGAAAAATGAAAGAAAGAATGACTAGAAGAAATAACAACAGAAAAAAAAACAGGAGAAAAGGAAGGAACTGTAGAAGAAAAATAGAAAAGAAAGAATGACTAGAAGAAATAACAACAGAAAAAAAAAAAAGGAGAAAGAAGGGAACTGTAGAAAGAAAAATAGAAAGAAAGAATGACTAGAAGAAAATAACAACAGAAAAAAAAAACAGGAGAAAGAAGGAACTGTAGAAAGAAATAAGACAGCAAGAAGGAAATAAGAGCGGGAAAGAAATAACAGCGAAAAGAAAATAACAGAAAATAGAAAGAAAAAAACGAAAGAAAGAATGACTAGAAGAAATTACAGCAGAAAGAATAAAAAAACAGGAGAAAGAAGAACAAAAGAGAAATAAAGAACTAAATATGAGTGGAAAGAAATAACAGAAGGATGAATGACTAGAGGAAATAACAGCAGAAAGAAGAAAGAACAGCAGAAAGTTAAACAAGAGAAGGCAGAAATAGGGAAAGAACAAATAAAGAAAGAATAGTAGAAAGATAGAACGAAAACAATGAAAAATAAAAATAAACAGAAAATAACAAAAGAAGAAAAGAAAGAAATCAGCAGAAAGAATTATTACGATAAACAACTGAAAGTAGGAACAAGAAGAAAGAAAGAATGAAAGAAAGAAAGAAAGAAAGAAAGAAAGAATGAAAAGCAGGAAAGGAAGAAAGAAAGAGAGAAAGAAAAGCATAACAAAAAGAAAGAAAGGAAGAAAGAAAGAATGAAAAGCATAAAAAAGAAGGAAAGGAAGAAAGAAAGAAAGAAAGAAAGAAAGAAAAGCTAACCAAAAAACAGCACAAAGCTCGAAAGTTCAGAAAGAAAGAAATAACAACAAAAAGAAAGAAAAAAGAAAGAACCACAGAAAAGAATAAATAGGATAAACAAAGGAATTATGTACGAAAGCAAAGAAGGAAGATGTTACATAAAGAAAGAAAGAACTGCAGAAAGAAAGAAAGAAAGACGGAAATGCAGAAAGACAGAAAGAAAGAACTGAAAAGAAAAAGAAAGAACTGCAGAAAAAAAAGAGAAAAAACGGCGAAAATAAATGAAAAAGCAACAACCGAAACAAAGAAAAGAAAGTAAGAACGAAATGACTACTTAAAGAAAGAATGAGAGAAATAAAGAAAGAACCACAAAAAAGAAAGAAAGTACAGTCGAAGCAAAGAACTTAAGAAGGACAGAAAGAAGGAAAGAAGGAAATAAAGAATATAGAAGATAAAGATTTCACTGGAAGGACATGAAAACGATGGAAAGCGATAAAGAATTTTTTAAAAAGAAATAGAGAGGAAAAAAAAGAAAGAACTGAAGAATGAAATACGAAAAAAATGGAGTCGAGTACAAAGTAATCAAGAAACCAGAAGTTCACAAAAATAAAACATCGAAATATAAGTAGATAAATCTGAAACACACACACACACACATACACACACACACACACACACACACACACATACACACTCATATATGTATATATGAGGGTGAGTCAAAAAGTAATGCAATTTATTTAGGACAGATTTAATTTCCAACACAGGAACCTGTCCATATGTGGCGTCAGTTTCGTATTTGCCTGAGAGTTGTCTGTCCGTTTAGTTCGGTGGTTCCCGCTAGGGGGCCGTTTTATATTTAAGCGGCTGGTTCGAACGTCTCTTTCTCTTTTCCTGTTCCTCAAACTACGAAACACATGGGTTAGATTCTGGTCTATTCCCTTCTCGTTGGGGCTTTGCCCCCCTTACATTACTGTAAGTTATTCACACAGCATGGACTATCCCTAGTCTCATGTCTGTGGCTTTTATGTTTATCTTTTTACCATTCACGAATGTGTCTTTATCTATATTTATGTACACCTTGTATTATGTACCCTTTTATCCATGTGCTGTATACGTATTAAATGTTTTGTTTATCAAACCTTTGTCGGAGTTTGTATCTTCAAGTAATATAACTTTGAATCCTTTTTACACATACATCAAAATGAAGCTTGTCCTCTGTGGATCCACATCCCTAATTCGCCACATAGTCACCGTTTCTCTCAATAAGAATGTTCCACCTTTGAATGAAAGCATGTACCTTGCCTCGAAAATTCTGTTGACTGTTCTTTGAGCTACTTCTTCTCTACAGATTTAACTTCCTCGTCACTGGATAATGTTTGCCTTTTAAACCTTCTTTCATGAGACCGAACAGATGATATTCTATTCCGTTATCAGAGATTCCTCTGGCAACTGTAACCTTGTGCCATACTTATCTGTTTACATTTCACATATCGCTAATACCCTTGGGAAAAGTATGCATCCAGAAAATTCTAGGTTTGACTGGGCTCTTTACTCTTGGTTAGGCAACCATTCAAGGAGAAGGAAAACTCTGAACAGTGATGTAATAGCGGTACTGGAATTCATACTCACTACGTTGTCGAAGTCCAGCACTTGGACACAGGGACACCAGTCCTCTAACCTCGGAGAGAGAGAGAGAGAGGCCATGACAACTCCAATAATCATACCAAGATGCCTATAACTATAACCTTGTGCCAGACTTATATACTTTGTTATTATTAAATAACTATACGTATCAACCACACTTGAGCAAAATATATTCTATTCCATTATCAGAGGTTTCTCTTGCACATTTTCTCGGCGTTCCTAACATGGAATTCAGACTCCCTGTGTTGTCGGGAATCCAGCACTTGGAGACAGGGACAACAGTCCATTAACTTCGGAGAGAGAGGCCATGACAATTCCAATATCATACCAGACGCCTATAAATGTAACCTTGTGCCAGACATATACGTTTTTATTATTAAATAGCTATACGTATCAACCACACTTTAGCAACAGATATTCTATTCCATTATCAGCAAATTCTATCGGCCTTTCTAGCATGACGAACACAATATGATTATATGAGAGCAACCCACTATTTTCTGTTCAATTATTTTGCCGCGTTTTTGATACTTTACCAGCCGTAGGTCATCATCACTGATTCTTTCTCTATTTACTTTTGACGATGCACACACAATTTTATTAATAACACAACTGCCGGCCTTTCTCCACTCACTTTATTTTTTCCTTCTGATTTCATTGTATCGTAGTGACCTGTCACTCAACAAAAGCTGAATTACAATCTTTTTGATGTTTTTAGATGTCCTTTATTTGATTGATATATTTCAATTTTGCATCACGCTCACCCGACCCTCTTTCTCTTGCTCTTTCTTTTTGTCTTTTTCTTTTCTTCTTTCTTCTTCTTCTTCTTCTTCTTTTCTTCTTCTTCTTCTTCTTCTTCACGAATTTGTTTCTCTCTCTCTCTCTCTCTCTCTTTGTCTTTAACACTCTCTCTTTTTGTCTTTAGTTCACTCTTTTTCCTTCCGTCCCTTCTATTCTCCCCCACCTCTCTCTCTCTATCTCTTGCTCTTTCTTTTTCTTTTTCTCTTTACTCTTTCGTTCTCTTCTTTGTATTTTTTCTCTCTCTCTTTGTTTTGTCTTTAACACACTCTCTTTTTGTCTTTCGTTCACTCTTTTTCATTCCATCCCTTCCATTCTCTCCCCCCTCTCTCTCTCTTGCTCTTTCTTTTTCTCTTTCTCCTCCTCTTTCGTTCTTCTTCTTCTTCTTCTTCTTCTTCTCGGATTTTCTCTCACTCTCTTTTTTCGTCTGTCTTTATGTCTCTCTCTTTTTATCTTCCATTCACTCGCTCTCTTGCCCTCTCTCTCTCGCTCTCTCTCTTTCTTTTCTCTCTCTCTCTCTTTCATTAATGTTTTATATTTTCAATTTTTCATTTCTATCTCCCCCTTCCTCTCTCACACTTCTTCTTCTCCTCGTATTTTCTCTCTTTCTCTCTCTCTCTCTCTTCCGTTAATATCTTCCCCTCTCTCTTTTTCTCTCTCTCTACCTCTCTCTCATTCATCAGTGTTTTATATTTTCAATTTATCATTCCCATCTCCTCTCTCTCTTCTTCTTCTTCTTCTTCTTCTTCTTCTTCTTCTTCTTCTTCTTCTTTCCTGCATCCATTTAGACTTTCAACCTTTTACATTCAACCAACTTATTATCATGAATTTATTTTTCATCTAAGTGAATCGATCGGTCCGATTCATTCCATTTATCCTTTCAATCGAATTTATTTGCTCTCTATTGATTCATCGACCGCACCATATTCATCTCTGTCAATCTATCTATCTATCTATCTATCTATCTATATATATATATATATATATATATATATTCACGCACACACACACACCCACACATATATATATATATATATATATATATATATATTATATATCCTTCTCAGTTTCTAAAGTCTTACTCATAGATAGATAGATAGATATGAATTAGAAATCTCTCT
>CM042169.1:67298896-67301396 GCA_023376005.1 Doryteuthis pealeii
TTGGTTTATACAGTCAGAACAATTTTAAATACAGACCACCAGCTAACGCTGGAGTGAAAAACTAACAAAGAAGGGAATACAATAATAATTCGAAACCAGAAGACCAGATCTACTGTTAATTAACTAGAAGAAAAGAACTTGGTCACCTTTGTGATTTTGCGTTCCAGCGGAAATCTCCAGCTGTAACACCATTAAAAGTGTTATGGGTTGATTGGCGATCTGCTAATTATTACTAATTAATTAACTACCCTAATTATTAATTATGGTGGTTTTGTTAAAATTAAAAGTAAAAATAAGAAAAACATGATAATAATGATAATAATAAAATAATTGTTTATATTAAAAATTATAAATTTATCTAAGCACAAGAATTCTCACGTAGGCATAAATTCTTTAAATTATGGAATTTAATATATATAATCGGAATTTAAATTTTCACAAAATAAAATGATAATCTAACAAAGATGATACCAGTTTTGAAAAGTTGGTCAAACAATTTCAAAAACTTAGATAAATAAAACAATGGTTGGCCTTGACTCGTTGGAGTTGGAAAAACCAAATAATGGGAAAGAAACAAGCTAGGCTGGTACAGAGGCCATTAGACACGTAGGCAATGTTATCGAGTGGCAGGCCAATCAGAGACATGTTGGGGGTGGGGAGGTCTGGATCCCATAAAGAAGACAGACCGAGAAGGAGACCAAAAGGAAGAAGAGGAGAAGAGAGAAAGCGAGTCAGACACTCCGAAAACCAGGAGGCTCGCCATGGCTCGGGCCCTTGATACAACTTTACCGATACACTCTGATGCCTTGCCACTCGGTACACAATTGATAACCTAGCCAAAAAACTAGCTGTAGATCGCCAATCAACTGACAAGAAATCACCTCGCTCCTTTGTAAAATAAATGTATATATTTTGTACATAAGCATCAAAAAGGCGTTGTGTTCAATTGTTTTGTTGATCCGTTGACAGCTTTTTGGTTATTTAATCCTTTTCAGCCGAGTTGGTAAAAGGAACGAAACCGGCTCTTTTTCAGCTTTCCTGTAAATCAACAGACAACATAAGAACGGAGGTTGGAACGGGCAGTTTCGACGACTGTAATACTGAGCCGGAGCATCGTTCTCAATACATAACATACATACATTGAGACCGTGTCCCAGCACAAAGTATTATACATGAAAGAAAGCTACAATTATTAGACCGTGCGGAGGACTAAAAAAGGTGTGGTACATTTGGGTGACGGTCATACCATGCATGACTGGAGAAATTGGAAATTAGAAGAAGAATTAAGACCATTTATTACGTTACGCTCTCATTGTTGGAATGGAGAGATGACGTGTCAACGTGTGTTACGTTATGGCTCTCACTTCGAATGGAATGATAATGTGTTGATATAGGAATTATCTAATTGTATATGTTATGACCTGTTTAAGGGTTAATAAATAATCATTCAACACGGAGATAAAATGTAGAGAACAGATGTATTCAACAATCTATCAATGTACAAATGAGGAGGGGTTCCTTGTTACAGCGTACACGAAGACATGTATCTGCTACTTTTCACTTGAGTAGGTTTCGTCTATTAAATATACCCTTTGGGTAAGTCCAATGTTCGTGTCATAGGTGAGTCACCTACAACAGAATACCTATCTCTGGACCGGTACAACATTAGGAGGCTCGAATCCCGATTGTTGGGGTGCTGTTCAGTTGACTGGCAATTCCTGGATCTATCTATCTATCTATCTATCTATCTATCGCAGTCTCTTTATACCTATCTATCTATCTGTTCATATCTATATATCTATCTATCTATCTCAGATTATCCATTTATCTATCTCTCTTATATGTAGAGCACATCTATCTATCTATCTATCTATCTATCTATCTTATTCAGAGCATATCTATCTATTTATCTCTCTATCTATTTAATTCAAAGCATATCTATCTATCTATCTATCTATCTATCTATCTATCTAATTCAAAACATATCTATCTATCT
This sequence comes from Doryteuthis pealeii, assembly GCA_023376005.1. Classification (NCBI taxonomy): domain Eukaryota; kingdom Metazoa; phylum Mollusca; class Cephalopoda; order Myopsida; family Loliginidae; genus Doryteuthis; species Doryteuthis pealeii. The sequence continues at coordinate 67,300,893 of CM042169.1, forward strand.
ATCTAATTCAGAGCATATCTATCTATCTATCTATCTATCTAATTCAGAGCATATCTATCTATCTATCTATCTATCTATCTATCTAATTCAGAGCATATCTATCTATCTATCTATCTAATTTAGAGCATATCTATGTATCTAAACCAACTTAGGGTTCTGGGGAAATCTTGACTTGTGCCATTTTGAGGTTTTAGTAAGAACACAAGACGACTTCATTTTTCTAATGAGATTTTTTATTTTCTCAACGTCACGACAGCTGAGAACACGACAGACTCTTTCAACTTATTGTGTTCGACTCAACTCACATTCTCACCTCTCACTCCTCCTCTCACTCCCATTCCGCCACGTCTCATGATTTTACATACTTATTAGATTCCTAATATTTGTGTACAGTAGTGTAGAAACCAAAATGGCTGTTATAAGTTGCAGCCCACGGCCTTGAAGGATTGAATGACAAGGCTTGACCTCATCCTGATCCTTCCCGTGGATACCGTGAGAATCCGT
>CM042169.1:67306396-67313896 GCA_023376005.1 Doryteuthis pealeii
TTGTCTCGCAAGAGAGAGTCATATGAATCCGTGCTGTCAGCGCGACATGATTATGAGTATGATGACAAGGATTATGATGATGACTTTTAAACTGGGGGATTAAGAACAGAGAAGTAGAGAAGATTAGACGAGACCTATTGTCACTTGATCTCTTGCCATAGCCTCAATATATTCCTAGTATTAAAAGTATGACTTATAAACCGGAGAATTATACACAGAAAGGTAGAGAAGAGAAGACAAGACCTATTGTCACTTGATCTCTTGCCATAACCTTCATGTATTTCTGGTGTTAAGAGGATGACTTTTAAACCGGGGAATTAAGCACAAAAAGGTAGTGAAGGTTAGACGAGACTTATTGTCACTTGATCTCTTGACATAACCTCCAGATATCTCTGGTGTTAAGAGGATGCTTTTTAATCCTGGGATTTATGCACAGAAATGTAGAGGAGATTTTACGAGACCTGTTGTCACTTGATCTCAAGCCATATCCTCCATATATTTCAAGTGTTAAGAGGGTGACTTTTAAAGCGGGGAATTATGCACAGAAAGGTAAAGGAGATTAGACGAGACTTATTGTCACTTGATCTCTTACCATAGCCTCCAAATATTTATGCTGTTAAGAGGATGACTTATAAACCGGAGAATTATGCACAGAAAGGTAGAGAAGGTTAGACTAGACCTATTGTCACTTGATCTCTTGCCATAACCTCCAAGTTATCTCTAGTGTTAAGAGGATGACTTATAAACCGGGATAGTATGCACAGAAAGGTAGAGGAGATTAGACGAGACCTACTGTCACTTGATCTCTTGCCATAACCTCCAGATATTTCTGGTGTTATGAGGATGAATTATAAACCGGGCTACTATGCACAGAAATGCAGAGAAGGTTAGACGAGACCTACTGTCACTTGATCTCTTACAATAGCCTCCAGATATTTCTACTGTTTAGGTGCAGAATGAGAAACAAGTATAATAACAATGATCCGAGTGAAAATGTGTCTCCTTCCCCGCTGTGTGATAGACTTTCGAGATTCTTCCGTAGTCGGAATCTGTGTAACGTTCCAACCTGTAATCCTGCATCAGCGGCCGAAGCCTGGGGTTGGGGGTTGGATGTGGGTTTTGTTAAAAGGTCATTTGAAGACTTACGATTGGAGGTCTCATAATCGACAACTGCCTGGAAGACGTCCAACTAAAAATTCTCTTATTCACTCGCTTTCTTACACCGTTTTTCACCCAGCAAAGAAAACTGGACGCAAAGAACGGTGTTGTAATGGACGCAACGGACGTGTCGCTTTAGAATTAGTCGACGTTTTCATCGGGAAATGATTCCCACACTAAAAAGAATATAGTTTCACTCCCGATTTTCGGCATTAAATGACCCGAAAAGTTTGATATACCGTAAAGCCAGCAAACCAAACCAAAAAAGTTAATGAAAATTATTCGTACCAATTTCCACCCTGTCGTCTGGGGCGTTAGAATGCACCAACTGCGCCTCTGCAGAAGGGTAAGACTCCCCCAATGGGGCCACCTGTTGGCCGTGGGTAGCGACCCGTGATGCTTAAGGATAGAGCCCAGGTGGATGAGCAGTTCATGACTTGCACTACTCCACTTTGGCCCTATCTTGGGCTAGACGGGCGGTCGGAGAGGCCCCCTCCGATCAATCGGCTGGTCACGTCAAGCCCTACCACCTATAAGATTTTACCAATCCTATTGCCTTTATGGCAAGCCTCAACCCCTTTTTATCATATGGGTGCTAGAAGGCGGTGGCTGCGGGTCTACATGTCCTGGGAATGACGTTAAACTCTATCTGATGGTGAGGTTCCAGTTTTGGAGGTTTGGGGAATGTGGAGCACCCCTTCATCACCATTGCTCCCTGGTCCACTCTGACCCGGAGTGGTAGTACCTGTTAGGTTCCCATCTATGGCTTAAATAGAAAAATGTATTTATAAAAAAATTGTATTATCCATTAAGAATTGATGTATTTCAAAACTTTATCGGCATTAAATGACCCACTGAAGTTGACATGCCGTAAAACAAAACAAACCAAACAAACCAAACCGATATGATTATGCATTTGATTTTTCTTTGGTTTGGTTTGTTTTGTTTTACGGCACATCAACCTCAGTGGGTCATTTAATGCCGATAAAGTTGTGAAAAAATTCATTTTTAATGCATAATATAATTTTGTTTATCAACTCATGTTTTTCTATTTAACCCATAGATGGGACCCTAACAGGTACTACCACTCCGGGTCAGAGTAGACCAGGAAGCAATGGTGATGAACGGGTGCTCCACATTCCCCAAACCTCCAGAACTGGAACCTCACCATCAGATAGAGTTTAACGTAATTCCCAGGACATGTAGACCCTCAGTCACCGTCTTCTAGCACCCATATGATAAAAAGATTTGTCATAAAGGCAATAGGGTTGGGAAAATCATATAGGCGCTAGGGCTTGACGTGACCAGCCGATTGATGGGGAGGGGGGCTCTCTGACCGACCGTCTAGCCCAAGATAGGGCCAACGCGGAGTATTGCAAGTCATGGACTGCTCATCCACTTGGGTTCTATTCTAAGTATCACGGGACACTACCCACGGCCAACATGTGGCCTCATTGGGGGTGTTTTACCCCTCTGCAGAGGTGCAGTCGGTGCATGCTAACGCCCCAGCCGACAGGGCGGTGATTTTTCTTTGTAATCCTATCCAGGGAATAATTCTGCTACAATCAAAGTGCTCGATTCTTTTTTTCCTATGATTACTAAAAGCTTGATGTGCTGGTCATGACGTTAAACTGCCTAAAATGGTGAAGTAGGAAGCGCGTGGCGTAATGGTTAAAGTCATGGGAAATGGACTCGTCGCCCCGAGTTCAAATCCTGGACGTGGTAATTGCATTTCACTTAGCGCTAATACCCTTCGGATAAGGTATGAATCCTACTCTCCCTCCAGCTATGGGTAAATATTAGGTCAAAATGGGCAACCGGCATAGGAGAAGGAAAATTCTTAATTCAAACCTGTTTAACTCCGCTTGAGAAATTGACCTTGTGTCGCATCCTGCTCAACGGAGGGGTTGGTATATATATATATATATATATATATATATATATATATATGATGGTGAAGTTCCATTTTGGAGCTCTCGGGAGTGTATAGTACACCTTTACTGCCATCACTTCCAACGTATCCTGGGTATGACATTAAACTACATCTAATGGTGAAGTTACAATTCTGGAGTTGTGGGTAATGTGGAGTATCCCTTCATTAACATTACTCCCAGGTTCACTCAGTGGTAGTACATGTTAGGGTATTTTGTATGGGAGTAAGTCCACGTTAAATCATCCAGACAAAAAGTAAAATCCTCACCCACCCCCTTCAATTTTTCTAAAATTTTGTACATGTATGGACTATGTTAAATTTAGACAATTCCCAAAATTTGATCTTCTAATTCCAAAAATTGGTGGAGTTATGTCAATTATTAGCTCTCCAAATTTGGTTGGGGTTCGCGAAAAATGACGACTTTTTGTAACCTATTTTTGTGTGCAAAATGAGTTATTGAGCTTCCCTACCCCTAAAAATTGTTTTTAAAAAAGGATTTTGGCCTAAGAAATACGAAAATGCTATAAAATGTCTTAAAGTCAACTAGTGTTTGGATAGTAGTATTAGTAGTCGTCGTCGGAGCGGCCTAATGTCGGTATCAGCCAGATAGCGAGGGAGACTATCCTCTTTTCACTAGCGCTAGACCAAGGAGATAGTTTTTGCATCTGAGGTGGAGCGCCACACCTACCGTCAGCTCCTTACTTTACCGCACAGATCTTTGTGCTACTTATATGCTGAGTTGGCGAGGGGTGGCATCGAATTATGAACCTTGTGGTTTCTAGCCGAACACTTTACAGACTGAGCTAACCCAACCCCTTGTAATAGTAGTAGTAATAACTATAGCAATAGTAATATTAGTTGTAGTAATAATAATAAGAGTGGTAGTTTTAGTATCATCAGTAGTAGTAGTGATTAGTAGTAGTAGGGAGTAGTAGTAGTAGTGAGTAGTAGAAATATTAGTACGAATTTTATCTGTTGTATTTTGTGTTGCGAGTGCAACAGGAGTGAAGTCATCATTTACTATATCAAGGGCCATTTTTGTCTGTAAAATGAGTTCTCCTAAAAATTGTTTTTTAAAAGGAGTTTGGCCTAAGGAATCCGAAAATGCTATAGAAAGTCTTAAAGCCAACCAATGTTCGGATAGTAGTAGTAGTAGTAGTAGTAGTAGTAGTAGTAGCAGTAACACTTGTAGCAATAATAATATTAGTTGCAGTAATAATAAGAGTGGTAGTAGGAGTAGTTGTATTAGTAGTAGTAGGATTAGTATTAGTTGAAGTAGCAGTAATATTTGTAGCAATAATAATATTAGTTGCAGTAATAATAAGAGTGGTAGTAGGAGTAGTTGTATTAGTAGTAGGATTAGTATTAGTTGTAGTAGCAGTAATATTTGTAGCAATAATAATATTAGTTGCAGTAATAATAAGAGTAGTAGTAATCGTAGTAGTTGTAGTAGTAGTAGTATTAGTATTAGTGGTAGTAAAACTTATAGCTATAATAATATTAGTTGCAGTAATGTTAAGAGTAGTAGTAGTAGTAGTAGTATTAGTGGTAGTAAAACTTATAGCAATAATAATATTAGTTGCAGTAATAATAAGAGTAGTAGTAGTAGTAGTAGTAGTAGTAGTAGTAGAAATATTAGTAAATGATGACTGCACTCCTGTCGCACTTGCAAGAACAAACACAAAATACAACAGATAAAATCCGAGGGTCATTTTTGTCTGTAAAATGAGTTCTTGAGCTTCCCTACTCCTTAATTTAAAAAAAAAAGGATTTTGGCATAAGGAATCCGAAAATGCTATAGAAATAAAGCCAACCCATGTTTGGATAGTAGTATTAGTATTAGTATTAGTATTAGTAGTTGTAGTAGCAGTAATATTTGTAACAATAATAATATTAGTTGCAGTAATAATAAGAGTAGTAGTAGTAGTTGTCGTAGTAGTAGAAATATTATTACGAATTTTATCTGTTGTATTTTGTGTTGGTTCTAGCAAGTGCTACAGGAGTGCAGTCATCATTTACTATATCAAGGGTCATTCTTCTATCTTTGAATAATGATCAAAGTTTTGGATACAAGCCAGAAATTGAAAGAAAGAGTTCGTCTCTGCAGCATTAGGTTTGGGCAAAAACGGCTCACCGATTCTCTTCCAACAGGTCTGCTGTCTTAGACTTTTTTTTTCCTTTTTCATCCGTCCGTTGAATATCCTTTGTAGTGGTGAATATGAACCTGAACACCAAAGAAAGTTGCAAGAGAAGAAAGACACCATGATTTTGAATTATTTCACCCGTTAATTAACGGGGGCAAACATCGCACTTTTAATATAAATACTGAGGTAGGAATTGAGTGCGGTGAAAATATGGGGATAAGTCAATAGATAAGTGCAAGGGAAAAAGAAATATTGAATGACGGATTAAAGAAAGAAGGAAAGAATAGAAGAAGAGTTAAAGAAGAAAGGTGAATAAAGAAAGAAAGAAAGGACAAAGTATAGAAATATAGAAAAAAAGAGGAAAAAGAACAGCAGAAAGGAAGCAGGTGAGATAGAAAAAAGAGCAGAAAGAAATAACAGAAGAAAGAAAGAAAGAAAAACACAAAGAAAGAATGACTAGAAGAAATAACAACAGAAAAAAAAACAGGAGAAAGAAGGAACTGTAGAAAGAAAAATAGAAAGAAAGAATGACTAGAAGAAATAACAACAGAAAAAAAAAACAGGAGAAAGAAGGAACTGTAGAAAGAAAATAGAAAGAAAGAATGACTAGAAGAAATAACAACAGAAAAAAAAAACAGGAGAAAGAAGGAACTGTAGAAAGAAAAATAGAAGAAAGAATGACTAGAAGAAATAACAACAGAAAAAAACAGGAGAAAGAAGGAACTGTAGAAAGAAAAATAGAAAGAAAGAATGACTAGAAGAAATAACAACAGAAAAAAACAGGAGAAAGAAGGAACTGTAGAAAGAAAATAGAAAGAAAGAATGACTAGAAGAAATAACAACAGAAAAAAAAGGGAGAAAGAAGGAACTGTAGATAGAAATAAAGACAGCAAGAAGGAAATAGGAGCGGAAAGAAATAACAGCGGAAAGAAAACAGAAAGAAAGAATGACTAGAAGAAATTACAGCAGAAAGAATAAAAAACAGGAGAAAGAAAGAACAAAAGGAAGAAATAAAGAACTAAATATGAGTGGAAAGAAATAACAGAAGGATGAATGACTAGAGGAAATAACAGCAGAAAGAAAGAAAGAACAGCAGAAAGTTAAAACAAGAGAAGGCAGACATTAAGGAAAGAAACAAATAAAGAAAGAATAGTAGAAAGATAGAACGAAAACAATGAAAAATAAAAATAAACAGAAAATAACAAAAGAAGAAAAGAAAGAAATCAGCTGAAATAATTATTACGATAAACAACTGAAAGTAGGAACAAGAAGAAAGAAAGAATGAAAGAAAGAAAGAAAGAAAGAATGAAAAGCAGGAAAGGAAGAAAGAATGAGAGAAAGAAAAGCATGACAAAAAGAAAGAAAGGAAGAAAGAAAGAATGAAAAGCATAAAAAAGAAAGAAAGAAAGAAAGAAAGAAAAGCTAACCAAAATAACAGCATAAAGCTCGAAAGTTTAGAAAGAGAGAAATAACAACAAAAAGAAAGAAAAAAGAAAGAACCGCAGAAAGAATAAATAGGAATTAACAAAGGAATTAAGTACGAAAGCAAAGAAGGAAGATGTTACATAAAGAAAGAAAGAACTGCAGAAAGAAAGAAAGACGGAAGTGCAGAAAGACAGAAAGAAAGAACAGAACAAAAAAGAAAGAACTGCAGAAAAAAAAGTGAAAAAACGGCGAAAATAAATGAAAAAGCAACAACCGAAACAAAGAAAAGAAATTAAGAACGAAATGACTACTTAAAGAAAGAATGACAGAAATAAAGCAAGAACCACAGAAAGAAAGAAAGTACAGTCGAAGCAAAGAACTTAAGAAGGACTGAAAGAATGAAAGAAGGAAAGAAAGAATATAGAAGATAAAGATTTCACTGGAAGGACATGAAAACGATGGAAAGCGATAAAGAATTTTTAAAAAAGAAATAGAGAGGAAAAAAAGAAAGAACTGAAGAATGAAATACGAAAAAAATGGAGTCGGATACAAAGTAATCAAGAAACCAGAAGTTCACAAAAATAAAACATCGAAATATAAGTAGATAAATCTGAACACACACACACACACACACACACACACACACTCATATATATATGAGGGTGAGTCAAAAAGTAATGCAATTTATTTAGGACAGATTTAATTGCCAACACAGGAACCTGTCCATATGTGGCGTCAGTTTCGTATTTGCCTGAGAGTTGTCTGCCCGTTTAGTTCGGTGGTTCCCGCTAGGGGGCCGTTTTATATTTAAGCGACTGGTTCGAACGTCTCTTTCTCTTT
>CM042169.1:67323896-67331396 GCA_023376005.1 Doryteuthis pealeii
TTTCTGGGTCACCCTGTATACATAGTGACCCAGAAAAAATAGAACCCAAAGTATTTATTTATTTTCCCATTAAACTAATCCTAAAGCCCAACCCCAACCCCAAAGATAATCCTAACCTTAAACCCTAATCCTACCCCTAAACACTCTAGTTTAAATTAATAGTTTTATTACAAAATTTATGGGTTCTGTTTTTTCTGGGTCACTCTGTATACATAGTGACGCAGAAAAAACAGAACCCATATTAATCATTTATTTTCCCATTAACTAACCTTAAAGCCCAACCCAAACCCTAACCCTAAACCCTAAATCTTAACCCTAATCCTAAACTTCCCTAGATAAAATTACCAGTTTTATTACAAAATTTGTGGGTTGTTTTTTTCGGTGTAACCCTGTATACATAGTGACCCAGAAAAAGCCGAACCCAAATTATTTATTTTCCCATTAAACTAACCCTAAACCCCAACCCCAACCCTAATTCTAAACCTTAACCCCTCCTGAGCCCCCCTAGTTAAAATTAACAGTTTTATTACAAAAATTGTGGGCTCTGTTTTTTCTGGGTCAACCTAATTTTCCGACCAATTTGCAAGTTTTGCCTTTATTAGTTCGTTTTTTAAGGTTTTGTTTTATTGCAATTTTGTACACCGACCGAAAAAATTAATTTAGAACGGGTAAAACGTACTGAATTGAATAGCTGTTCAGCAGGATGTATTGGCATTTCAGTCTCGGAAGACTATAATAATTTTTTTTTGTGCCCCTGAAGTTACAGCGCCTCCTGTGCCTGCGAAGTCCGATGTTTGAAAAACATTCTCGATCGCAGATGTCGCATTTGCAGCCTGTCCCTGAAGATGTTGATGATCCGGTGTTTTGTTGCCGCTGCTTTCTTCAAGACCTCTTAGCTTCATGGTGTTGCGTCAGGGTAACATGTTGGACATTAATTGAACTATGACAGTCTTTCAAGAGTCTTTGGTGTTATGGTGATTTTCATTAACTTTATCTTCAACAATGTTCCCCACATAGTAGGCCAATAGATTGAGATCTGAAGAGTTCGGGGTCCAAATATTAGTGGTGATAAGATCATACAGATTGTTGGCCACCTATTCTTGTGTTTATTGAGCTTGTAACCAGAATCTTGTTGGAAGATGTAAGGTCTTCCATTGTATACACTGCTTGACAACTTTATCTAAGACCTCAATATAAGCTGCAGTAATTACTCTAAGACCTTCTGTGAAAAAGTGTAGAGGACTAGCATGTCCGTTCGGTGGTCAGTGCACCTAAGATAAGGACGTGTAGTATAAGCCTTATGCTTGCTTTTTAATTGAAAAGAACGGAGCATACTAATTATTTTACGTTTAATACAATTGTATTTATTATTCTACAAATTAGAAAGAATGTATCTAACGATCTCTTTAAAAAAATGTTTTATTAAAACCAAAAAAAAAAAAATAAATAAATGAATAAAAAAACGAATTAATATTAATTTATTTAGAGATATCTGCAAATGCATTAACAATATTTTCGTATTTTGATTAACTGGTTTTAAATCAACAAAGACATTTCTTTTTTGTCGTGAGTTAATTAAAATTCTATTTAAGTCCACGAAACAAACAGAATGCAAAACAAGCATTTCTAAAGTTTCAGCTCTTAGGTTTGATTAAAATTAAAAACAAAATGAAAAAGCAAGGACTCTCTTTTTGGCTAGAGAATTGACGTCGACAAATGTGGAAGGGGCTCAGTCCGGCATAAACACATAAAAATAATCTCCGAATTAAAAAATGTTAAAACGTATGTTTCAAAAATATATGGCTAACTGACGATTGGTGTTGTTGCATATTACCGTGGAGCAGGTAAGGGGTGGCGTTTTACCATGTATGTTCACCGGAATTATGAATGCTGATTTTCAAGGTAGGCAAGTTCTTTTAACTTTGGGAGAGAAAAAAATTAATTCTCCTATCATATGTTGATGCTATAAAGAATACAATTAAAACAACATAGAATTTAAGAAAATCAGAAAAGTATTTTTTTAAACATAAAAAGTCGTCGTCAGGGCGGCCTAATGTCGGTATCAGCCAATCAGCGAGGGAGTCTATCCCCTTTTCACTAGCGCTAGACCAAGCCGATTGTTTTTGCTTCTGAGGTGGAGCAAAAACAATCTCATTGGTCTAGCGTTAGTGAAAAGGGAATAGACTCCCTCGCTGATTGGCTGATACTGACATTAGGCCGCCCCGACGACGACTTTGTAATGTTCGTATAAAAATTACCAAATCAGCTACAAATTTACTCCAAAATGATGTGTGTGTGTGTGTGTGTGTTGAGAGAGAGAGAGAGAGAGAGAGAGAGAGAGAGAGAGAGAGAGAGAGAGAGAGAGATGGGGGGGTAGCGGTTATGTGTCGTAGAAAATAGACTCGGCTACCCGAGTTCAATTCTTGGACAGGACTGTTATCTTCCAGCTATTTGAAAAGGAATTATTAATATAAAATAAAAACCTTTTTCCATCATTGGGTGTTGGTGTTATTTGTTATCTAATATATATATTAAATGCGCAGTATATTAAATGTCAAGTGATAGCAGTTTCAAACATCCTCAAGAGAACAGGACTCTCTGACATGTACAACATACTTGTCCAACGCAACCTGAGATGGGCTGGCCACTTAAACCAACTGGGGAATGACGGACTACCAAACAGATTCTGTATTCTTAACTGAGAGAGAGAGAGAGAGAGAGAGAGAGAGAGAGAAGAGAGAGAGAGAGAGAGAGAGAGAGAGAGAGAGAGAGAGAGAGAAGATCACGTGGAATCGGTAGACCAAAGCTCAGATACAAAGACAACATCAAGAGAAACCTGAACGACTTTAGCATCCCCGTTAGCAGTTGGCAAGACGCAACCAGACACCGAATATATGTTAGGAAAATGATTCACGTGGTTTCATCATCGGATACGATGGACAGCAGGTAGTAATAGGTATTGGAGTTCTCCAGAAAATATACTTGTAAAGGAAACTTGAGTAGCAACTTTTATCTCACACTCTAACAGTTTTTGGCATTAAATAACCCACTGGGTTGATGCACCATTAAACAAAACAAACCGAATCAAACCAAACCGAATCAAACCAAATAAAATCAAGTTAATGAAAATTGTTTATACCAATTTGAAGATATTAACAACTTGAAATATATAAACTTCTATCAAAATAACTTAATTTTGGTATTAGCTGAACCGACATGGGTTGATATGCCGTAAAACAAACAAACCAAACAAAATGAACTTAATGAAATCATTTATACCAATTTGAAGATAGTAAAAACTTAAAACATAGAAACTTTTATCAAAAAGACTTGTTTCAGCATTAAATGATCCGGAAAGATTTGATATGCCGGAAAACAAACAAACCAAACCAAATGAAATTAATGAAAATTATATATACCAATTTGAAGATATTAAGAACTTGAAACATAGAAATTTTATCAAAATGACTTGTTTCGGCATTAAATGATCCGGAAAGATTTGATATGCCGTAAAACAAACAAACCAAACCAAATGAAGTTAATGAAAATTGTTTATACCAATTTGAAGATATTAAGAACTTGAAACATAGAAACTTTCATCAAAATAACTTGTTTTGGTATTAGCTGACCCGAAAAAGTTGGTTTTGGATCCTTTTCGTCCACTACGGACGATGGCGTAGTGTCCAAAATAAAACATAAACTGTTGTACCGGCCGTTCCTACAGTGGAGAATATACACCGGTTCTCACTATAAATAGTGAGACACCGAGTGAAAAGGTTGTACTCTTACCGTACTGTTACCGTACTGTTACTGTTTAGCGGCAAGCTAGCCGTTCTTGTACCTTATTGTAAATACACTTGTCTTCTTTTTTCCCTACCTCGACTTGACTTCTTTTTTTTACTGTTGAATTAACATCACAACATAAACAATTTATCTGCATTCTGCGCAAGTGACTCTGCAGGCCAATTCTTGAGTGACAGTCTTTGGTGCACTCAATGCGCACAAACTGTGGTGCTTTCTGGGGCTGCTGGCTTTTCTCCCTCATTCTGGCACTCTTTTCTGTCGAGGCTACTCTCCTCTCTGCCTCACCCCTCGCCGTGCCTTGCTTAACGTTGAGGCGCCAGGCCGCTCTATTTTCTGCATCTACCTCCCACGTGTTTGTGTCAATATGGCATATCCTCATGTCTCTCCTGTAGACGTCTTTAAATCGTGGGCGTGGTCTACCAACCGATCGGGAGCCTTTTACTAATTCGCCGTACAAAAGATCTTTTGGGAAGCGTCCATTTTCCATTCCCCCGAAAAGGTTAGATATGCCGTAAAACAAACAAACCAAACCAAATGAAGTTACTGAAGATTATTTATGCCATTTGGAAGATATTACGAAATTGAAAAATAGAAAACTTTATCGAAATGAATTGTTTCGGCATTAAATGACCCAAAAAGGTTTGATATACCGTAAAAACCAAAGCAAATGAAGTTAATGAAAATTATTTATGCCAATTGGAAAATATTAAGAAATTGAAAAGTAAAAACCTTTATCAAAATGATTTGTTTCGGCATTAAATGACCTGAAAAGGTTTTATATGCCGTAAAGCCAGCAAACCAAACCAAAAAAGTTAATGAAAATTATTAGTACCAATTTGAAGATAGTAAGAACTTGAAACATAGAAACTTTAATCAAATAACTTGTTTTGGCAATAGATGACCCGAAAAGGGTTGATATGCCGTAAAACAAACAAACCAAACAAAACAGAACCTAAACGATGAAAAACTAAATTGGAACTTTTTAATATTGTTTCTTAGTCAACTGTAACACTTGTACATTAGACGAAGTTTTAATTATGTGGGAATATTTGACGGATTGTTAAAATTTGTAAAGTCAGCTGACGTCATCAATGATTCACGCAAACGTTGACCAATCAGCAGAAAGAACAAAGTGAAAATGAAATTTTGTAAAGAGTGTAAAGAGATTAAAGCGACACGTTATCCGAAGAAAGTTGAAAAATAGACGAAAATTTTGGCGTTGAAAGTGAGAAGATTAGAACGGTAAAGAAACATTCTTGCAATTTTTGTTTTGGCTCCAGGAGTTTTTCAGGACTTTTCAGACGCAATTTGATTATTTATTTCCGTCGTCTACTGCGATCGTTCTCACAGAAATGGTTTCGGTTAACATGGTGGAAGGGTTAATGGCTGTTGTCGAAGTAGAATTGGTAATAATGCAATTAGAGGATAACGTTATAATTTGTCGGTGGGTGGGGTGAGGGAGTCTTGGAAGCAAAGAAGGCTTATCAGTTTGGGGTTTGACATTGGCGGTTTCTTTGAAAACGCCGCTAAAGTGCAAAGGAATTTTCATAAAGTCGTTCGGGAAAAGTGAATTTAACGTCTACAGATGATATTTTTTCTTCTTATAAAGTTAAGGTAATTGTTCTGAAGCACCGAGTGACAAAGACGAAATATTTACCAAGAAATAAAGGTAGCTTCAAGTTTATTTTAATTTTTAACAGTATTCAATCTTATCAAACATTTACCCAACTTAAGACATTAAATTTATTCTTAAAATGTCATATATATATATATATATATATATATTTATATATATATATATATATGTGTGTGTGTGTGTGTGTGTGTGTATGTGTGTGTGTGTGTGTGTGTGTGTGTGTGGTGTGTGTGTGTGTAAAATGAAAATGGAAGTGGATCCGACGGTATGTTGAAAAAAGAAATAAGGAAAGAAAGTATACAATGGATGAAATAGGATATTTTAATCAATTTTACTTACACGTGTTTCGGTCAGGAGTTTATACATGTGTACATTATTCAAACTATTATTATTTTTAAATAACCAAATGAAATGAAATAATAATAATAGAAAAAATCTAGAAATTTTCCGCACACAAAAAAAATACGACCTTCATCAGAGTAAATGTTTATTTTTTAAAAATGAAATTCGTTGGAAAGAGAACTGTTTGAAAAAGTAACTTAAAAAAAAAATCACGTTCAACCGCGGTCGAGAAAGACGGTTAATGACGTCATGTCGAATGCGACGGATTTTGACGCGCAGAGATGATGGTTGGAATGAAGTTTTGTGGAATTCTAAATTTTCAAAGCATGAGGGGTTTTATTTATTTATTTATTTATTTATCTTTTTTTAATTTATTAATTTTTTTTAAAAATAGAAATCATACCTATGCGTGATTTGTTGGTGGTTAATTTATTAATTTATTAATAAAGTCATTATAGTAATTTTCTAATTAAAATTGTTGTTTTAGTCAAATCAAAATAAGTATTTAAATATGTTACAGAACGTAACACAAATTTGCTATTTCATGTTACTAGGAGGAGAGTAGAAACAATCATAAAGACTTTACCCTTGCATTATAATATTCCTTTCAATATATATATATATATATATATATATATATATATATATATATAGGGGGTGTACATAAGTGTGTGTGCGTGAGTGAGCATATACGCACTAATTTCTACACCAAGCTGAGAAAGACAAAAATTCTGCCCACAAAAATACACACATATATACATAAATTGGAAACACGTGGTGTTATGATTAAATCATGGGAAATGGTCTCGTCGCCCCGAGTTCAAATTCTGCACGTGGAAATTGCATTTTCATTTAGTGCCACCATCAGGGATGATGCGTTCCAGTTTTTCAAATCATATTAATGGATGTGGAGGCTGGAAGTCCATGTGTAAAATTGAGAACAAAGTTTTTTTTTTAATGCTTGTTGGAGTTCAATTAGTTCATTTGTGTTGTTGACAAGGACAAGAATATCATCAACATAACGAACATAGATAAAGGGCTTTTTTATAATAATGAATATTTTATATACAAGGTGGGCCATATAGACATTCCTAAAAGTCGGACCTAACACGGAACCCAGTGAGATACCGTCTTATACATACAACTTACCTAGATGGTCATAAAATTACCTAGATGGTCGTAAGATGGTCGTAAAATGGGACTTCAGTTGTGCAGTAGTGGAGAATTTTTTTAAGAATGTTGTTATTAATTTTAATTTGATTAATCCCAACATCCTTAAATAAATTCTCCTCTACTGCAAAACTTAGGTCCCATTTTACAACCATCTTACGACCATCTAGGTAATTTATATGTACAACAAAACGCCGCCCTGTCGGTTGGGGCGTTAGAATGCACCGACTGCACCTCTGCAGAGGGGTAAGACTCCCCCAATGGGACCACCTGTTGGCCGTGGGTGGCGACCCGTGATGCTTAAGGATAGAACCCAGGTGGATGAGCAGTCCATGACATGCAATACTCCACTTTGGCCCTATCTTGGGCTAGACGGGCGGTCGGAGAGGCCCCCTCCGATCAATCGGCTGGTCACGTCAAGCCCTAGCACCTATATGATTTTCCCAACCCTATATCCTGGGAATGACGTTAAACTCTATCTGATGGTGAGGTTCCAGTTCTGGAGGTTTGGGGAATGTGGAGCACCCCTTCATCAACATTGCTCCCTG
>CM042169.1:67332684-67350184 GCA_023376005.1 Doryteuthis pealeii
AGGAGAGAGAGAGAGACATACCAAACATACACATATACAAACACAACACAAACAAACACACACACATCCACACTATATAATTATATAAATATATATATAGAGAGAGAGAGGAGAGTGAGAGAGAGTGAGAGAGAGAGTAGAGAAAACGAGAGAAAGAAATGCGTAGAATGAGATAGATAGATAGATAGATAGATAGATACATGATGAATAAGAATGAAGATACCTAATGAAAAGACACATGCACACACACACACACATCACACACACACACAAAGCCAACACAACAACATATATATATATAATATATATAAGTATTATATATATATATAGAGAGAAGAGAGAGAGAGAGGATAGGAGAGAGGAGAGAGAGGAAGAGAGAGATTGTAACCTAAAATAGACAGATAATTCGCCAATATTATTCTTCATATCCATCGCATCTTTATAATACTGTCAACTATCTGAATGATACCATCCTTTAATACAATTACTTATTTGAGATTATTTGTACATTTAACCCTGTCATATTTTTTATTATGTTACCAATAAAAATAAATGGATCACAGTAAATTAGTCATCGAACTTTATTATCATTCATGCCACGTTAAAGTAAAATACCAGTTTCAATCAAATGAATCTTTAATTAAGCACTGATGTACTTGGACTGGCTTGAAATTAACAAAACAAGTTTGGCTGTTGTTCTCACGGGCTTCTTCGTGTATCTACCATATTCGGTAAGATTTGAAATGTGAAATCGGATTATTGAATCCATCGGAACGGGAATTGTTGTTACATTTTATGTCCTATACTATATATATCTCGCTATATAATTTCATGGGATATCTCAGTATAGTCAATTTCATAGAAATATCTCGTATCAGCTAAAATTCTATGGATACCCGTATCAAAGTAAATTTTCATGGGATTATCTTTCTCAGTTTAATTCATGGAATATCCGTAATCAGTTAATTTCATGAGGATATTCGTATCAGTAAATTTAATGGGATACTTCTATCAGTTAATTTTCATGGAATAATCCCGTATCAGTTTTAATTTCAATGGGATATCCTCGAATCAGTTATAATGGGATATCTCGTATCAAGTTAAATTTCATGGAATATCGTTAGTTAATTTCATGGTATATCTCGTATCAGTTAATTATGAATATCTAGTATCAGTTAATTTCACGAGATGATCTCGTATAGTTAATTATCATGGGATATTCGTACAGTTAAATTTCATGGAATTTTCGTATCAGTAAATTTTATGGGATGAATCTCCGAAATCAGTTTAATTTCATGGATATCCCGTATAAGGTTAATTTTCAATGGGACAGGTCGTTCAGACAATTTCATGGGATATCTCTACCGTTATTTTCAATGGGATGCTCACGTATCAGTTAATTTCAGGATATATCTCGATCAGTCAATTTCATGGGAAATATCTCACATCGGTTAATTTTATGGGAATATTTGGTATACAATTAATTGCCATCGGATATCTCTGTATCAGTTATTTGTTATTGCGAGTCTGTTTCTTCACTGAGACATGGGGATTGTGCCGAAAATGTTCGAACTAGGATCAGAAAGTTCTTGGTTCCGTACCACCCTGCCAACTCACGTATGAGTACACAAGTGATCTGTTGCGGTAACGTGAGGAGCTGGTGGTAGCTGTGACCACAGCACCTCAATGCTTAAATAATCTCCTTGGTCTAGTGCTGAGTGAAAAAGGGGATAGAACTCCCTCGTGGTAGCTGATACCTGACTTAGGCAGCCCGACGACTTTACGATGTATGTGTCGTGCGTATGGATAAGATTAAATCAACTCAATATTAAAATTTGGTTGGCAGAGTTTAGAAATTCTTCTTTAACCGCTCTGTCGCATGGGCGTTAGAATGCACCGACTGCAACCTGCAGAGGGCTAAGAACTCCCCAATGGGCGCACGCTGCTAGGTTGTGGGTGGCGACCGTGATTGCTTAAGGAGAGCCCAGGTGGATGAGCAGTTCATCGACATGCAATACTACCACTTTGCCCTATCTTGGGCTAAACGGTCGGTCGGAGAGGCCCTCCGATCAAATCGGCTGGTCACATCAAGCCCTAGCAACATCATATTGATTTCCCAACCTATTGCCTATGAAAGCCCAGACCCTTTTTTTGTCATATGGGTGCTAAGAAGGACGGTGTGCAGGTCTACATTCTGGGAATGACATAAACCTCTATGCTGGGATGGTGAGGTTTCCAGTTTTGGAGGATGGGAATATGGAGCCACACCGAATACCATTCATCACCATTGACATTCTGGTCCACTCTGACCGGATGGTAGTGACCCTGTTAGGGTCCATATCTATGGGTTAAAATAGAAAAATGTATTTATAAAAAAATTGTATTATCCATTAAGAATTGTTTTATTTCAAAACTTTGTCGGCCTTAAATGGACCCCGAGATTGAATATGCCGTAAAAAACCAACAATCTGCTTTAAAACAGTAATACAAAAAACAGAGGTTTCATTTTTCTCATGTATCTTTTAAAAATCTCCGAATACACTGTGGTAATCCTATATCTTAAAGAACAACAATCACAATTCGTATCCATGCATTATTAGTGAAGAAGTCTGCCAAGCGTTGAAATATAAACTTTGAAGCCTTGCATTCGTATGCCTTTGCACATCATCAGCAACACCAAAAATTCTCTAGCCTCACCCCCTAATCCACATGGGCCCCGTAGAAGCAGGAAAACAATTGGTTTTTGTGAAGTCATTTTTTTTGTTGTTTTTTTTTTGCTGAGGTCAAAAGAAAATTGTCTTCGCGCTTGGATCAAATGCCTTTTTGTCGAGCTTTATTTTATGTTTACAATCGTAAAATGGAACAGAAATTGGGTGAAACACAAAATGCTATTGATTATCGATTAGAAGTCTTCTCAGACACTTTTGTTTCCGTCTTCTTCCTCGTGTACTCCTTGTCTTTTACATTCTAATCTATCTCTATCTAGTACTATCTTCTATATATATATATAAATATATATATTATATATATATATTATATATTATTCATTATATATTGTCTTTTCTATATATCATAATCACAATCTGTTTATATCAATCTATCTATTATCTGATCTATCTATTGTCTTTCTATATATCTATCAAAGTCTTTTATATCTATCTATCGATCTATCTATCTTCTATTGCTTGGTCTATTTTATCTATCAAAGTCTGTTTATATATCTATCTATCATTTATCTATCTGATTCGTTATTCATCTATCTATCAACAGTCGTTTATAATCTATCTATCTATCTATCTATTATTATTGTCTTTTCTATCTATCTATCTATCTCTTATAAGAGTCTGTTAATATCTATCTATCTAATCCTATCTTATCTAGTCTAGATCCTATCTATTACCTTATCAGTTCATATATATATATACAAATGATATATATATATATATATATAAGTATATACTATATATATATTAACTTTTTCAGTATATTTATCTATGTCTTATTCTATCTATTCTATATATCAACTCCCTTTTCAGATAACTTCTAATCTAATCTATCTACTATTCTTTTTTCAGTATATCTCTATCTATTATCTAATCTATTCTATCACAATCTTTTCAGTTATTCTATCTAATCATCTTCTATCTCATTATTTTTCAGTATATTCTTATCTATCTATTAATATTATTATCCTAATCTTATATTATATATATTATATAATATATATATATCAATACTTTTTTCAGTATATTTGTCTATCTATTTATTATCTTCTTCTAGCTATCATCGTGTTGTTTTTTTTTTTTTTTTTTTTTCCGTTCCCTTGCTGGTTAGCACCAGCCCATTGTCAATTTTAATGTCATCATCTACTATCTATTTATCACAGTCTCTTTATATCGGTTATGCCTCTAACTATTAACGTTATCAACTCTGTTTACAGTTATTCTTATCTTGCTATTCTACTCTTTATGTATATACTACCACTTGTGTTTCGTCTGTCTTTCCTGGTTACCGCCATTGTCTTTTTCTATTATCTCTTCTATATCTTCTTACTATTCTCTCTTTCTCTCTCTCTCTCTCTTCACTTTTCTCTCTCTATATTATATTATAAATTATTAATATTATAATATTATTATATATTAATTACAACCTTCTTAAAAATAATAGAACTCTCCATTTGTTAAAGAAATCATTAAAGAAACAAAAAGAACTAAATAAAAATTATGTAGTACATGATGAGTCTGGCGAAACGAGTCGAAGATAGCTCGGGATTAAGTAAAAATGGGAAAAATAATATACGGCATATGGAGTCCAGAATCAAGAAAGATACGCAGAAGACTGGAAAATACATGCCTCAAAATTGGAAGAAGATACTGCCGTATGTATTCAATAGCGACATGCTAGAATATGATTATATATAGTAGATAGTATAATATATACTATATATATTATGTGTGTGTGTGTGGTGTGTGTGCTGTGGAGATGACGTGCGCGGCGCGCGTGTGTGTGGTGTGTGGTGTGTGGTCACAGATAGAAGTTTCGGCAACTGGAAAAATGTGTTACTAGAGAAATATTGTTAATGTTTGCTATTAGATAAGCAATTAAGTATGACTAATGTACGGGTCTGAAACACACCTGATGAGAAAATAGAATAGTAAATTGTCTACTTTGATGCAGGAATGTTGTTATATACGGGTTGTTCCATCTTTAAATTGGGCCATTAAACCTTGGTAAAGTGCTCAGTTTCAATCAACAACTCACAAACGTTGTTATGTGAGTTATTCCTTGATTTGAAGATATAATAAATTGTTAGTATACAATCCATTGTTTAATGATAATAGATTAGAAGTGGTTTGGTCTTGGGTTTGTAGCAATTTAGGCTACGTACTTATTAAATCTAAATTGTATTATAATACAATGGGAATTTGGTATGTTATAGTCTTTTTAAGGATATATCTAAAAATGTTTAAGATATATCCCTACAAATGTTTTAATAAAATAATTTCTTCTTTTTAGGCTTCTTTTGTTTTTTTATCCCTTAACACATAATATTTCTAACATATTTAAAAAAAATAAGAGTGATTGTCCCGGTAAATGATATAAACTAACATCTCTCTCTATCCTCTTTCTTCTCTGTCTGTCTGTCTGTCTGTCTGTGTCTGTGTCTCTGTCTGTCTTGTGTGTGTCCCTGTCTATAACTACATACATGATATATTAGATCTGTCTCTTCTCTCTCTCCTGTCTCTCCTCTCTTCTCCTCTCTTCTATATATATATATATATATATATATATATATTATATCAGTCTGGTTCATATCTATTTATTTCTATCTATTTATCTATCACTGTCCGTTCATATATATCTATCGATCTATCTATATATATATTTATTTATTTACACCAATCTATATATAATATATCTATCCTATTTAATTATTATATATATTCAGAGAGAGAGAGAGAGAGAGAGAGAGAGAGAGAGAGAGAGAGATCTGTCAGACAAATGCGCTTACAAGCATTGAAATAACGTATGTGAAAACTAATATTGAAGAAATAAGACAACACGGATATACTCTGGATGGAAGTTAAATTAATATAACCTAAACTTCTATCCAGTGTAACATCCCATGTTTGTCTACATATTATTCCACATACATGGTCGGATTAGATTTTCTATTTTACTCCCATATACATAATATGCATGTACACACACACACACAATAACAGCGATCCACACAACACACCACCACATACACACACATATAAATATATGTATATTTATATGCCACTCAAATCTCTTACTCTATACCGCATAAATATATATACTTATTAGACCACACACATACACACACACAACCACACGCCACACATTATATATTTTCTTACACACACACCATACATATATATGCCATTCAAATCTATCTCATTCTTATTATTATATAGTCATACACACATAAAATATTATATATATATATATATATATATATATATATATATATATATATATATATATATATATATATATATATATACACGATATCCTTTAATTTATCTATCTTTCTATCTCAGTTCATTCTTCATATCTACTAAGCTGGACTTAGTATGGCACTCCAAATTTCAAACTCCTCCTGTTCCTATCTATCAATCAATCTATTAATCTATATATCTCTAATTGAATGGCAAATACTTTTTATCATAAAACTCGCGCCATATTCCAATATATTGTATTACTCTTTATTCTCCGACTTCTCATCTTTTCACAACAATTTCAACAACGTATCATTTTCACTTTTTGTTTTTCTATGACTTATTTTCATTTGGCCTCTGTCCATCTTCTTACACGTTATCAATTCTCCAAAGAGTTCAGAATCGCTAAACTGCCAACGCCTTTCCTTTTTACAAGTCCTGATAGTAGACTTGAGTCTTCGAAACCTTTGCCCTTTGTAGCACCTATCAAAAGCGAGATCAATGTCCAATGTTCCCCAGGGCTGTAAGATCATGAGGAACCTTTTCGCTAGCCATTCTATGTACAGTGTGGGAGGTTAATGAAGCTTCAGGCGTCTTTTGTGAACGATTGAAAGGTCTAGTCGCAAGATTTCTTCACTCTCAGGGGATTTTTTTTTATTCTGTTCTAGTAAAGAATGCCAACTCAAACAATTGTAACGTCCTTAAAGAGACAGAACTACGACCCCCCGCCAAATTCTTGCTTCTAAAATAAAGAGCAAAAAGAAAAGATTTTCTTAATTTCAAAAATATTTCCAAAAGTTAAAGGAACATTTCTTTTAATATATAACGTTGATTTATTTGGGTTGAACTTGCAAATCACTCGGAAATTTAAAACATATTACAGGGTGACCCAGAAAAAACAGAAACCAAATTATTTATTTATTTTCCTATTAAACAAACCCTAAATCCCAACCCCAAACCCAACCCCAACCATAATCCTAACCCTAGACACCCTAGTTAAAATTAACAGTTTTATTACAAAATGTGTGGGTTCTTTTTTTCTGGGTCACCCTGTATACATAGTGACCCAGAAAAAATAGAACCCAAAGTATTTATTTATTTTCCCATTAAACTAATCCTAAAGCCCAACCCCAACCCCAACCATAATCCTAACCCTAAACCCTAATCCTACCCCTAAACGCTCTAGTTTAAATTAATAGTTTTATTACAAAATTTGTGGGTTCTGTTTTTTCTGGGTCACTCTGTATACATAGTGACGCAGAAAAAACAGAACCCAAATTATTCATTTATTTTCCCATTAACGAACCCTAAAGCCCAACCCTAACCCTAAACCCTAAACCTAACCCTAAATCTTAACCCTAATCCTAAACTCCCAGATAAAATTAACAGTTTTATTACAAAATTTGTGGGTTGTTTTTTTCTGTGTAACCCTGTATACATAGTGCCCCAGAAAAAACCGAACCCAAATTATTTATTTTCCCATTAAACTAACCCAAAACCCCAATCCCAACTCTAATCCTAAACCCTAAACCTAACCCTAAATCTTAACCCTAATCCTAAACTCCCCCAGATAAAATTACCAGTTTTATTACAAAATTTGTGGGTTGTTTTTTTCGGTGTAACCCTGTATACATAGTGACCCAGAAAAAGCCGAACCCAAATTATTTATTTTCCCATTAAACTAACCCTAAACCCCAACCCCAACCCTACATCTAAACCTTAACCCCTCCTGAGCCCCCCTAGTTAAAATTAACAGTTTTATTACAAAATTTGTGGGCTCTGTTTTTTCTGGGTCAACCTAATTTTCCGACCAATTTGCAAGAGTAGCCTTTATTTGTTCGTTTATTAAGGTTTTGTTTTATTGTAATTTTGTACACCGACCGAAAAAAAAATAATTTAGAACGAGTAAAACGTACTGAATTGAATAGTTGTTCAGCAGGATGTATTGGCATTTCAGTCTCGGAAGACTATAATAAAGTTTTTTTTTTGTCCCTGAAGTTACAGCGCCTCCTGTGCCTGCGAAGTCCGATGTTTGAAAAACATTCTCGATCGCAGATGTCGCATTTGCAGCCTGTCCCTGAAGATGTTGATGATCCGGTTTTTTGTTGCCGCTGCTTTCTTCAAGACCTCTTAGCTTCATGGTGTTGCGTCAGGGTAACATGTTGGACATTAATTGAACTATGACAGTCTTTCAAGAGTCTTTGGTGTTATGGTGATTTTCATTAAATTTATCCTCAACAATGTTCCACACATAGTAGTCCAATAGATTGAGGTCTGAAGAGTTCAGGGTCCAAATATTAGTGGTGATAAGATCATACAGATTGTTGGCCACCTATTCTTGTGTTTATTGAGCCTTGTAAAAAGGTATTCCATTGTATACACTGCTTGACAACTTTATCTGAAACCTCAATATAAGCTGCAGTATTTACTGTAAGACTTTCTGTGAAAAAGTGTGGAGGAATAGCATGTCCGTTCGGTGGTCAGTGCACCTAAGATAAGGACGTGTAGTATAAGCCTTATGTTTGCTTTTTAATTGAAAAGAACGGAGCATACTAATTTGTTTACGTTTAATACAATTGTATTTATTATTCTACAAATTAGAAAGAATGTATCTAACGATCTCTTTAAAAACTGTTTTATTAAAACCAAGCAAAAATAAATGAATAAAAAAACGAATTAATATTAATTTATTTAGAGATTATACCAAGAATTACTTTCTGTACCTGAAGCGTTCCACAAATATCTTGATATTTAATTGAATTATATCACTTAATCAGTAATAGTCAAACACTAAATTTGATACTGTTAATTTTTACGCAAGATTTTAATGCTGAATGACTGAGTTAATAGTTATAATTTTTGCGGTATAACGGGGAGCAAGAGAGGACTTTCAGACACATTACTACTGAATAAGGTGTTTGACCCTCGCTGGATGCTCCATGCACTCAAACTTGTGTCCTGTTTTTAATAAAAATTGGTGGAGACAAGCAAAGACCAAAGTTCACTAAAATTCACACCCTATTTTTGTCCGAGAGGGGTTTAAAAACTTTTTACCCCTCATTTTCAACAATAAAAGATAAATAAAAACATAAGTTAGTAAAGTCATCGGGGTGGTCTAAAATCGGTATCAGTCAGACAGCGAGGGAGTCTTTCCCCTTTTCGCAAGCACTAGACCAAGGAGATTGTTTCGGCGTCTGAGTTGGAGTGCTATACCTACCATTAGCTCCTCAGTTTACCTATTTTTATCTGCAAAATGAGTTCTAGAGCTTCACTAAAGGATTTGGGTCTAAGAAATACGAAAGTGGTATAAAAAAAGTCTTAAAGTCAACCAGTGTTTGGGTAGTAGTAATAGTAGTCGTCGTCTGGGCAGCCTTATGTCGGTATCAGCCAATCAGCGAGGGAGTCTATCCCCTTTTCACTAGCGCTAGACCACGGAGATAGTTTTTGTGTCTGAGGTGGAACGACACACCTACCGTCAGCTCCTTACTTTACAGCACAGATCTCTGTGCTACTCATACGCTGAGTTGGCGAGGGCTGGTATCGAACTTAGAACCTTGTGATTCCTAGGTAGACGCTCTACCGATTGAGAAAAGTATAAATCCATGATATATCATAAAAACTAATTTTAAAAAAGTGATTAGAAAATAAAACAAATTAATGAAGGATAACATACAATAAAAAGCAAATAAAAGAAAAAAATACAGTCAAGAAGTTCAAATTCACTAGTAATAGCTTTCTAGAAGAGTGCTATGTTTACATTTACAGATAAAATACGGAACACTGAAAGATAATGCAAGACCAGGTTGTTGGAAATTAACAAGATTTTATTTAACGCAGGGTAAAGAATGCTTCTAACCTAAAAGTGACTTAACTAACTCAACCGTACTGTGCGTGTGCGTCCACTTGGTACAACCCCCAATCCAAAAGTGGGTCAAATCGAACTTAAGGGAACCTAAATTCCACCATCGTATGTCACCCTAACAAAAAAAAATACAAAAAATCAGGGAATTAACCGAAATTAAGGAAAATTATAGTGTCGATATATTAATGAATAAAAGATATAATGCACCAGTTATTTTATTGAAAAACATTTTTCAGGTTAGTTAAATTTGAACCAGGTATCTTTGACAATCTGTGTTACGCCTCAACGTTACCTGGTTCAAAGTTAACTGAAAAATGTAAAAGTTTTTAAATGAAAAAAGTTATTTTATTTCAAAAGTGTCATGGTGGAAACCCCACTTCCGTGTTCCCATTAACCCCCTACAGATCAAGGAGAGTAACTCTATTTTCGTCAGGTCTGAACCTAACAAAGAGACAACTCACTTTCAGAAAGAGCCCTATAAATACGAGTGTCATTCAATTAGTTGAATTTGTATCTAAGGAGTTGGTAATAGAAAACACTGTTTACATTTGCACCTATTTCGAGAAGATCAATGCCAATTATTCTCTTTCCAGTTATGGGTAAATAATATTCTGGGCTCTTTAAAATTGGTTACACAACCAGTCTAGGAGAAGGAAACCTTTGAATTCAAACAATAAATAAAAAAACAACATTAAATAAAATGACGTAAGCAAAATAAATAATTAAGTAAATTAATTTCTCTGAATTTTTTAGATAATGCTTGACAATTTATTTGAACACATGGTGTAGTAGATAGAGGCGTTGAGTTAATACAGTTCTACGTAGCAATTATATTTAGGCTGCAGGTTCAATCCTGGTCCAGGGCGACAGCAACAAACTCTGAATAATTGATCATTGTTCATGTTGGACATTAATTGAACTATGACAGTCTTTAAAGTGTCTTAGGTGTTATGGTGATTTTCATTAACTTTATCATCAACAATGTTCCACACGTAGTAGTCCAATAGATTGAGATCTGAAGAGTTCGGGGTCCAAATATTAGTGGTGATAAGATCATACAGATTGTTGGCCACCTATTCTTGTGTTTATTGAGCTTGTAACCATAATCTTGTTGGAAGATGTAAGGTCTTCCATTGTATACACTGCTTGACAACTTTATCTAAAACCTCAATATAAGCTGCAGTATTTACTCTAAGACCTTCTGTGAAAAAGTGTGGAGGAATAGCATGTCCGTTCGGTGGTCAGTGCACCTAAGATAAGGACGTGTAGTATAAGCCTTATGCTTGCTTTTTAATTGAAAAGAACGGAGCATACTAATTATTTTACGTTTAATACAATTGTATTTATTATTCTACAAATTAGAAAGAATGTATCAAACGATCTCTTTAAAAAAATGTTTTATTAAAACAAAAAAAAAAATAAATAAATAAATAAATAAATGAATAAAAAAACGAATTAATATTAATTTATTTAGAGATATCTGCAAATGCATTAACAATATTTTCGTATTTTGATTAACTGGTTTTAAATCAACAAAGACATTTCTTTTTTGTCGTGAGTTAATTAAAATTCTATTTAAGTCCACGAAACAAACAGAATGCAAAACAAGCATTTCTAAAGTTTCAGCTCTTAGGTTTGATTAAAATTAAAAACAAAATGAAAAAGCAAGGACTCTCTTTTTGGCTAGAGAATTGACGTCGACAAATGTGGAAGGGACTCAGTCCGGCATAAACACATAAAAATAATCTCCGAATTAAAAAATGTTAAAACGTATGTTTCAAAAATATATGGCTAACTGACGATTGGTGTTGTTGCATATTACCGTGGAGCAGGTAATGGGTGGCGTTTTACCCTGTATGGTCACCGGAATTATGAATGCTGATTTTCAAGGTAGGCTAGCTCTTTCAACTTTGGGAGAGAAAAAAATTAATTCTCCTATCATATGTTGATGCTATAAAGAATACAATTAAAACAACATAGAATTTAAGAAAATCAGAAAAGTATTTTTTAAAGCATAAAAAGTCGTCGTCAGGGCGGCCTAATGTCGGTATCAGCCAATCAGCGAGGGAGTCTATTCCCTTTTCACTAACGCTAGACCAATGAGATTGTTTTTGCTCCACCTCAGAAGCAAAAACAATCTCATTGGTCTAGCGTTAGAGAAAAGGGAATAGACTCCCTCGCTGATTGGCTGATACTGACATTAGGCCGCCCCGACGACGACTTTGTAATGTTCGTATAAAATTACCAAATCAGCTACAAATTTACTCCAAAATGTGAGAGAGAGAGAGAGAGAGAGAGAGAGAGAGAGAAAGAGAGAGAGAGAGAGAGAGAGAGAGAGAGAGGAGGGAGATGGAGGCGGTAGTGGTTATTGTCGTATAAAATAGACTCGGCTACCCGAGTTCAATTCTTGGACGGGACTGTTATCCATTCCAGCTATTTGAAAAGGAATTATCAATGTAAAATAAAAACTTCGTGCATAATTGGTTGTTGGTGTTATTTGTTATCTAATATATATATATATTAAATGCGCAGTATATTTAATGTCAAGTGGTGGCAGCATGTTTCAAACAGGACCATCCTCAAGAGAACAGGACTCTCTGACATGTACAACATACTTGTCCAACGCAACCTGAGATGGGCTGGCCACTTAAACACACTTGGGGATGACAGACTGCCGAAGCAGATTCTGTATTCTTAACTGAGAGAGGGATCACGTGGAATCGGTAGACCAAAGTTCAGATACAAAGACAACATCAAGAGAAACCTGAATGACTTTAACATCCTCATAGGCAGTTGGCAAGATGCAACTGAGAGAAGGAAGTCTGGACGGTATACAAAGCGGATGCCTACAGACTACATGTCTACTATATACATCACTTGCACAGTATATTAAATGTCAAGTGGTGGCAGCATGTTTCAAACAGGACCATCCTGAAGAGAACTGGACTCCCTGGCATGCATGACATACTTGTCCAGCGCAACCTGAGATGGGCTGGTCACTTAAGCAGACATGTGGTTGAAGATTGTCAAAGTAGATTCTGTACTCTCAACTGATAGAAGGATCAACCAGACACCGAATATATTTGAGGAAAATGATTCGCGTGGTTTGATCATCGGATACGATGGACAGCAGGTAGTAATAGGTATTGGAGTTCTCCAGAAAATACACTTGTAAAGGAAACTTGAGTACCAACTTTTATCTCACACTCTAACAGTTTGTTTGGCATTAAATAACCCACTGGGTTGATGCACCATTAAACAAAACAAACCGAATCAAACCAAACCGAATCAAACCAAATAAAATCAAGTTAATGAAAAAAATTAATGCCAATTTGAAGATATTAAGAACTTGAAACATAGAAAATTTAATCAAAATAACTTGTTTTGGTATTAGCTGACCCGAAATGGGTTGATATGCCGTAAAACAAACAAACCAAACAAAATGAACTTAATGAAATCATTTATACCAATTTGAAGATAGTAAAAACTTGAAACATTGAAACTTTTATCAAAAAGACTTGTTTCGGCATTAAATGATCCGGAAAGATTTGATATGCCGGAAAACAAACAAACCAAACCAAATGAAGTTAATGAAAATTATTTATGCCAATTTGAAGATATTAAGAACTTGAAACATAGAAACTTTCATCAAAATGACTTGTTTTGGTATCAGCTGACCCGAAAAAGTTTGTTTTGGATCCTTTTCGTCCACTAAGCGATGGCGTAGTGTCCAAAATAATAAAATAAAATATTTATTTGCATCTGCGC
Organism: Doryteuthis pealeii; assembly: GCA_023376005.1. Taxonomy (NCBI): domain Eukaryota; kingdom Metazoa; phylum Mollusca; class Cephalopoda; order Myopsida; family Loliginidae; genus Doryteuthis; species Doryteuthis pealeii. The sequence continues at coordinate 67,346,281 of CM042169.1, forward strand.
AAGTGACTCTGCAGGCCAATTCTTGAGTGACAGTCTTTGGTGCACTAAATGCGCACAAACTGTGATTCTTTCTGGTGCTGCTGGCTTTTCTCCCTCTTTCTGGCTCTCTTTTCTGTCGAAGCTACTCTTCTCTCTGTCTCACCCCTCGCCATACCTTGTTTAACGTTGAGGCACCAGGCCGCTCTATTTTTTGCATCTACCTCCCACGTGTTTGTGTCAATATGGCATATACTCATAGCTCTCCTGTAGATGTCTTTAAATCGTAGGCGTGGTCTACCAACCGATCGGGAGCCTTTTACTAATTCGCCGTACAAAAGATCTTTTGGTATGCGTTCATTTTCCATTCTCCCGGAAAGGTTTGAAAGCAATTTGAAGATATTAAGAAGTTGAAACAGAAAGTTTTATCAAAATGACTTGTTTCGGCATTAAATGACCCGAAAAGGTTCGATATGCCGTAAAACAAATAACCTAAACCAAATGAAAGTTATTTCTACCAATTTGAAGATATTAAGAACTTGAAACATAGAAAGGTTTATCAAAATGACTAGTTTCATCATTAGATAACCCGAAAAGGGTTAAGATGCCGTAAAACAAACAAAATGATCCATATATTATTTGTTAAAGAATTAAAATCTAATAACTACAATAATTTCATAACAACTTAATTTTTTTTTTTAAAGATCTATCAGCAAATTCAACTATAAACAAATGTTGAATAAACCAGTAAAACAAACAAACGAAACCAAATGAAGTTACTGAAAACTATTTATGCCATTTGGAAGATATTACGAAATTGAAAAATAGAACCCTTTATCGAAATGAATTGTTTCGGCATTAAATGACCCGAAAAGGTTTGATATGCTGTAAAAACCAAACCAAATGAATTTAATGAACACTATTTATGCCAATTGGAAGGTATTAAGAAATTGAAAAGTAGAAACCTTTATCAAAATGATTTGTTTCGGCATTAAATGACCCGAAAAGGTTTGATATGCCGTAAAGCCAGCAAACCAAACCAAAAAAGTTAATGAAAATTATTCGTACCAATTTGAAGATAGTAAGAACTTGAAACATAGAAACTTTAATCAAATAACTTGTTTTCGCAATAGATGACCCGAAAAGGGTTGATATGCCGTAAAACAAACAAACCAAACAAAACAGAACCTAAACGATGAAAAAGTTAATTGGAACTTTTTAATATTGTTTGTTTGTTTGTTTTGTTTTGTTTTACGGCATATCAACCTCAGTGGGTCATTTAATGCCGATAAAGTTTTGAAATAAATCAATTCTTAATGGATAATACAATTTTTTATAAATACATGCTTCTATTTAACCCATAGATGGGACCCTAACAGGTACTACCAATCCGGGTCAGAGTGGACCAGGGAGCAATGGTGATGAAGGGGTGCTCCACATTCCCCAAACCTCCAAAACTGGAACCTCACCATCAGATAGAGTTTAACGTCATTCCCAGGACATGTAGACCCGCAGCCACCGCCTTCTAGCATCCATATGATAAAAAGGGGTTGGGGCTTGCCATAAGGGTTGGGAAAATCCTATAGGTGCTAGGGCTTGATGTGACCAGCCGATTGATCGGAGGGGGCCTCTCTCACCCCCCGTCTAGCCCAAGATAGGGCCAAAGTGGAGTATTGCATGTCATGAATTGCTCATCGACCTGGGCTCTATCCTTAAGCATCACGGGTCGTCACCCACGGCCAACAGGTGGCCCCATTGGGGGAGTCTTACCTCTCTGCAGAGGTGCAGTCGGTGCATTCTAACGCCACAGACGACAGGGCGGTTTTAATATTGTTTTTAAGTCAACTGTTACACTTGTACATTAGACGAAGTTTTAATTATGTGAGAATATTTGACGGATTGTTAAAATTTGTAAAGTCAACTGACGTCATCAATGATTCACGCAAACGTTGACCAATCAGCAGAAAGAACAAAGTGAAAATGAAATTTTGTAAAGAGTGTAAAGAGATTAAAGCGACACGTTTATCCGAAGAAAGTTGAAAAATAGACGAAAATTTTGGCGTTGAAGGTGAGAAGATTAGAACGGTAAAGAAACATTCTTGCAATTTTTTGTTTTGGCTCCAGGAGTTTTTCAGGACTTTTCAGACGCAATTTGATTATTTATTTCCGTCGTCTACTGCGATCGTTCTCACAGAAATGGTTTCGGTTAACATGGTGGAAGGGTTAATGGCTGTTGTCTAAGTAGAATTGGTAATAATGCAATTAGAGGATAACGTTATAATTTGTCGCGGGGTGGGGTGAGGGGGTCTTGGAAGCTAAGAAGGCTTATCAGTTTGGGGTTTGACATTGGCGGTTTCTTTGAAAACGCCGCTAAAGTGCAAAGGAATTTTCATAAAGTCGTTCGGGAAAAGTGAATTTAACGTCTACAGATGATATTTTTTCTTCTTATAAAGTTAAGGTAATTGTTCTGAAGCACCGAGTGACAAAGACGAAATATTTACCAGAAAATAAAGTAGCCTCAAGATTTATTTTAACAGTGTTCAATCTAAAGAATCATTTACCCAACTTAACACATAAATTATTCTTAAAATGTCATATATTATATATATATATATATATATATATATATAATATATATATTAATTTTTTACTTGAAGGCACTTACAACGCATGTATCGCATAAAATTCGATACTTTTTCTTATAGAAAATGAACTTGACACAAGTGTAATCCCAGTAAGGATGGTCGATGTGTAGAAGTACAGACTGTTTCGACTTTATTAAGTCATCATATATGTATACAGTATTAAGTTCATATAATATATATATATATATATGTGTGTGTGTGTGTGTGTGTGTGTGTGTGTAAAATGAAAATGGAAGTGATCCGACGGTATGTTGAAAAAAGAAATAAAGGAAAGAAAGTATACAATGGATGAAATAGGATATTTTAATCAATTTTACTTATACGTGTTTCGGTCAGGAGTTTATACATGTGTACATTATTCAAACTATTATTATTTTTAAATAACCATATGAAATGAAATAATAATAATAGAAAAAATCTAGAAATGTTCCGCACACAAAGAAAATACGACCTTCATCAGAGTAAATGTTTATTTTTTAAAAATGAAATTCGTTGGAAAGAGGAGAACTGTTCGAAAAAGTAACTTAAAAAAAAAATCACGTTCAACCGCGGTCGAGAAAGACGGTTAATGACGTCATGTCGAATGCGACGGATTTTGACGCAGAGAGATGATGGTTGGAATGAAGTTTTGTGGAATTCTAAATTTTCAAAGCATGAGGGGTTTTATTTATTTATCTTTTTTTAATTTTTTTTTTTTTAAATAGAAATCATACGTATGCGTGATTTGTTGGTGGTTAATTTATTAATTTATTAATAAAGTCATTATAGTAATTTTCTAATTAAAATTGTTGTTTTAGTCAAATCAAATTGAGTATTTAAATATGTTAGAGAACGTAAAACAAATGTGCTATTTCATGTTACTAGGAGGAGAGTAGAAACAATTATAAAGACTTTACCCTTGCATTATAATATTCCTTTCAATATATATATATATATATATATATATATATATATATTATATATAATATATATAATATATATGGGGTGCACATAAGTGTGTGTGCGTGAGTGAGCATATACGCACTAATTTCTACACCAAGCTGAGAAAGACAAAAATTCTGCCCACAAAAATACACACATATATAAATAAATTGGAAACACGTGGTGTTATGATTAAATCATGGGAAATGGTCTCGTCGCCCCGAGTTCAAATTCTACACGTGGAAATTGCATTTTCATTTAGTGCCACCATCAGGGATGATGTGTCCCAGTTTTTCAAATTATATTAATGGATGTTGGAGGCTGGAAGTGCATGTGTAAAATTGAGAACAAAGTTTTTTTTG
>CM042169.1:67355184-67397684 GCA_023376005.1 Doryteuthis pealeii
GCTAAAGTAGCCTGGATATGGAATTAACACCTGTTTACTAAGCAGATAGTGCTCAATATCATTGATAGTGCGTTTATATTTGAGTTAAAGTAGCGTGGACATGGAGTCAACATCTAGTTTCTGACGGTTTCTCGCTTATGTGATCTTCAGACCAAAATAAGATCGCATAGGCGAGAAACTGTCAGTAAACAGGTGTTATTTCCATATCCAGGCTACTTTAGCTCATATATATATATATAATATATATATATATATATATATATATATATTGATGTCGAAACACGTGTCTGTAGATGACTATATATGCTCCCCCATCCTCCTGGGGTTGAGCACTTTGGAGGGGATTTCGCTGACGACCGCCAAGGTTGGGAATGTTGGAGACACCCCTCCATCAACATTGCTCCCTGCGTCCACTCCTGACCCGAGTCCGGTAGCTACCTGTTAGGGTCCCATCTATGGAACAGTTACAATAAGAAAAATGTATTTTTTAAAATTCTTCTAGTTATCCATTAGACAAAATTGATCTTATTCAAAACTTTATCGATCATTTAAATGACACCACTAGGTGATATGCCGCATAAAAACAAAAAAAAAACCATAACCAAACCAACACCAAAACTATACGATATCTCGATGGGTTCCGTTTTAATAAATTTTGTAAAAAAAATGCTGCCACACACACTCACACAACACAACACACCTACACAACAAAACCACACACACATTACACATACTACACACACACATATATATCATTATTATTATAATGTTAAGTAGTTAAAAATAGAAAAAAAGTAAATAAAACATAGTATTTTCAAAACATATATTGCATTGTCAACATGCCTTCAAAAAATGTCTTATTACAATTACGTACCATATTACGTCTCATACATCGAATTGATCCACTACCAAGCGTGGATAAGTACTAATTTATGAGAAAAAAACACTAGTGACTTTTTAAAAAACTGCTCTAAACAAGCGCGTGAAGATTGCAGTTATTTCCGAAAATCTACTAATATGTTTAGATATTTAAAAAAAGAAGAAAAAAAAACTAAAAAAGTAAAATAAACATGTTTTTCAACATATATGCAATTGTCAACTGCCTTCAAAATAAATTGTCTCATCATCTCTCTCTCTCTCTCTTCTTCTCCTTCTCTCTCTCTCTCCTCTTCTCATATATAAATATATAATAATATTATAATACACTCTATAAATTAACCATATACTAATAAACTGAGTAAATTACATGTATATATAATCACTTATTCTATATATAATACTCTTCTATATATTACTATATTATGATAATATTATATAATATTCTACTTTACTATTATATTCTATTTATTATTATATGCTATATACTTATATATATATATACGTAATATATATAATAATCAATATATATATATGATACACTCGGACCCATCTAGAGACTTGACAGCAAAGTTTGTCGGGTCGATCCCGACCAGAGTAGCTCCCTGAAAATAACGTCCTAGCTGCACTGAGAGGGTCTAAACCCGAAACGCACGCGTCTGTAGATTGCCTTAATTCTCCCTCACGCTCCCTAATTTTTTCCAAGTGGTTTGAGCACTCGTCATAGAACAGGACTAAATTGTCGAAAAGATTCACCGCTTCGGTGAACAACTAGTCTTCACTTGTTTACAAGTAGAACCCTGTGAGTTAAATTTCCGGTGTAGAAATTATAGCGATTATTCTGCCTGTAGAATTGCTTTATAATATATAATATATATATATATATAGTAGTATAACTAAATAATATACATTATTATATATATATTGAGTGTTCACACATATTTTTAATTTAAAGACCCTTTTATTCATCTGGCTATATTTCAAAGCTGACAAGAGAGAAAGAATGTAGAAGGCATAACTGTGTGTTATTCCGTTTGTACAATTATATATCAGTAACCTTATCCATTCACTTCTAGCACTCATATAGTATATATTATATTCGAAAACGCCACAACAGCACACAACTCACCACACCTGAGCACACTACATATTCATATAATAATATACTTAATAGCAACATACGTAAAATTCCCATATATTCAATATAGAAAAAAAGAGTAAAGAAAATAAATCAAGAAAAAAACATTCGCACACGCACACATTTCGATGTTACACAAACATTGTAGTGCAAGTGCTATGTGTGCAGTCTATTTTGTTGGTGATAAAGGCATTCATAGAGAACGAAAGTATATAAAATATTCATAGCAATGATATTCTATACAAAACACAGTAGTACAGATACACCTACATACATAACAAATAATACACACACACAACGCACCACACACCAACTCACACACACATACACAATAAGAGCTAAATACTATTTCCTACAACACAAACGACAAGCAAACAAATACACACACAAGCGCTCAGAACACTCACTCACTCACACACCACCACACACATGCACACACACACACACCACACACAACACAACCACACATAATATAGCTATATAATATATTATTTATATTAATATATATATATATATATAATCACCAAAGGATATAATATCATAGCATTACATTCTGATACAAGAACACACTGCACAGACCAAATGCACAAGCCACAAGACCCACACAGACGCACACACTCCCACACAAAAACACACAACACAACACACAGACACACATATATATATGTTATACATATATATATATATAGGATATACATAATTATATTATATATGTACTACCATATTATATATTATATTATATAAAATTATATTATATATTATATAATATGAACCAAGGTATATAATATTCATAGCAATACACTACACATTCACCACTATAAACAGACAACCACAAGGTATACACTCACACGCAACTCCTATATAGTAATATATATAAATATATATTATTATAATATATAGATATATTGTATTGTAGTGTTCTTTGCTGTGAGCTTATATGTGTGTGTGCTGCCTAATGTTGGTGTGCTTGTGTGTGTGTGTTTGTGGGTGTGTTATGGCTTGTGTGATGTCTGTCTCTGCTTTCTCTCTCTCTCTCTCCTCTCTCTCTCTCTCTCTCTCTCTCTCTCTCCTCTCCTCCCTCCCCTCGCTCTAGTGACTGGTGTGCGTATTTGCTCCAGAAAATATTTGTATATATTTCATTAGCGCAAATATGATACGGTAAAAGAATAATAATAATAAAGAGAGAGAATGAAGACAGAGTATCAGAACAGAACAGACAGACAGACAGAGCAATCAGAGCAGAGAACAGAGAGACGAGATATTCAGTCTGAAAAGGGGTAGAGACAGGAGAAAAAGAGAATAAAATGGAAATATCTGAAATCGATCATCCCAAGACTCCAGATTGTCATTGAAATAGATTTGCTTTATTATTTTTTGAAGGGGTCTGGTGTCGGTGATGGGGTCATACGCCACCTTACACGAATCGAACACTTTCCCCAGCCGCCCCAGACTCACCTCTCCTCACCTCCCTCACTCCTTTAGCAGCACTAAGCAATCCCAGAGAATGTTTTGTGATTCACTTTAAGGAAAGGAAGCGCTCTTATAATTTTGTGGCACGAAACAGCAGAGGATTAATAATAAATCGGCATCAAAGAACAGAGAAGAAGCGTAAAAAACACACAAGAAAGGAAATTGAGGTCACTTCGAAAAACAAAGTCGTAATGCTCGATGGAATAATTGGATAATTTAAATCTCGACTAATGGTACATATATGCTCAACAACCGTATACTCTGTCACACAAAATTCAATATCACCCAATATATACTATAATATATATAATATAGATATAAATATAATAATATATATATATTTGCTTTTTGTGTGATCATACAATGTTAAAATAATTAGATTCCCAAATAAAAGGACTTGATTAATAAAAAGATGAGTTCCTAAGGAAAATGTATGCATAGATTACGCAATGCATTAGAATCTCATTATTTGAGATTGTGTGTTTTCTCTGTAACCGAAACTATATTCCTACATCAATCACAACTCTTAAGTTATTGACATCACATTCTCCATGTTATATTTTTATTAACCTCAATTATAATAAATTGTCTTACATTATTCAAATACTGTTAACCATATCTTACATACTGAAGAACATGGAATTATATTATATATACAAAAAAATAGCGTTTAACATGTAAACGAAGGCTAACTTTGCATATTAATATAAAACAATCGAATTTTAATAAATATTGCTTAGGTATTATTCGATTTCTAACCGTTTGGTTTTATTTAATGAATAAAGCAAAAAAATCTCTTCAATAATCTAAATCGAGATCCATTACAAGATAATTAACTGTATTATTCTTTACTTCCTCTTTATAACTAAATAACTTAAATTAGAAAAAATAACAATGAAATACAAGTGATGAAGAGTTAATTTCAGTTTTCCACTTTCATTATACTCCTCTCTGTTTTCTAAATCTCTTTATTATACTCCTTCCTGTTATTCAAAGCTTTTTTATCTGTTATCTTCATTTAGTTTCCATTTAGTCCTTTCTAAGTTGAATACAAATATTTTATATACATCAAAAAACTAAATACTTGCACCCGGAGGCATGATATATTTAGCTTATACCAATAAGATAAAATTAATCAATAAAGGCATAATACAGTAAAAATTATGATAAAGCAATAACAAAAAAAAAACACTAGAAGAAATAAATAAATAAATAAATAAATAAAACTTAGCCAAAATCAGACAAACTGACCCCTAAGGCTAAAGGAGTAAGTTGAGAGATAGTGGTAAGGTAATAAAAATATAAACAATTACAGTACACTACTAGATAAAACATGAATCACATGAATGTCATAAATAGGGGATTTAACCCCAACACAAAGTAGCAGCCCTGTAAACCCATAGTATAAATTCAGGAATTATGAAGAAAGTTACTAATCAACGAGCTATATGAGAGTTCAGTAACCGAAATAATCCACTCAGCTCCCCTGATAAGGGTATAGTAACACCGAAACTGGTTGATATTAACTTATTATAATATATATATATATATACTATAATATATATAATATAAAGACATTTAAGCCATGAACAAATCACGCCTGAAGAGTACTAAAAGACCAAAACTATATAAACACGGATATCACTAGCTACAATAAAACATCCCCCTGTATAACATCCCGTATTTTTTACCTTTTCTCACATATTGCGATAATTTTCTATTTCTCCATATATTAATAATTTATTATATATATCTATATACTTTCATACATATATATATAATATATAATATATATATAGAATAAAATATATACAGAAGGAAACTAAAGTATCGATGGTCTAAAGTCAGACAGAGGGGAGTCTTATCTTTTCAACTTGCTCTAGACCAAGGAGATTGTGTTGAGTTTGAGGCGTGTGCCAGCCTATAATCAGCTCTCACTTTACCGCTACTCACACGTGGAGTTAACAGATTGCCGGAACGAACCCTGAACTTAGTCCTAGGACCCCTAACGACTGAGCTAAACCAGGCCCTATATATATATATTATAATAATATATATATATATATATATATATATATAATATATATATATATATGATTATTGTTTAGTTTCGTGCATCTTCACGGTTACGTCACTATATATCCTCCCTGCAGCCAAGTGGAATATATACTCAGACCACCGATTTAAATTTATCCAGTCACACAATAATATATATATATTATATATATATATATATATATATATATAATATATATATTTGAGCTAAAGTAGCCTGGATATGGAATTAACACCCGTTTACTAAGCAGATAGTGCTCAATATCATGATAGTGCGTTTATATTTGAGTTAAAGTAAGCGTGGACATGATTACATCTAGTTTCTGACGTTTCTCGCTTATGTGATCTTCAGACCAAAATAAATCGCATAGGCGAGAAAACTGTCAGTAAACAGGTTATTTCCATATCCAGGCTACTTAGCTCTTATATAATATAATATATATATATATATATATATATATATATATATATATATTGATAAGTCGAAACACGTGTCTGTGTGACTATATATGCTCCCCCATCCTCCTGGGTTGAGCACTTTGAGGGATTTCGCTGACGACCGCAACTAAGGTAAACGCAACGCTCGCCTATAAAAGGTTGACCTTCTATGGCGGCCTTTACATACATACAGATGTGTGTATTCTCTATCTTCATTTCCCCAGAGTCCTCTGCCAGCATCCAGTATCCACGCAGAGTTGGTCAATGTAGTCCTGCTGGACGGCCCACATTATCAAGTCCATGTGCTGTTTCCACAGGAAAAGTCGCGTACGAGTTCGGACTTGCTTCTCACTTAGTCCTGCCTGTCTTCTTCGTCTCACTCGGAATGGTTAGTGATTAGGGGCAATGACCGTACAGTGCTCCGTGTGGTGTTCTTCCACAAATGACCTAAAATAATAAGACCTCTAATGTATTTCTTGCTGGGCGGCCCACATTAGCATGTCCAGTGCTGGTTTCAGGAGAATGTTGCGTAGAGACTCCTGCTTCTCCAGCAGTCCCTGCCTGTCTTCTTCGTCTCACTCGGATGTTGTGAGATGTTGGACAAGAACCGTACAATTTGCTTCCTTTGGGATGTTTGTTTCTGGTTAAGTATCTGGCAGCCATCCTTCGTTCCAGATGTAATGAATAAAAAAGGATAGGAACCAATAAACAACCGGTGTTAACTGATTCCTTGTCAATCCGTCGTCCAAGGGAATCACATATGTCAATAGAATCAATCTCAAGATGGATCTCTATTAATAACAGCAGACAGCAGACAGCAGCAGGCCAGTGGTTGCAATAAGAATCCTTCCTCAGGTCACGTGTTATAGTCGAGTCTATAAGTAGAAGTTGACCATTTACTTATGCCTTATATATCAAAAATAAATTAAACAGTTTCCCCACTGACATCACAAATATAATAGGACGTGCTGGTTAGTCAATAGACCAGGGCTCCTAGAGTGCTATCGGACCAATGATATGAAGATCTATAACGAGAAATATTTTCCTCATTGGCCATTTCTGCTTAGTCCTGAATTTTTTTTGTGAGCATCCTATTGTTTATTTGGATATGACCGTCGTCTATATGTTTTGCTATAATAAGAAAATTTGGTGTTAAATGAACAAAAACCGGTTATTGAATGTTGCCTCGTCTGTCCAACCATCAACTTTGGAAAGGTGTCGTTCAGATAGACTGTAAGTTTATTATTGAAACATCAAGCACCTCTCTTTTCATCAAATAGACAGACAAATACATCGCATTAAAGTTGAAACAATTATCTGTCTATATATCTATATATCCCTGTCTATTCATATCTATCTACCTATCTATAGAAGTCTGTTAATATCTATGTTTCACAGTCTATTGTTATGTATATATCTATCATATCTATCTATCTATTGACTACAGAAGTCTGTTAATATCTATCTATTTTTCTACCACAGTCATCTCATGTATCTATCTATCTATCTATCTATCTATCTATGATCTTAAATATCTATATATCTATAGCAATGATAACTATCTATGTTTCACAGTCTAGTCTATCTATCTTTCATATAGAAGTCGGTTATTACCCTATCATCTATCACGTCTATCTATTCTTATCATTATCTACAGAAGTCTGTTATATAATCTATCCTATCTACCACAGTTCTATTCTCATCTTATCTATCTACTATCTATCTCATCTATATGAAGTTAATATCTATGTTTCACAGTCTATTGTTATACTATCTGTCTATCACTATCTATAGAAGTCTGTTCATATATATATATATCATATATCTCTGTCTATCTTATCTATCTATCTACTCTATCTATCTATCTACAGAAGTCTGTTAATATCTATCTATGCTACCACAGTCTATTCTCATCTATCTATCTATCTATCTATCTATCTATCTAAATATCCTATATATCTATAGAATGTTAATATTTGTTTCACAGTCTAGTCTATCTATCTTTCTATAGAAGTCGGTTATTATCATCGTATCAATTCAGTCTATCTATCTTAATCTATCTATATATAATATATATATATCTATCAACAGAAGTCTCGTTATATCATGCTATCTCCACAGTCTATTCNACTAAAGGTAAACGCAACGCTCGCCTATAAAAGGGTTGGAGCACCCTATGGCGGCCTCTTACATAATACAGATGTGTTTATTCTCTATCGTTCATTTTCCCAGAGGTCCTCTGCACAGCATCCAGTATCCGCGACAGAGTTGGTCAATGTGAGTCCTGCTGGACGGCCACATTATCATGTCCATGTGCTGGTTTCCACAGGAGAATGTCGCGTACGAGTTCGGACTTGCTTCTCCATTAGTCGCCTGTCTTCTTCGTCTCATCGGATGGTTAGTGAGATAGGGGCAATGACCGTACAGTGCGTTCTGTGGTGTTGCTTCCACAAATGACCTAAAATAAATAAGACCTCTCAATGTATTTCTTGCTGGGCGCGGCCACACATTAGACATGTCCATGTGCTGTTTCCAAGGAGAATATTCGCTAGAGTTCGTCCTGCTTCTCCAGCAGTCCTGCCTGTCTTCTTCGTCTCACTCGGATGGTTTGTGAGATTGTGGACAAGAGATCATACAGTTGCTTCCTTTTGGAGTGTTTCCCACAACTGACATCAAAAAAATAGGACGTGTGCTTATCATATACCAGCTCAGGGTGCTTCACTGAAATCCTGATATAACAGTTAACAGACGATTTTGGCTTTTTTTTAAATTATAAAACTAACCCCTAACCCATACCTCTAACCCTAACCCCTAAAGCAAACAACCCAGATTTGACGGTGTAAACTGAAAAATGCTCCTATGAAACGAGATCACAAAACAGCGGGGGGCAAATAAAGTCATATGTGATCCCAATTTTTAAGGCGGAAATTGACAGCTACACATTAGCTGTTTTATATGAATCCAACTATTTGCTATGGTTAAAATAATGGGCAGACTAGGGCTCTTTAAACCTTAGTATCCCAACTGGATCAAGAGAAAGAAATTTCTGAATCCAAGCCAACAATAAAACTCTGAGGGGTAATTTACAATTGGTGATGGAGGAATAACATTTGCTTTGATATATATATATATTTACCACCCCCTCCACATGTGACACAAGGTCAATTCTAGGTGCGAGTTTACACATGAATTCAAGTTTTTCTGTCTCTTGCTTAACCAAGGTTGAAAGAGTCCAGTCTGCCCAGTATCTTACCCCAAGCTAGAGGGAGGAGCCAGATGGATGCATTTACCTCCCAAGGGTATTAACGCTATATGAAATGTAGGACAGCCTCGTCTAGGATTTGAACTCTAGGTTGACGAAGTCCATCTCTTAGCGCATTACCACCATGTGACCCTCATCAATATGTAATTGTAAGCCTAAACTAGATTGGAGGTGCGGCAGTACCTGTGGCAAAGTGGCTAGGGCTTGGACATTGTTAGTGAGTGAGTTCAAATTCCAGTTGCGCCAATACGTTCCACTTTCAGAAATTCATGAAAATGCATGGAAAAATTACATTTACAGAGGAAAACTGCATCTGGGAAAATCATTTACGAAGAGAACTGCATTGAATTCAATCATTTTTTACAAGGAAACTGCATTGGAAAAAATCATTTTTACAAGGAAAATGCATTGAGAAAATCATCTTACTATGAAAATGCATTGGAAAATCATTTTACTATGATGAATATTGGACATTGCGAAAATTGATTTTACTATGAAAATGAATTGGAAAATTGATTTATTATTGGAAAATGCATTTGGACAATCATATTTTACTATGAAAAAGCAATTGAAAATGATTTTTACTATGAAAATGCATTGGAAATCGCTTATGAGATCACCTTTGCTTTCTCAGCAGTGTCCCAACATCAGTCTTTCCGGTCTACTCGGATGGTATTGGTGTGATATTGTGGTCGGTAGTCATCACAGCTGCTTTTTCTCGTCAGGTGCTGTTTCCACATCTTGTTCAGGATCACCCGCAGCATTTTTGTGCAGCTTCCCATCTAGTTTATTTCTCTAGTCGCTTAGTTAGGGTCCAGGTGGTGCAGCCATACCAGCAGTACTTGACACGGGACAACGGGCCTGGAAGCCCAAACCAAATTTATCGATGTATATTTTTACTACATATAAATAAATATATATATATATAACATAATTACCATAACACACACGCACAACCACACATTCATAAACACATAAAATTAATGCCACAATACTTTTTTCGATACAACACACACACACCGCAAAAAAAAAAAAAGATATTTGACGTCATATTTCAAACCGTCCATTTTCAATGTACTTTTTTTTTCTCCAGACTTCCAAATTTTTAAACAAAACTGATTATACAAGGGGACTATTTACTGCTCTTTTCTCGTTATCTTGGATAAATTTATTTTATTCACCTTCCATTACCAAAATAAGCTCTTCTTGATAGATGATCTAAATAATAGCACTCGAACACTTGCAGCTGTGGCCCATAACCACTTACACTCACTCATTATAAACCTGTGTTTTTTTCAATATTTTTCTCAAATATTACAACATACTGTTGGGATTTCACTTCCTTTCCCTTCACACACACATATATATATATATTATATATATTAATGAGAGTTTAATACATGACATCGATTTTGGTTATATTATTTACTTTATTTACTTTATTATAGACAGGGATTATGAACTTACGAGATATAGGATTAATCTCAGTAATCAATGACATATCTGATTTGTTCAAATTAACTCTTGACATCAATTTAGGCAGAAAATAACAGGATTTCTAATACAGAAATTTCCCACAACCCCCCTCCTCCTCCTCTCCCACCTTTATAATATCAATGGTATTTTATTTTTCTACTTGGCTGCGATTTATTTTACTGTTTTTTTTGTTTTTTTTCTCTAAAGTCTGCTCTCATTAATTGAGAGAGGGAAAATTATCTTTGCTATTTTAGTTTCAGAACGAATGTTCAGAATCTGTCTAAAACACTTCACCAAATAAAAATGATTTGAAAATAGAAACATTTTATTTCAATTTAAAATCTATTTAATCCCTTCAAATGCACAAATATTAGGAATTATATCTTTTTACTTTTTAATTTTCCCCTTTTGTTAATTAAGAAAAAAAAAACCTTCAATTCTGTATTTTTAACAATGCTATCTATAATAGAGCCATCCATTGTATAAAGGTTTATAACTATTTCAATCCTCTTCAAATGCAAAATTAATTGGGTATATTCATTTTATTACTTTTTCAATCCCTATTTGTTAATAGGAAAAGAAAAAATGTCTTCTAGCGCAAATATGCACATGTACAATTTCATTACATCTCTAATAATCTTCACTTTTCTATTTTTGATCTATTACATGACCTTTCTCCCACAAACCATATAAAATTTTTTCTAGAGTAAATTAATTGGATGAGAGGAAGGAAGATTCATTAATTATTGGAATCAAATGTGATTTTTTTTGAAGTTGTTATAATAATTTTTTATCTTTTGTCGGCTACAAACTGTCATTAAAAAAAAAGACCTCAAAATATGATTAGCAACATCGAATAATAACAGAAACTTATCTGCAGACATACTAGCTCCTACAATATGCAAAATCTGTTTGAAAATTCCATGAAATATTGGCGTACAATTAAAATGGTAATTCCTTGTGTAAGAGGTGAAAGTGAGGAAGAGGCTCTCTGTGATTGGAATACCAATCACGTATGAGTGCCCAAGAAGTTAGGTGCAAAATACAAAATCTCTGGAACAGACAAAGATTCCCACCAGCAGTTGCAGGACGCAGTGACATTAAGAGCTCTCCGAGACTCAACCTATAGATATATGGAAAATTCCATAGTTAATTATCTCCCCCTTGCGCCAGGGGGAGAATTCGCCAATCATCGTATGTTAGCGCCCAAAACCAAAAACTTCACTTATTGAAAAAGCATGTTACTGGACGAGAGACGTAAAAACAAAACGCGCTCATCACTTAGCCCAAACAGGGCGGACTTATCACGGAGCACCCACTGAGGGTAGTCGCGTTAAATAGCGGCGTCCTCTACCATTTTCCATTCAGTCACTTAGCCCATATATACAAGGCTTACTTATCGCATAACAGTTACGGGAGGAGAGACTAATAGAAACAAACAAGCTTCTCATTTACCAAAACAAAACAGGCCACTATCACAGAAACTCTACAACCATTCTCACTCTTAAGGCATGTATTCTGCACTACGTAAAAAACAAGGTACCAATAGGGCCACATTACAAAAAACGAGAACTTAACTGAGGACGAGTAGCCGTTTACAACATTTCATACGACGAAAAAGATACCGTTATCACCATACTCCAAGAGAAAATTACTAATCAATAGCTCGTAGCATACCATTTAATTTGCAAACAACTTTTAACTGTAATTTTGTCAATACAAATCTTGCATACTTTCGTCGTTTGTTCCTTCTTTGTCCGGAACAATTTGCCTACAATTACAGAGAAATAAGAGCTCCTGGAAAACTGTAAATACTCTAGAAGATACCAGATATCTACTTCGGTAGTTCCCCTTAAACTCAACTTATACATAGGGAAAAAACTTATACTGCTTATTCATTGTTTCATGGGCTCTAATAAATTGTTAGAATTAATACGAGTATTAATTCATTATTTGTTGCTGTTAGCCTCTGTAGAATTAAATGCTACTATACTAACCACCAATTAACCCCACCACAAAAGTTGACAATACACTATTGATGACCAAATATGAAATTCACACATGAAGGGAGATAGAATTTAATGAATGTGAAATTAGATTGGCTTTTCGGCTTTTCCGGTTGTTTTACGGCAATATCAACCTCTCAGTGGGTCATTTAATGCCGATAAAAGTTCTGAAATAACTTCATTTCTCCAAGATAATCAATGGTCATTATTACAACATGTTTTTACTATTAACCATAGATGCGGACCTACATGGATACCTCCACTCCCAGTCAGAGTGGACCAGGGAGCAATTGGTGGAATGAAGGCGGGTGCTCCACACATCCCCAAACCTGGAAACGTCACACAGGATACAGTTAACGTCTTGTTCCCAGGAATGTAGACCCTCAGATTCCGCTCCTTCTTTCTAGCACACATATTGATAAAAAAGGCGTTGGTGCTTGCATAAGGCAATAGAAGCTGGGGACAATCATATAACAGTTTAGGGCTGACATGCCCAGTGATTGAGGAGGGGGCCTCTGGACCGTCCGTCTAGCCTTAAGTAAAGGTCTAAGTACGGAGTTTTTGCAGGTCATTGACTGTCATCACCAAGACTCCGTCCCTTAAGCATCACGGGTTGCCACCCCGGCCAACCATTTTTTGCGGGGAATCTTTCCCCTTCTGCAGAGGTTTGCAAGTTGGTGCATTCTAACGCCCCACTGACAGGGTGGTGAAATTAACATTTGAAGCATAATTAACATTCAATGTGGAAAACTTTCAGGGAATGTTTGATGTTGAAACCCACTTTCAAATATGAGCGATGAAAGTGTATTGTAGGGATTATCTTCCCTTTGCCTGCGCAGAATTGTTTCTCGCTGTGTATGCCGTTTGTTCCACTAGGGGACCTCTGGTATATAAGCGGCTGGATTCAAATTGCTTCCTTCTCTCTTTCTTACTGCTCTGAACGAGCACATGCGTTTTAAGATTATGTCTACCCCCTTCTCGGTGGTGCTTGGCCCCCCTTTACATTACTGTACGTCTTTTCATACAAATGGACTATCCTTTAGTTCCATGTCCTGTAACAGTTATATCTTATGTACATTTGGGTATCTATTATTATACCTAAATATTGTATCTGGTTTTACCATTCATGAATTGTGTCCTTTTATCTACTTATCTTATATCTTATTTGTTATCTTAATGTATCTAATGTACTTTAATGTATGCTTATTCTCATTACATGTGGCTGTACCACCGATTAAATGTTATGTTCAAACAACTTTTGGAGCTGTTGCCTTTGCAATTCATAAACTATTGAATCTCTACAGTATCTAAATAAGCACGGTATCCATAGTATAATGGTTTATCTTATTTAAAGCATCTTAAAAATAATTGGAGGTACACTGTACATTAGCCTACATAATGAAAAACCTCTCCCTTTGTTTGTTTCACTTTGAAGAAGCCCATTATTTTTGTTGACCAGTTTCATTTCTCACCGTTAAATCTCCCACTGAAATACGAATTGTAATTGAATCAATACAACTGCATCGTTTTAACACAAAAATATCATAAAAATGTGTTCTAATTGTGGCTTGCGCATATTGAAATTGAACCTTAATTGTTATTAAGGAACACACATATTTACCACTTTTGTGTAATGTTGTCTTTAAGAGGGTTTTTAATTTACACACCAATCCCTATCCACAATGCCTCTCATATAACCTTAAACAGACTCTATTTTGGACCATATACCAATTGGCATGATATAACCCAGACTGATTGATCTATGCCGTAAAATCAGCCAAACCAACCATAACCAAAGAAAACTAATTAGGCTGTACCTATGGACTACGGTAGTTTTGACGATAACACGCACTAAATTCAATCTGATCGATTTTCTGGATTTTCCAGATTTTTGCAAGGTCGGATTATTCAATACTTTTTTTTTATGAAACATAAACTAAAATGTCTGAACAATACTAATGCCGTTCTTTGATTATTTATATAAAATCCACAAAATAATAATTTGTACCTGGACAATAAATACTCCAATTTTTTTTCTGTATTTTTTGACTGGTACGCAGAAATTAAAACACAGCGTCGTCTGATGAACAATAGTATAATATAAGTTAATATATATAAACAACTCTGAAGATGACTTTTTCATAAATCGAAATATTGATTCAGCTGTAGCTATAGAGTATGATGTTGAATGTTTCACTTTGAACGCATATTGTGTGTTTTCATATCCTTCTATCATATACTTTATAAGTTAATACTATATATATAATAATCATACTGTACAATGTGGTGTCCCGAGTGAAACGAGCTAACACATCATATATATATATACTATATATATATGTCTGAATTCGACCAAATCCCCAACACAACTATCTCTACAGCGGAAACTCTCAACCACCTTATCCAAACCGTCATCCATACAAATTAAGGGCTCTTAAGGACGTGCCTCAAGGACATCTAAAGACTACACTCTTTTCTGTGTGAGACTGGGAACGAGTATGTCTTCCAGACTTGGCCTGGTGAGTCATCTGAGAAAACACAAGACATACAGTTCTAAATGCTCACTAGCACCACTATGAAACGAGAAAAAAAAAACAAAAAAAAAAAACAGGGAAATGGTTCTTACTCGAACACGATGGTTGATAGCCAACATATAGCAAAGTTTGTTGGCAGTATCAGCTGGACAGTGAGGAGTCTATTTCCTCTTTTCACTAGCACTAGACAGGGAGATTGTTTTGCTGAGGTGGTATCGACCACACCTACTTGGTCAGTTCCCCACTTTACCGCCATATCAGATACCTAATATGTGCTACTCATGCGCTGAGTTGCAGAGGACCAGGTATCAAACCTGAACCTTGTTAACAAGTGCGCCCCTTAATATATATATGTAGAAAGTTTGTAGAAAAACAGATGTTAAAAGTTTGGCTGACCGAAATTCCGGTAGTGATCAAAAGAGCGTTCCTGGTGCCTCGTGGATTGGATATGATATCATTATATTCGTTCTTTCGTGTTTACAATGTTGCTTCGATAGAAGACCTCTTCATTATGCGCTTGGAACAGATTTCTGTTACAGGCAAAACTATTTAACATCTTAGTTTTTTCTACAAAACTTTCTACACATATTTGTCGGATTCATATCCATTTACCTTTCATATAATATATATTATATAATAATAATATATATATATATATATATAATATATATTTACCAACCATCCGCATGAGCAGGATTGCAACACAAGGTCAAATTTCTCTCAAGCGTGGCAACAGAGAAGAAAGCTGGATGCATGACAGCATGCTATAATTTAACACAAAACAAAATCGTAGAAACTCAAATTACATTTAACCCTGAAAAAAAAAAAAGGAAAAGAAATATTTTATTTGAAGAACTGACCATGACTAGATATATATATTACCAAACCCCCGCACAAGCAGAATGTGACACAAGGTTCGGAATTCTTAAGCGAGAGTTCAAAACAAGTTTGAATTCGAGAAGCTTTTCCTTCTTCCTAGACCAGTTGCCTAACCCAAGTTTAAAGAGCCCAGTCTGCCCTACTATTACCCATAGTGGCGTAGAGTTTAGGATTCATACCTTTCCCAAGGGGTATTAGCGGCTAAGTGAAATTGCAATTACCCCACATTATATATTACATATTATATTGTAAAGGGAATGAACTTAAATTATCATGGATAATGCGTTTAAAGTAGAACCGAAAAGTTACTTGGTATGATATTGTTTGGATTTTTTTACCTAAATTCCTTTTCCAATATGATAATATCATGAAATTCATTGAGAAAGATTTGGAAAACAGAAATAAAAATTTACAAAAACACAATTTGGATTCTATGTATTTAACAATTTATTAGTATATATATATATATATATATATATATTATACTTATATATATATATATAATATTATATCATTCCCTCATATACCATATCATCTTTTTTTCTCCAGACTGTCCTTGTTATTACCTTGAAAAAGGTGCGGAAGGTTCACCCTTGAAATATCGGGAATAGATTAAAACTCAGGTAACAGGCAACGGTTTGAATGTATAAAAATTCTGATTTTTTGTTCCTGTTTTTCTTGTTTTTTATTTTTTCTTTATTCCAACGCTTCCAAAAGACAAACAAACACCCCGTTCACAAGGATAACACATAATTATATACTACTATATAATATATATATATGATAATCCAAAAAGTCCAGAAGAAGAAATATTCCTTACGATCACAAGAGTTTTATTTACAACAAACTGTCGCAGTTTGAGAGCTCAATGTGTTGCTCTTAATGTTTAGGAGTCACCAGGAGCAAATATATGAGTAAAGAATAACAAAAAGACTTTAGAGATTTTTTCATTATAGTCTATTTCAGGGAGCCTTGTGCTAAGGCTCCTGGAAATAGACTATTAATGCAATCTAGTCTAATTATGTCATTCCTCCGGGTGCAAGTATTTAAGGTAATTTTATAATAAAATATGTATTAAATTAGAAAGGCTAATTGGAAACTGAAATAAATTCAGATAAAATAGATTTGGAACAGAGGGGGGTATGATGAAAAATAGAACAACTTTAACTAATCTTCCATCATTTATTACTTACTCCGCGTCTTTCATTGGTAAATTTTCCTATTATAACTATTTAGCTTAAAAGTAGAGAAGTAAAGAATAATTATAACAGCTTATTTCTTATGTTAAGGATTGCTTTTAAGATTATTTGAACCCGCGAGATTTTTTGCTGCATAATTCATGTAGATATTAAACCAAACAATTAGAAATCAATAATACTGAAGTCATATATTATTAAAATCAATTATTTTAAGATCAAATATGCAAATTAACCGTTCCAGTCATCACTGGTAAACGGCTGCTATTTTGTTTGTTAATATATAGAATACAATCTTGTTATTAGTATGTAGATTGGTCAAGCAGATGTACTAATGATATAAAACAATTTTATTAAATAAATTTGAGGTTCTTAAAATAAAAATAGAAATCAGGAGAATATGTGATGTAAATAAAAGGGAATGTGTGACGTGTTGATTAGTAATGATAGTTTCGGTTTACAAACAGGTACCAAAGCCACAATCTCCCATTATAATAAGATAATATATATATATATACTATATATATATTTGAAGTGTTGTTATGGGGTCAACGAGAAAAATTAAATATTTATAAAAAGAAGAAGGTCGAACATAGCAATAAAAGGTTTTAAAGGATTTAAATGAATTTTCAAAAATCCAACCAACCTATTTTTAGTGTATACAGATACCCCAAACACCGAACAGTGGACAGAAACAGACCATTTATTTAAACAAGTTAAAGCAGAAATTTCAATCAAATAAACCCATTCTTAACTTTCTTAATTATCAGTGTTGTTTATATAGCATATTGATTGCAATTTATTTTTTATTACATGTGTTTTTGAGTAATGGTTCGCCTGAAAAAAAAGCATGGGGTAATTTTTTTTTTGGATGTGACCTTTCTCAACTATTATCAAGAATGTTCACTTTATAACCAGTTTGATATGGATCGTTAGGCTTTATCAACTGCACCTCATCGGGATGGTTTGGGATTAGACTTTTGTCTTCAAGATATTTCATAGACTTTGAACTTGCAAAAAAAGTTTTCTGAAAACCATTTTTGTATTCTATTAACCCATGTATAATAATGAGGCAAAATCATTTAGTGCTGTGTATACTATATATATACTAGTATATATAAAATGTATATATATTGTAATATATATTCTCTTATTATGATGGAAATTGGATTTATCTGTCTGTAACCGAAAACTATTTCACTATCACAAACCCCAAAGCTCATCGGTCCGGTGGCGGGTGAAATAATTGCGTCGATCCCCGTCGGCATTCCCCCTCAAGGGGCGTTGCTACAGGCACTTGGCTGCAATAAACCCATGCCATTGCCCCTTTAAAATCGAGGGGAGTGTTGCCTGGGGATACCCCCTGGGATCGACGGCCGTTAATTATATCAAGGTCCAGTGCGAGGCCGAAGCCACTGTTGACCATATCTACATCTAATTGACATGCAATTGTCATTCTATAATATACAAACAAAATAGCGATTACAGGTGAATGGTAAGGCTAATTCTGCATATGATTCCTTAAAAAATTCATTTCAATTAAATATATGACTTTAGTATTATTGATTTCATTGTTTTGGTTTTATCTTATTGAATATGAACAAAAAAATCTCAGGGATAAATCTTTTAAAAGGAAAATCATTAAGAAGAAAATAACCCTGTAATATTATCCTTTACTTCCATTTTAACTAAATAGTAAATTAGTGAAATTTGCCAATGAAAGACGGTGAGTAATGAAAATGATGGAAGACGTTTAGTTTCAAAGTTGTTCTATTTTGATTATACTCCCTCTGTTCCAAATCTTTTTATGCATCTTATTCGGAAGTATTTATTAGGTCCTTTGTAGTACTGCTAACATATATTACTATTATATTTTAAAACTTAAAAAACTTGCACCCGGAGGGTGCATTAAATGGCTCAGTAATATTATATAATTAAAGTAACTAATAAGTCAGAAGGATAGATAACCTAGGTTTCTTCTAATGATCATTTCACGCGCATAATTCTGAGAGTCAGAATTATCCTGATGATCCGTAGGAGAAACCTATGGTATATATTCTCTGGACTCATGTTTGTTAGGTGTTAAGGGTGCCCTTGTTTTATAATTTTTTAACCAAAAATCTGAAAATCGTCTGTTAAAAATAACCGGATATTGACGGTTGTTAAGATGAAAACATATCCTTTTCTTAATCGAGATCAAAAAGGGGTGCCTAAGGTCAATTTGGTCCAATAAAACCAAATTATAATTTAAACAATATAAATTTTGAAAACAGTAACATGTTCTTCGCCAAAGGCGAATAATTTCCGCCAATTTCTCCTTCCCACCATTCATCATATAACCATCTTATAAAACTTGTTGAGCCCCCCTCCTACTAATTCCTTACTGCCTACTGTTAGTTTAAAAGAAACTGGTGTGAAGCCCCTCCTGCCTACTGCTCCTTATTGGCTTGAAAAGAGGAATGGAAACATCTTCACCAATTTCCACACCGTGATGATGGCACTACAGGTGTCAGAAAGCTCATGTAGTAAAAACCTTGGTGGATTCATACCATGGATTCCACCCAGATTATTTAAAAAAAGGCCAGGACAGTAGAAAAGGATCAAACAAAAAACTATATATATATATATAATATATATATATATATATATATATAATATATATATATATATGTCAGTCATTCACAGACACTTGTTTTTGAAGTTTCTTCTCATCAAGTTGCGGCTCGACTTTTTAACAGCTACTTCTAGCCGGGATCGAAACCCGACAGGGAATTTTCCCTTATACCTTGCGCTATCAGCGACTGTCAGTCTGAAGTGAACAATTAATTCATACATCCTTATGCGGAATGTTTATTACAACACCAGAGGAACTCAATACTGTAAACAGCGGACAGTCGAGTCAATATATATATGCATTATGTTGGTTGAACAAGACAGAGAAGAGGGAGCAGAGCGAGAGAGAGAGGACAAATACAATTATATATTGTGGTAGTATCCAGCAGGTCCTGCTAGTTATATTAATAATTACAGCAAGTATAGCCACTATTTCTTAAGCTGGAATCTAGTTAAATGTGTGGTGGGTTTAAACTTTTTTGCAACTTTCAGAAACTTTCGATTGAGGCTATGTCTTATCTCTCTCTATTCATCTATCTATCTGTCTATCTATCTATCTATAGAATGTTAATATCTATGTTTCACAGTCTATTCTTATCTATCTATCTATCTTTCTATAGAATTCGGTTAATATCTATCTATCTATCAGTCTAATCTTATCTATCTATCTATCTATCTACAGAAGTATGTTAATATCTATCTATCTATCTATCTATCATCTATCAGTCTATTCTTATCTATCTATCTATTTATCTATCTATCTACAGAAGTCTGTTAATATCTATCTATCTACCACAGTCTATTCTCATCTATCTATCTGTCTATCTATCTATCTATAGAATGTTAATATCTATGTTTCACAGTCTATCCTTATCTATCTATCTATCTTTCTATAGAATTCGGTTAATATCTATCTATCAGTCTAATCTATCTATCTATCTATCTATCTACAGAAGTCTGTTAATATCTATCTATCTACCACTGTCTATTATCTATCTATCTATCTATCTATCTATCTACAGAAGTATGTTAATATCTATCTATCTACCACAGTCTATTCTCATCTATCTATCTATCTATCTATCTATCTATCTATAGAATGTTAATATCTATGTTTCACATTCTATTCTTATCTATCTATCTATCTTTCTATAGAATTCGGTTAACATCTATCTATCTATCAGTCTATTCTTATCTATCTATCTATCTTTCTTTAGAATTCGGTTAATATCTATCTATCAGTCTATTCTTATCTATCTATCTATCTATCTATCTATCTATCTATCTACAGAAGTCTATTAATATCTATCTATCTACGACTGTCTATTCTTATCAATCTATCTATTTGTCTATCTATCTATAGAATGTTAATATATGTCTATCATAGTCTATTCTTATCTATCCATCTATCTATATATCTATGTTTCTATAGAAGTTTGTTCATATCTATCTATCTATCTATCTATCTATCTATCTATCTATCTATCCATCTATAGAAGTCTTTTAATATCTATCTATCACAGATCTTTATATCTGAGAGCGTTCTCGTGGTTCGTAGAAAGTGAGTTCGATTTCGTTCGGGTTATTACGTTCACTTTGAAACTAATATCATCGGGAAAGGTATGTACCACCACTCCAATCCCAGCTGCGAATGATAGAGTACCACTACTGTTTTTCTACAAGATTGACATTGGCATTAAATAACCCATGAAGGTTGATACACCATTAAACAAAGAAATCAGAACAAATCTATGTATCTATGTTCATATCTATCTATCCATTTTCCTATGTCAGTATGTTCATATCCATTTAACTAGTCACGTCAAGCCTTAGCAGCTATGAATTGCTCTTATGGCAACACTGAAGGTGCTAGTGTTGGCTATGTCGTTAGATTGCATCTAATGGTGAAAATCCAATTCTTGAGCACTGGGGAGTGTAGAGTAACCCTTTATCACAATTTCTTTTCTAATAATAATAATGGGTTCTAATAACAATAAAATTGAAATAAATTCTAATAATAATAATAATGGTTCTAATAACAATATAAATGAAATAAATTCTAATAATAATAATAATGGTTCTAATAACAATATAAATGAAATAAATTCTAATAATAATAATAAGGTTCTAATAACAATATAAATGAAATAATTCTAATAATAATAATAATGGTTCTAATAACAAATAAATGAAATAAATTCTAATAATAATAATAATGGTTCTAATAACAATATAAATGAAATAAATTCTAATAATAATAATAATGGTTCTAACAATATAAATGAAATAAATTCTATAATAATAATAATGGTTCTAATAACAATATAAATGAAATAAATTCTAATAATAATAATAATGGTTCTAATAACAATATAAATGAAATAAATTCTAATAATAATAATAATGGTTCTAAAACAATATAAATGAAATAAATTCTAATAATAATAATGGTTCTAATAACAATATAAATGAAATAAATTCTAATAATAATAATAATGGTTCTAATAACAATATAAATGAAATAAATTCTAATAATAATAATAATGGTTCTAATAACAATATAAATGAAATAAATTCTAATAATAATAATAATGGTTCTAATAACAATATAAATGAAATAAATTCTAATAATAATATAATGGTTCTAATAACAATATAAATGAAATAAATTCTAATAATAATAATGGTTCTAATAACAATAAAATGAAATAAATTCTAGTAATAATAATAATGGTCTAATAAAATATAAATGAAATCATTCATCGGTTAAACAGGAAGAATGAGTTTAAATCTTATAATAATGAAGATGCATGTTTACATGTATGTAACCGAAACTATTCCACAACTCAAGTCACGATTCTCTTTAGTTATTTATGTCACATTCACCATCATTATATTTTTTAAATCTCAATTACCAATAAAATTGTCTTACGTTATTAATACTGTTGGTCTTATCTACATGCTAATAACATGCAACTGGATTTATATATACAACAAAATCGCGGTTTACAATGTGAACGGGAAGGCTATTTTGTATATTGATATTAAAAAAATGATTTTAATAAATATGTGCTTGGTATTATTGATTTCTAGTTGTTTGGTTTTTTCTCATTAAATGTGATAAAAAATCTGGGGAGTGTAGAGTAACCCTTTGTTACCATTTCTTCCAGTCCCACACTGACCCGGAGTAGAAGTACCTGAAAAGGGGTCCTATCTATAGTTTAAACAGGAAAAATGAGTTTAAATCTTATTATAATTAAGATTGTGTGTTTGCATGTATGTAACCGAAACTATTCTATTACTCAAGTCTAGTTATTTACGTCTCCATCCTTCGCCATGATTTTATATTTTAAACCTCAATTCTCAATGAAATTGTTTTACATTATTATCAATGTTAATACATGCTAATAACATGCAATTGTATTTATATATACAACAAAATCGCGGTTTACAATGTGAACGGGAAGGCTATTTTGCATATTGATATTAAAAAACATTATTTTAATAAATATGTGCTTGGTATTATTGATTTCTAGTTGTTTGGTTTTATCTCATTAAATATGATAAAAAAAAATATCGGGTATAAATCTAAAAAGAAATCCATTAACAAGAAGAAATAACTCGGGCTAGCTCAGTCGGTAGAGCGTTCGGCTAGAAACCACAAGGTTCCTATTTCGATACCGGCCCTCGCCAACTCAGCGTATGAGTAGCACAGGGATCTGTGCGGTAAAGTAAGGAGCTGATGTTAGGTGTGGCGCTCCACCTCAGATGCTAAAACAATCTCCTTGGTCTAGCGCTAGTGAACAGGGAATAGACTCCCTCGCTGACTGGCTGATACCGACATTAGGCCGCCCCGACGACTTTACTTTACTTACTTCCTATGCTAACTGAATAGTTGAATTAGGAAAATTTAGCAATGAAAGACTAGAGTGTTGGAAGAGTAAGTTTCAGTTGTTCCTCTTGCGGTTTTCTGTACATAGTTATTTACTAAGCTGAGCTTAGATTTGGCACAAGGCCAGAAGTATGGGGCACCCAGTGAGAATCGAACTCACTAACAATGGCCTGCAAATCTAGCTTGCTAACCATTACACCACGTGAGGTGCCCCGGTTTTCTGTATATAGTTATTTACTAAGCTGAGCTCAGATATGGCACAAGGCCAGATTATGGAGCACCCAGTGAGAATCGAACTCACTAACAATGGTTCGCGAATCTAGCTCGCTAACCATTACACCACGGGAGGTGCCCCGTTTTTCTGTATATAGTTATTTACTAAGCTGAGCTCAGATATGGCACAAGGCCAGAAGTATGGGGCACCCATTGAGAATCGAACTCACTAACAATGGTCTGCAAATCTTGCTTTCCTAACTATTACACCACGTGAGGTGTAATGATTAGTAACATCCTGTGTCTGTTATATTTTTGAAGACATTTTCTTCACATATTGTCGGATTAATTTCCTCATCCTATTTCCATAATTAAATATGTATTATGTGTATTTTTCGGATTGTTGTCAACATCTTGATTATCACTAGCAAATATATGCACCCTCCGGGTGCAAGTATTTAAGTTTTAATATAATAAAATATGTTAAATTAGAAAGGCTAATGAAACTGAATAAGAATTCAGATAAAATAGTTGGAACAGAGGGGGTATGATTGAAAAATAGAACAACTTTGAAACTAACTCTTCCATCATTTGCACTTACTCCCGTCTTTCATTGGTAAATTTTCCTAATTTAACTATTTAGTTAAAATAGAAAGTAAAGAATAATATTACAGTTATTTCTTCTTGTTAATGGATTTCTTTTAAGATTTATCCGCGAGATTTTTGCTCATATTCATTAATATAAAACCAAACAATTAGAAATCAATAATACTAAGCATATATTTATTAAAATCAAATTTTTAAGATCAAAATGCAAATTAACCTTCCAATTCACACTGTAAACCGCTATTGTCTTGTATATATAAATACAATTGCTTGTTATTAGTATGTAGATATGGTCAACAGTCTTAATGATATAAAACAATTTTATTAATAATTGAGGTTTAAATAAAAATAAAATCATGGAGAATGTGATGTAAATAACAAAGGGAATTGTGACTTGAATAGTAATATAGTTTCGGTTACAAACATACAAACCAACAATCTCCATTATAATAAGATATACCAAACGTATCGGCCGGTGTGTCCTCCGACCTTTTTCATGTTTTTCTTGTCAAATTTAGGAAACTTTCGTGGACTCGGGAACCCACTCGTGGGACTCGGTAAATTTCTTGTCGACTTCGGATGCCTTCACAGAACATCGAACCGAACCCATTATTTAATGAACCGGAGTAGACTGTTCTTATTCCGTTAAGCATAATTATCCCATTGGATTAAATAACAGAAATAACTGAAGAAGGCCGGAGATCAAAACGACTGAAACGTTGTGTATATAACTATAGTCAGAAAAATCCAAATAATCTAAATTATCAAGCCTCATCTAAAAATTCAGACAAATATTAATTTAATTTGTTTTTCATTGTTGGATTTTTTGGGGATATAAGGCGTGTGCCAGACGGTCACTACTAAATATAGACTCGTTGACTATCACGTGACCTGAGAGATTCCATTGTCCAATCACTGGCAGTGCTGCTGCTGCTGCTGTTGTTGTATTTATAGAGGCCTGATTCTAAACTTATGTCATTGACACTCGGACCATCTTGGACGACGGACTTACAAAGAATACTATAACACAGGATACTTATTGGCTTGCTTACTTATTCACTACATCTGGAACTAGAGATGGCGGCCAGATACTTAAAAAGCAAATTTTAATTTAGAAACGGATGTTTAGAATATTGGAAACTTTAGGTGTTTCTGTTACGTTATCCCCATCTTTATAATATACATCTATATCAATTTACATACTTTTACACATATGACCATTTCCATACACTCTATACACCCACAGCCGCACATATATTTAGGCACACTCGTATCCGAATAAATTCACACAATAAATAAAAAAGAATATCTATATTTATTTTCAGTTTCAGGAAAAATCTCATAAAATCAATGAAAATTATATCCTCTACATATCAAACTGTAAGTAGAATTGATGATCGTACAGAAATAAGCGCGAAATATTTCGAGACAAGTCTTCACTGAATGGAACGGTGAAGCAATGGTCGACACAATAGTTTGAGAAGAAGGGAAAATATGAAGCGAGTGAAAAGAGATGTCGGTCGGAAATCATTTCTTTCTTTTATGAAAATCGTCTAACGTATTTTTCTGGTTTCTTAGAGACCTATATATATATATATATATATATATATATATATATATATATATATATGTATATATATGTATATATATGTATATATATGTATATATATATTATATATATGTATATATATATATATATGTATATATACATGTATATATATGTATATATATATGTATATATATATATATATATATATATATGTAAACAACACGCAGGTAATATGGGGCCGGGTTAGCTCAGTCGGTAGAGCGTTCGGCTAGAAACCACAAGGTTCCTAGTTCGATACCGGTCCTCGCCAACTCAGCGTATGAGTAGCACAGGGATCTGTGCGGTAAAGTAAAGAGCTGATGGTAGGTGTGGCGCTCCATCTCAGATGCTAAAAAACAATCTCCTTGGTCTAGCGCTATTGAAAAGGGGATAGACTCCCTCGCTGACTGGCTGATACCGACTTTAGGCCGCCCCGACGACTTTACTTTACTTTAATTATATATTATGTTTTTATAACGTTTTTTGGGCGTTATTACGAAGCATCTAAAATAAATGAATGAACTCCATGTTATGGAGTATTGGATTCACTTATTTTTTAATTATTTGTTATCATCAATTTTCGGGTTCGTTAGATACCCATTTTCAAATGAATGTTGCTCCTGTTCAACGGATCTTTTGTCTTTGTTGTTATTGACAGCGGCAGCGTCTGTAAAATATTTATAATAACGGAGTATTCCAATGTCAGCGTTCAGTCCCTCACGTGAGACCACTAAAATACAACACACACACACACACACACACACATATATATATATATATATATATATATATATATATATATATAGATGTGAGGTATCCAAAACTTGGTTGTAAGGGATGATTCTATATGAGATAACTAAGATACACTGTATTATTATTGTATGATCCAGTATGTATAAATACTGTGAATCTTTAAATCACTACAAAGAGCTCAATGTACAATAATCTTTTTAGATTATATACAGAGCAATGTTTATCTTTACAAGTAAGGAAAAACTCAACACCGTTATTCCATAATAAATTTATTTCGACCAAAATTGGGGCCTTTAATAAATCTAAGTTGATTTAACACGCAAGTACTATGTATTATATATATATATATATATATATATATATATATATATATATTACATCAATAAAACAAACACACACATACACTCGTCACGTATTTAAAATACTGTAGAAACATCTTATTATAATAGAGATTGTGTGTTTTTCTGTCTGTAACCGAAACTATATTACTACTCAAGTCACAATTCCCTTAATTATTTACGTCAAATTCTCCATGATTTCATTCTTTTAAACCCTCAGTTATTAATAAAAATTGTTTTACATTATTAATACTGTTGTCCATATCTACTACTAACATGCAATTGTATTTATATATACAACAAAATAGCGGTTTACAGTTTGAATGAGAAGGCTAATTTGCATATTGATATTTAAAATTTTATTTTAATAAATATGTGCTTGGTATTATTGATTTCTAATTGTTTGGTTTTATCTTAAGAAATATAAACAAAAATCTCGTGGATAAATCTTAAAAGAAATTTATTTACAAGAAGAAATAACTGTAATATTATCCTTTACTTCCTATTTTAACTAAATAGTTAAATTAGGAAAATTTACCAATGAAAGAGGAGAGTAATGGAAAATGATGGAATAGTTGTTCTATCTTTCAATCATACTCCCTCTGTTACTAATATTTTTATCTGCATTCTTATTCAGTTTCGTTAGCCTTTCTAATTTAATATGATATTTTATTATATCAAAAATTAAATACTTGCACCCGAAGGGTGCATATATTTGCTAGTTATATTAATAAAACAAAAATGTTATTTAAAAATATACAAATTAAACAGCAAATCAAATGCAAACATATTTTTCCTACACTATACAGGAGATTCCGTTTCTTTTATTATATATAAATACACAAACACACACACATATATATATATATATATATATATATATATATATATATGTGTGTGTGTGTGTGTGTATGTGTGTGTGTGTGTATGTGGGTGTGTGTTATTGGCTTATTTTATGCCGAAGAGGTTTTGTTTTTGTCCATTCTTGTTGATGATCTCTCCGCACCAGATATCTCTCCACCATATGTCTCCACATCAGATATCCACCCACCGAATTTCTTCCCACCAGATATCTCCCCACCAGATGTCTCCCGACCAGAAATCTCCACCACATTTCTCTTCACTAGATGTCTTCTCACCAGATATCTTTCCACCAGATGTCTCCTTACCAGATATATCCCCACTAGATATCTCCTCTACCAGATATCTCCACGAAATATCTCTCCACCAGATGTCTCACCACCAGGTATCTCCCCTACCAGATATCACCACCATATTATCTCTTTACTAAATGTCTTCTCACTAGATATCTCCCCACCATATATCTCTCCACCAGATATCTTCCCTACCAGACATCTCCACCACATTTCTCTTCACTAGATATATTCTCACCTGATATCTCCCCACCAGATATCTCTCCACCAGATGTCTCCCTACCAGATATATCTCCACCAGATATCTCCCCTACCAGATATCTCCACCAGATTTCTCACCACCAGAATATCTCTCCACCAGATGTTTCTCCACCAGATGTCTCCCTACCAGATATATCTCCACCAGATATCTCTCCGCCAGATGTCTCCCTACCAGTTATATCACCACTAGATATCTCCCCTACCATATATCCCCACCAGATATCTCTCCACCAGATGTCTCACCAGCAGATATCTCTCCATCAGATGTCTCCCTACCAGATATATCTCCACTTGATATCTCTCCTACCAGATATCTCTCCACCAGATGTCTCCCCTACCAGACATCTCCACCACATTTCATTTCACTAGATATATTCTCACCAGATATATCTCCACCAGATGTCTCCCTACCAGATATCTCCACAAGATATCTCTCCACCAGATATCTCACCACCAAATGTCTCCCCCACCAAATATCTTTCATCCAGATGTATCCCCTACCAGATATCTCCACCATATATTTCTTCACTAGATGTCTTCTCACCAGATATTTCCCCACCAGATATCTCCCCACCAGATGTCTCCCTACCAGATATCTCTCCACTAGATTTCTCCACACCAGATATCTCCCTACCAGATATCTCCAGCATATTATCTCTTTACCAGATGTCTTCTTACTAGATATCTTTCCAGATGTCTCTCCACCAGATGTCTCACCACCAGATATCTCTCCCGCAGATGTCTCCCACTAGATTCTGGCTCATTTCACTGTTGCTGACCGATATTTTTATCTAAGTACCTAACACCTTGACACGTTAATCAGTGAATTTATCTGCGTTTTTTCTTTTCTTTCAAAGCAGCCCCGCCCCGCTCGTATGCAATACACGTGATAACGTTTTTAATAAATTAAAAATAAATAAATTAACTTATTTTCTAATAATTTATTTTCTAATAATTGATTAAATTAAGAATTAAGGTTCCCACGGCGATCGGAAAAAAAGCAAAAATCGATGACTTCAAAAATGTTCATTTTAACGTAAAGAATCAGAAAAAAAAAAAAGTCTATGTTTACTGATATTCAAAAATATCTACGTTTTTAATTTCTGTTATAGAAATGTCCAAAGAAAATGTGTGTTCAGTTTTCTGTTTGGGAGCATTTACATTGTGAATGTTTTTTTGTTTTTTTTCGTGATTTTTTTTTTTACAAATCGAAGGTAAACAAATACGAGCATAATCGATCAGATCGACAATTTGTTACTCATTCCTTATTGAAGCGACAAAAAAATAAAAATAAAAACATGAATAAGAAAGAAAAATCAAACAAATATTTTCCTTGTGAAACATGGAATAATTCTTCATTTGCCTTAAACGGGCAAGGGGTCTCCAAATTTAATTACGGATATTTTTGTTTAATTAGAATTGTTCTTATTTCTTCATACATAGTTGTAAGATTTCCTTTCCTGTTATATTGATTCTCTCTATCTCTTACTGTTTCTCTTTCTCTCTTATCCCCCCCTCTCTCTCTCTCTCTCTCTATCTATCTATCTATCTCTCTCTCTCTCTCTCTCTATTTATCTATCTATCTATCTATCTATTTTTCAATATGAGGATATCCTGTTTTAACATTTTCTTTCATGTTATATTGATTCTCTATCTATCTATCTATCTATCTATCTATCTATCGATCACACACACACACACACACACACACACACACACACACTCGCTCTCTCTCTCTATATATATATATTTATCTATCTATTTTTCACTATGAGGATATCCTGTTTTAACATTTTCCTTCATGATATATTGATTCTCCCTGTCTCTCTCTCTCTCTCACTCACTCTCTCTCTCTCACTCTCTCTCTCTTTCTCTCTCACTCACTCACTCTCTCTCTCTCCCTCTCTTTCTCTCTCACTCACTCACTCTCTCTCTCACTCTCTCTCTCACTCTCACTCTCTCTCTCTCTCACTCTCTCTCTCTCACTCTCTCTCCACTCTCACTCTCTCTCTCTCTCTCTCTCTCTCTCTCTCTCTCCCTCTCTCTCTCTCTCTCTCTCTTTCTGAATAAACATATATAAACGTGAGTTCAATAATTTTTTAACTGTGTCAATTTGTCAAAAGAGTACAGCAGAATTCGAACAAGTGTATTAAAATTCGTACTTAAAGACATCATGTCAAATGAGTGGGACTGACAGGTGATGACCCAGAGATCAATTTGAGACCTTGGCTGGGATTGGACACCTACAAATGGACACACCAGTCAGGGTCGACCAGCAAATATATATATATATATATCAATCAGCCCTGTGCAGATTTTCAATGCAGCGCGGAAAAACCTCCAAGGGACGTTGACCGAAATGGACGGTTAGAAAGAGAGAGTCATGATGATGATACTTAGTCTGATACAAGGCTATTATTTTCGGGGTCCCAAAGAGAACACAAGGCAATAACAGATGTTGACAGTAACATTCAGCAATATTTATGAATTATGTGGCAATGACCGTACATATTTTCTGCGAGTGTATTGGTGAGTGCATCTCTATGTCTGCCATTCTGTCTGTCTGTCTTCCTCTCTGTGAATAAACATTTATAAACGTGTGTTCAATAATTTTTTAACTGTGTCAATTTGTCAAAAGGGTAGTGTAAAATTCGAATAAGTTTATTTGAATTCTCACTTAAAGATATCATAGCAAATGGGTGGGACTAACAGGTGATGACCCAGAGATCAATTTGAGAACTTGGCTGGAATTGGACACCTACAAGTGAGGGTCAATCAGTAAAAATATATATCAATCAGCCCTGTGTAGCGCAGATAAACTTCCAAGGGACGATGACCAAAATGGACGGTTAGAAAGAGAGAGTCATGATGATGATACTTAGTCTGATACAAGGCTGTTATTTTCGGGGTCCCAAAGAGAACACAAGGCAATAAAAGATGTTGACAGTAACATTCAGCAATATTGACGAATGATGTGGCAATGACCGTACATATTTTCTGCGAGTGTATTGGTGAGTGCATGAAAATAATATTCCGGTTTCAAATTGGCAAATCTCCAGTCATTTGTTTATACTATACTAAGCAATGAATTCTTGTTTTTTTTAACAACACGTCTATGTTAGTAGCGGACTAGTTATTGGCATAGTTTGTATAGATTACCGTTGGCAACATCCCAACGTTACAATCCTGTCACGATGTTTGGAGGTATTATATCAAATATTTGAATACAATTAGCGATTCCACCTTAGCTGTGAATGAAATATATTCCAGTATTGAGTTATTGAACAATAATGAGCGTAGTCGCTGCTACGAGATGCTTCATGAAGGTAATACTGGCTTTAGCATAATTCATTATAATCTTATTATAATGGATCTTCTGTGTTTGTCTGAAAATGAAAATATGCTGTTGCATAATTTATGTGGTAGCATAAATTGACAATCACCTGTAGAATAATGGACCATTGGCCTTCAAATCAGAGCGTTGGCTGGTAGGTAATACTGGCTTTATCATAATTCATTATAATCTTATTATAATGGAGCTTGTGTGTTTGTCTATAAACGAAACTATGGTGTTACATAATTTATGTGGTAGCAGAAATTGACGATCACCTGTAGAATAACGGACCATTGGCCTTCAAATCAGAGCGTTGGCTGGTTGGTAATACTGGCTTTAGCATAATTAATTATGATCTTATTATAATGGAGCTTCTGTGTTTGTCTGTAAATGAAAATATGCTGTTGCATAATTTATGTGGTAGCATAAATTATTGATAAAAACCTGTAGAATAAGGGACCATTGGCCTTCAAATTAGAACGTAGGCGAGTAGGTTTCCGTTGGAAAAATACTAGAAAACTTTTTCAAGATAATCTTAATTTTTATGCAAGTTTCATTGTGTTAAATATAGGAGGGGGGGAAATTCACTGGGAAAATTGGTGATACCTAGGATATTGTTATCATTTTGTTACCTTCCAATTTTCAATTCTAAAATGAAATGTGTTGCTGATATTGACGTTTGTATATTGTCAGAATTTTGCAGGCAATATGATTGATACATGGGAAATATATTGTCTGTATATTTATTTAAATATATCCAACCCATAACATAATCCTGATAATTTCTATCGAACTCTGACAGTTATTTTGCTCCATATGGTGCTTATTCAATGGCTGAACGTAAAAGTGCCAAACATTAATTGATGTTGTAACTTCGCTTGTGATCAAAAACCAAACTCCATTTTTGGTACAAATAATGTTCAATATATGTAGAATAAATTAAAAGAAAAAAAATAAATTATATGCAGTGCTACATTGTGATTTTTTTACTTATTGATCTTGCATTGAAAAATCAGAAATCATTAATAACGTGAAAAGGGTTAATTTTATGCCTATTTTGATAACATGTTTCGATTTCTCAGGACAAAATGCTTCTATAAACCAATTTTTAGGAGTAGGGGAGCTCTAGAACACATTTCATAGACAAAAATAGATTACAAAATGTCGCCATTTTTCTCACCCCCCTCAGATTTTTCGAGTTTAAAATCGACATATCTCGGTGAATATTTCGAATTAGAAGCTCAAATTTGGGGGATTGTCTAACTTTATCATAGTCTACACCTGTACACAACTTCAGAAAAATTGAAGCGGGTGGGTGACATGGCCTTGATGATTTGACATGGAATAACCCATATATATCTATCTATCTATCTATCTATCTATATTATATATATATATATATATATACACACACACACACACACACACACACACATATATAAATATATAAATATATATATATATATATATATATATATATATATATATAGTTAAGTATTAATGGAATAAAAGAATGAATGAATGTAATAAAATGAATGAAATGAATGGAATAAATGAAAAAAATATTTTACAAATGACTACTCTTAAAAGAAAGAAAATTACGAGAGGACCCTAATGGAAAAGCCTTCTTGATTTTTACTGGACTCTTTATTGAAGCATTACATTAAAAAATATTCATTTTACTGGAGTCTTTATTGAAGCATTAAATTCAAAAAATAAATACAATTATTATATAATACTAGCAAATATATGCACCCTCCGGGTGCAAGTATTTAAGTTTTAATGTAATAGAATATATTAAATTAGAAAGGCTAATGAAACTATATAAGAATTCAGATAAAATGATTTGAAACAGAGGGGTGTATAATCGAAAAATAGAACAACTGAAACTTACACTTCTATCACTCTCGTCTTTCATTACTAAATTTTCCTAATTTAATAACTTAGTTAAAAATAACTTAGTAAAGAATAAAATCAGAATTATTTCTTCTCGTGAATCGATTTCTTTTAAGATGTATTGAAGAGATTTTTGATCATATTCATTAAGATAAAACCATACGATTAAAAATCAATAATACTAAGCACATATTTATTAAAATCAAATTTTTAATATCAATATGCAAATTAGCCTCCCTGTTCACACTGTAAACTGCTATTTTAGTGTATATATAAATACAATTGCATATTATTCATTTGTTGATATGATTAACAGTATTAATAATGTAAAACAATTTTATTAGAAATTGAGGTTTAAATAAAAAATAAAATCATGGAGAATGTGACATAAATAACAAAGGGAATTGTGACTTGAGTAGTGATATAGTTTCGGTTACAGACAGAAAAGCAAACAATCTCCATTATAATAAGATATTGGAGAGGATAAAATAGGTGTCTTATGATTCAATTTTTTTATTGTATCAAATGTTGTCTGTTCTACTTCCAGTAAATATTGCAACAATGTATACATTTGAATTTAAGATAAAAACTGTTAACTGGATGATTTTGAATAACTTTTACAACTTTTACAATATATATATATATATATATATAATATATATATATATATATATATATATACATATATAATATATACACACACACACACACACATATCTATATATATATATATATATATATATATATATATATATATATATATATATATATATATATATATATATATATATAATATATATATAATATGACGTGAATTGTGGGATATATTTTTACAAAGAAATAACGTCAAATTTAATTTGCTGAAATAGAAATTGGACCAATACGTAATAACGTTTTTAAAAATTATTTTATTTTTCATTTTGTTTTTGTTGAATACATTATTTATCTTTTAAGAATTAATTAACATAACTAATTTAACATAACTAATTTAATAATGCTAAGACAAATTATCATAATTCATTGGTATTCATTATGAAATTCGTTAGTTTTTGTTTGAGAAAGTTACGCTCGGAGGTTAATAATTATAAATATAAACACGCCATTAAGATTTCGAAGGCAATGGGTTGAATTTAATCTAATCATTGATTAATTTTCTTTAATTCAACCAAAAAGTCTATAATTTATGTGGGCACTTTTCCGTCCAATAAGGACGATTGCGTAGTGTCCAAAATTAAAATTAACTGCATCTCCGCAAGTGACCTGCAGGCCAATTCTTGAGTGACAGTCTTTGATGCACTGAATGCATACAAACCATCATGCTTCTAGGGTGACCGGCTTTTCTCCCTCT
This sequence comes from Doryteuthis pealeii, assembly GCA_023376005.1. Classification (NCBI taxonomy): domain Eukaryota; kingdom Metazoa; phylum Mollusca; class Cephalopoda; order Myopsida; family Loliginidae; genus Doryteuthis; species Doryteuthis pealeii. The sequence goes on from CM042169.1 coordinate 67,390,511, forward strand.
TTCTGGCTCTCTTTGCTGTCGAGGCTACACTCCTCTTCATATCACCCCTCCCAGTGCCTAGCCTGACGTTAAGGGGCCAGGCCGCTCTATTTTTTTGCATATACCCACCACCTGTTTGTGTCAATATGGCATACACTCATGATTCTCCTGCAGACACACATGTATATATATATATATATATATATATATATATATATATATATATATATATATATATATATATATATATATATATATATATAATATATATAATTATAATATATATATAAATATAATATAATATATATGTAATATTATATATATGTTATATAATATATAATATATATATATATATATATATATATATATATATATATATATATATATATATATAAGATAAGTTTTTCTTTCTTATTGAAAGCGCGAATATTGCCCTGTAAATGATTAATTCATTATCATACATCTATTAGGGATTTGTAAATATCCTTGTATAAACCTATAATTGTGTATCAACATAAGCATATATATATATATATATATATATATATATATATATATATATATATATATATATATATATATATATATATATATATATAAAGTAATTAGTAATTTGCTTGAAGCATTGTTAAGTATGTTATAATATATTAGTAATTTGAAGGCAATTACAATGCGTATGAAAAATAAAAAATAAAATATGTTATTTTTGTCTTATCCATTTCGAAGCATGAACTTTATCATCAGAGATTTGTATCAGAAATGGACGTGCTTATGTTTTTCTTTGTGTGGTTATAATTTCTCTTATTTCTTTTTCCTCTCCTTTTTTTCTTTCTTCTTCTCTCCTTTCTTTTTTCATGTTATGAATGAAATGGGCGAATAACTGTAATTTATTTATTATTTATTTTTTTTAATGTCTGTTGAGAACAAATGTATCCAATATTGTCTGTTTGACATCCGGTCAATGTTGCAAGATTGTAGCCATGTCAAATTCAAAATAAAAACCGTCAATAGAAAAATTGATATAATTAGCTTTTGTTTTGTTTTCTTTTCTTTTTCCTTTCTTTTTTTGTTGTTTTTTCCCTTTGTTCTCTAATTTAATATTTTTTCAGTTGTAAAAAATAAAATCTATTAAATAAATCTATTAAGTAGATAAAAGATTATCTTAAATTATGTATTAGGATTGATGGGAAAATTTAAGAAAATATATTTTATGAGTAATTTTTTTTTCTTTTTTCTTTTAAATAGATTAAATATTATATATTAATTATATATTAAAATATTATATAATAATTATATATTAGGATTGATGCAAAAATGATGCATATATATATATATATATATATATATATATATATATATATATATATATATATATATATATATATATATATGCTCATGTTGATGCACACTTATAGATGTATACAAGGTGAACGTTCTGTGAATTTCTTATTAAAATCCTTTCCACAATTCATTCCATAGTTTCTCGGGTATGATAGAAAAATTGCAGAAAACCACACAACCTATCAAATATCGGACATATTCTGCCAAAATAATAATTCAATGCCTGAAGAAGACAACAGATAAGAAACACGTGTCGCATATGTAAGATAAAAAGAATTTAAAACATTTTCTGAGAACATAATACATTTTTCCCGTTGGAACCAGAACATTTTCTCTCTCTCTCTCTCTCTCTCTATATATATATATATATATATATATATATATATATATATTATATATATTCGTTATACATAAACACCGTGTTTTGGCCGTTAGAGAAAGCCTCTCCAAAGAATTAAATCTGCCAGGGGTGGGGAGTATATATTTTAGTCATAAACCGACACCATGTTTTGACGTATTACGTCTCATCAGTGTGTTTAATTGAATTTTGTGTATTAAAGATACAGATTTTCAAAGGCCAATATTAGCTTACAAGATTTCCGTGTTCATTACAGTAGTTTTGATAAAGATTTCTTTACTCTTGAGATTATCTATATATCTATCAATCTATCTATCTCCCACTCTCTCTCTCTCTCTCTCTCTCTCTCTCTTTCTCCCTCCCTCTCTCTTTATATATATATATATATATATATATATATATATATATATATATATATATATATATATAGTATCCAATTGCCGCTTTAATATGTCCGTTGCAGTGGCATCAATAAATAATCCAAAAGTGCTCAATGTATTAAAAATATAGAGATTGTTAGTATCTGGGATGGAGCGCCACACCGACCATCAGCTCTTTTCTTTACCGCACAGATCCCCGTGCTACTCATATGCTGAGTTGGCGAGGGCCGATATCGAACGAGGAACCTTGTAGTTTCTAGCCGAACGTTCTACCGACTGAGTTAACCCGGCCCTCAGATCAATAATACCAAGTAATTATTTCTTAAACCCGGTTTTGTGAAAACCAGTATGCAAATTAACCACCAACATATAACATGTAAATCTGTATTTCTTAGAGACATACACCGAATCTCCATTATAGTGAGATTTGCTTTTCTGATGATACCAAGTAATTATTTCTTAAACGCGGTTTTGTGAAAACCAGTATGCAAATTAACCACCAACATATAACATGTAAATATTTATTTCTTAGACACATACACCGAATCTCCATTATAGTGAGATTTGCTTTTCTGATGATACCAAGTAATTATTTCTTAAACCCGGTTTTGTTAAAACCAGTATGCAAATTAACCACCCCACATATAACATGTACATATTTATTTCTTACACCGAATCTCCATTATAGTGAGATTTGCTTTTCTGAAGTCTTGTATTGGAGTGAGAAAAAGACGATGGGATAAAGAAGATGAAGATGAAGAAGAAAAAAAGCATCTTATCTTTATTGATCAAAAGCTTTTTCTAAAACGCCGCTTCATACATCAGTCTCCGTCTTTTTCGATTCCATCAACCTGTGAACAATTTCGCTAATTGCTCCCCAGGTTTTCTCAAAAGGGTAACATCTCCTCTCTCTCTCTCTCTCTCTCTCTCTCTCTCTCTCTCTCTCTCTCTCTCTGCGCTATTGATTCCGCCAGCATGTTTTGCCAAACTATCAATTGCCTCTCGGACGGCTAAGCGGCAAATAACATCGTAATCCTGTTATTTTCAAAAGTCAATAGCCTCTGGGGTGGGGGATGGGGGGGTTGCGATTGGGGGGTGGCCAGACAAGAAATGGTGGACCGACGCCGAATATCAGGAATCCGTCCAACATCATTTAGACATTAAACGTCTTTTATATTCGTAAAGATTCTTCGTCCTGGAGACGAAAAAAAAAAGAGTGTAGTATTTTAGAAGCAAAACACACACGCGCACGTGCGTGCACCCACCCACGTAATCACACGCAGTGTTTGCTTTTCATACAGTGCCGATACTCTTGGGAAAGGTTTAAATCCAGCCATGGGCAAATAGTAGAGTCGACAGTGCTCTTTAACCTTGGCAACCTGTCTTGGAGATGGAAAAGTCTGAAGTCAAACCTGTAAAAGACCGCGTAAGAAATCGACATGTGGGGTTGTAAATATATATATATATATATATATATATATATATATATATATCAATAAAGGAAGAACTCAATACAGTAATCCCATAATAAATTTATTTCGACAAAAATTGGGGCCCATATAAATCTAAGTTGATTTAAACCGGCTCCCCAAATTTTCGCCTCATCAGATGGGTCTCCATTCACTTATGAACAAGCATATCACAAAAAACCCCAAAGAGCTGAATATATATAAATTCAAACAAAAACCAAAAAATAATAAAAAAAATTATATATATTTTTAACAGTGTGGGAGTGTAACCATAGAAACAGGAAGTGAATGAAAAAAAGAGATACATCTCAAAGTTGATTTCTAGGGTGTCCAGACAGACAAAAAGGTGACATGACAGAAAAAACAGAATAGTATATTAAAATATAAATAGACAAGTAAAATAAAAAGATTTTAAATTTAAACATTAGAGTATAATGATGTATAAAAGAAAATACTAGTTAAGATATAAATAATAAAATAAATTAATAGAAGATAATAAAATTAAATATATATATATATATATAAAAATATATATATATATATATATACATATATATATATATATAATATATTAAATATATATATGTATATATATATATATATATATATATATATATATATATATATATATATATACGAAGGTACATCTATCTGTTTTTAAGCCAGTTTAAGCTAATAAAACCGTTGTGTGATGAATTACTTACATTGAATTTTTGAAACATATAGCCTGAGGGGTGGGGGGAGTAAAAAATTCAATGTCAGCGAGTTTATACCCTAAGTAAGTAAAATCATCAACTTCATTAAAGGATTAAAAATAAAACAATTTGAAATGTAAACTTTAAATATGTATTAAAATAAAACAAACTATATATAGATATATAATACCAGTCATGTATTTATTAAAACTTGTTTTACAAAACAATGAGGACTGTCTAATGTTGCATGTTCAAATTTTGAGTGTGTTTATTCTATGTTATGACGATTTGGGGTAGTGTGACGTAAGCAGTGACGTAGTTTTTGTTACAGACGAAAACCGGAAGTGAATCTCCATTATTAATAGATACGCAATTATCATATTTGAAGATAGTCTAATATAGCTGATTTGAATTAAGTTTTCCTTTTCCTTTGCTCGTTGATCTCTAACTATTTTCTCTATGATAAACTATTTTTGTAAAATAGGTGTCATTCATTAAAATTACTAGCAAATATATGCACCCTCCGGGTGCAAGTATTTAAGTTTTAATGTAATAAAATATTGTATTAAATTAGAAAGGCTAATGAAACTAAATAAGAATACAGATAAAAAGATTTGAAACAGAGGGAGTATAATAAAAGATTTGAAACAGAGGGAGTATAATAAAAAATGGAACAACTGAAACTTACTCTTCCATCACTCTCCTCTTTCATTGTTATTTTTTCTAATTTAAGTATTTAGTTATAAGAGGAAGTAAAGAATAAAATTACAGTTATTTTATCTTGTTAATGGATTTCATTTAAGATTCATTGAAGAGATTTTTGCTTATATTCATTAAAATAAAACCAAACAGTTAGAAATCAATAATACTAAGCACATATTTATTAAATTCGATTTTTTAATATCAATATGCAAATTAGCCTTCCCGTTCACATTGTAAAGCGCTATTTTGTTGTATATATAAATATAATTGCATGTTGTTAGTATGTAGACATAGTTAACAGTATTAATAATGTAATACAATTTTATTAATAATTGAGATTTAGATAAAAATAAAATCATGGAGAATGTGATGTCAATAACTAAGAGAATTGTGACTTGAGTAGGAATATAGCTTCGGTTACAGACAGAAAAATACACAATCTCCATTATAATAAGATGTAAGAAGAAAAAATCATCTATTATATATATATATATATATATATATTAAGAAATTTGAAAAAACAATGTTACAAAAATAAGATGAATTTATTTATCGACGCTTAAACGTTTCGGTTTCTTTAAACCTTCATCAGGATATATTATGGGGTGAAATAATTGATGGATGTTTTATAGACGATAGGAGATAGAAAAATCTCTAGAAAGATTTTTCTGTGTAACTGTATTTGTTCAGTGTTATATTTTTTGAAAGACGAGTCGCGATCCGCACACGTGAAGATGTCATGAAGCGTGACGTAACTCATATATATATATATATATATATATATACGGAAGTAAATCTATCTGTTTTTAAGCCAATTTGGTTGTAGACATAATAAAACTGTTGTGTGATGAATTACTTACATTGAATTGCTTACATTGCCGATCGACAGACATTATCGAAAAAGAGTTCTTTGAAAAAATAGATCTTTGTTTTACTTTGCTGAATCAATTGAATACTAAAATAGAAAGATTTCAAGAGACTTTAGAGACACCTCTCCGAATTAAACTAACTCTAAAAATAAAAAGTAAAAATCAACAAAAAAATAAAAATAAATAAATAAATAAATAAATAAATAAATAAAACCGATATATGATTAACAGTGTCATTGGTAGTATTTTTCTTTAAAAAAAGAAATCAAAATCGGTCTCCCTCCCTGCGGTCTGAATATTGGTCTCGATTTAAAGTTTATTTGTCTTGCATTTTTTTTCTTTTATAACGTTTTTTTGTGTCTCATATATATATAATATATATATATATATATATATATATATATATATATAGAGAGAGAGAGAGAGAGAGAGAGAGATGTATTTGTCTATTGTAATCTTTATTGTTTGATCTTTTTTTACTTGAGTCATCGCTCTTTCTTCTTTTTAAACCTCCACCGTTTAGAGAGTTCTACGATTTGCATCGCTTAAGGCCAAGCAGCAGACACCGGATCTAAAAATAGAGGAATATCCGACAAATAAATAAAAGAAAAGAAAAGAAAAAAAATATATATAAAAGAAAAGAAAAGAAAATAAGTAAAAGAAAGAACCAAAAATTAAAGAAAATAAATTTATTCAGACATTCTGAAGAAAATGCAATTTCACGGGAATTTAAGTGAGTTTTTTGTTCTTTTATGGTTCAAGGTTGTTTGAAAGAAAACGAAAAAGAAAAACCGAAGAAGTATCAAACATTAAACAAATAAAAATGCCCATCCCGCGCCATAAAAAAATGAACAGACAGAAACAGTTAAAATTTATTTAGCCGATTACGAAATAACAAAAAAATAAATTAAAAAAATAAAATAACAATTTAAATGAGATGACAAGGTTATAAAGAATAAATATACTGGGTTTTCGAAGCATGACAGAATAGGGAAACTAAGAATTCAAATAGGATAATATTCAAGAAATACTGTTGATTTACCGGTTTTGCTTGGATTAATTTTGTAAGTTTAAGGAGATTTATATAGTAATTGGCAGTAGCTAGCATCTGGTTTAGAAAGTATAGTAGCTAATTTTAACTTGGTGTAAAAAATGTTTTTGGAGTTAATGGATTTTGATTAATTGTCTTTTTTTTGTTTTGTTTTGTTTTAAGGCATATCAACCTCAGTGGGTCATGTAATGCCGATAAAGTTTTGAAATAAATCAATTCTGAATGGATAATACAATTTTTCTATAAATACATTTTTCTATTTAACCCATCGATGGGACCCTAACAGGTACTACCACTCCGGCTCAGAGTGGACCAGGGAGCAATGGTGAT
>CM042169.1:67402684-67442212 GCA_023376005.1 Doryteuthis pealeii
TGCGATTCTGAGTTGAACCCCATCGGTATTAGAATCAAATAAAAAACAAATGATTATCGTCATCATCGTTTTGTAGTCCTCCACATGACATCCAGAATCCGCACAGGGCGGAGTAAGCTTTTGATGGCACGGTTCCTTTTGCTGTATTTCAGGAGATATCATCTGATTATCGGAATCAAGTAGGAAAGGAAAACAAATACTGATATCTGATGAATTCCCAACCTGTGGTCTTGCGATACACCATTTTTATTCACCATTCTGACTCGAACACGATCAGTATTAGAATCAAAGAAAAATAAATGATTATCATCATCATGTTTTGTTGTCGAAGTCTTCCACATGACACCCAGAATCCGCACAGGGTGGAGTAAGCTTTTGATGGCACGGCTCTTTTTGCTGTATTTCAGGAGATATCATCCGATTATCTGAATCAAGAAAAAAAAAAAGAAGAAAAATATTGATATCTGATGAATTCCCAACCTGTGGTCTTGCGACACACCATTTTTATTCGCGATTCTGATTTGAACCCGATCGGTATTAGAATCAAAGAAAAATAAATGATTATCATCATCATGTTTTGTTGTCGAAGTCTTCCACATGACATCCAGAATCCGCACAGGGTGGAGTAAGCTTTTGATGGCACGGTTCTTTTTGTTGTATTTCAGGAGATATCATTCGATTATCTGAATCAAGAAAGAAGTAAGAAAAAAATTATTGATATCTGATGAATTCCCAACCTGTGGTCTTGCGACACACCATTTTTATTCGCCATTCTGACTTGAAGCCCATCTGTATTAGAATCAAAGAAAATCAAATGATTATCGTCATCATCGTTTTGTAGTCCTCCACGAGATATCCAGAATCCGCACAGGGTGGAGTAAGCTTTTGATGGTACGGTTATTTTTGCTGTATTTCAGGAGATATCAACCAATTATCGGAATCAAGAAGGAAAAGAAAAAAAAATATTGATATCTGATGAATTCCCAACCTGTGGTCTTGCGACACACCATTTTTATTCGCGATTCTGACTTGAACACGATCAGTATTAGAATCAAAGAAAAACAAATGATTATCATCATCATCATCATGTTTTGTTGTCGAAGTCCTCCCCGTGACATCCAGAATCCGTACAGGGTAGAGTAAGCTTTTGATTGCAGACACGTTTTGGTGTATTTCTGGAGATAGATATAAACAGACAGATAGATATGAACTGATAGATAGATAGATAGATAGATAGATAGATAGATAGATAGATAGATAGATAAGAAATGTTTAAGCGTTTTATTAGGAGAAATATGACGATGCACTCCCTCTGCAAAAGACACACACACAGACACACACACCCTTTTTTTCGTAAAAAAGCCTCTCAAGGGGATTAGTGTGCATTTTCGGTCAATACTTTATCCTAAAAGTTTGGGGATGGGGAGATACAGAAGAGACAATTTTTCAAGCAGATAATCAGATGTGTGCTGTGTTGTCAACGCAAACCTGACTCCCGTTTTTAGGGGGCCATCAATATTGATGTGCAGCGAATCTTGATCGTCATTGTTTTGACGAGGCCAAGCGCGGGAACTGTCGGTTGTAATGGATTTTAATAATGCACGCTTCGACACATTGAGGATTGGCAGATTATGCCGGTTGGACACGCATTGATAATAGAGACGAATAAGAGATAGACAAAAGTCAAGGGAAAACAATGGCCAATTCGAGAACGCCTCGGACAATTCGGGGTCAAAGGATACGATCAACGGGAGGGGGGGGCATATCATTTCATGATGGGGTCGTAGGTCGCCGTCTCAGGGTGAATATTAAATTGACATTTTCAAAACGCTCATTTCTCTTTATTTTACACACATCACAATTCTCTTCATTTTCTTTCTTTCTTTCTCTCTTCTTTCTCTCTTTCTTCTTTTTTCTTTCTATCTATCTTTCTTTCATTCATTCATTCTTTTTTCTTTCTTTCTATCTTTCTTTCTTTCTTTCTTTCATTCTTTTTTCTTTCTATCTATCTTTCTTTCATTCATTCATTGTTTTTTCTTTCTTTCTATCTTTCTTTCATTCATTCATTGTTTTTTCTTTCTTTCTTTCTTTCATTCATTGTTTTTTCTTTCTTTCTTTCTTTCTTTCTTTCATTCATTCTTTCTTTCATTCTTTCTTTCTTTCTTTCTTTCATTCATTTTTTCTTTCTCTCTTTCTTTCTTTCTATCTTTCTTCCATTCATTCTTTTTTCTTTCTTTCTATCCTTCTTTCATTCATTCTTTTTTCTTTCTTTCTTTCTTTTTCTTTCATTCTTTCTTTCTTTCTTTCTTTCCTTCATTCGTTTTACTTTCTTTCTTTCTCTCATTCATTCTTTTTTCTTTCGTTCTTTCTTTCATTCATTCTTTTTTCTTTCTTTCTTTCTTTCTTTCATTCATTCTGTTTTCTTTCTATCTTTCTATTCCTGTAATGATCTCTTTCGTCATCTCTTTCTATGCTTTCTATGTAATAATTTCTTTCTTTCTTTCTGTATCTCCCTCTTTCTTTCTCTCTTTTATCTTTCTTTCTTTTTTTCATATTATCTTCATTTTATCTTCTCGTCTGCCGTTCTATTTTCTCATGTATTTTTCTTTCTTCCTTTACTTTTTTCCTTCTTTCTTTTCTTTCTTTTCTTTCTTTCTTTTCTCTTATTTTCTTTCATATTCTATCCATTCTTTCTTCTTGTCTGTCATTCTATTTTATTTTATTTATTTCTTTCTTTCTTTCTTTCTTTCTTTCTTTCTTTCTTTTTGTCTGTTGTCTTTCTTTCTTTTGTTCTTTCGTTCTTTCTTTCTCTCTTTCTTTTCTCTTCATTTCTTTCATATTCTATCTATTCTTTCTTCTTGTCTGTCTTTCTATTTTATTCTATTTCTTTCTGTCTGTCTTTCTTTCTTTCGGTCTTTCTTTCTTTCTTTCTGTCTTTTTCCTTTCTTTCTTTTTTTCTTTCTTTCTTTCTTTCTTTCTTTTCTCTTCTTTTCTTTGATATTCTATTTATTCTTTCTTCTTGCCTATATTTCTGTTTTCTTTTCAATTTTTTTCTTTCGTTCTTTCTTTCTTTCTTTCTTTCTTTCTTTCTCTTCTTTTCTTTCATATTATATTTATTCTTTCTTCTTACCTGTCTTACTATGTTCTTTTCTATTTGTCTTTCTCTTCTTTCTTTCTTACTCTATTTCTTTCTGTCCTTTTTACCTTTCTTCTTGAATTCTGACTCTCTTTCTCCCTTTATATTCTCATATTTTATTTGTTTCTTTATTTTCTTTTCTTTTCTTTCTATTCCTTTCTTCCCTTTCATACTTTACTTATTCTCTCCCTTTTTGTTCCTCTTTTTCTTTACTGTTTTTCCTTCCTCGAACGGTGTTATTGACAAAATCATTATATATTAATTCATTGTTCCAACACAAACACTTATTCTGTTTCGATTTTCCTTCAATGAAATTATTTCTTTTGTTATTCCTTTCGGATCAGGTCAACAACAGGCACCCCAGCCGAGATCAGTTTTGAAAGGAACGGAATTTTGATTTTCACCGGTTGTTAGTAAACAAAACCTGAGACGAGTTTTGGACATTAGAATTTCAAAAACAAAAGGCATGTTTTATACTAAAATAGTTTTTGATTTTAATTAACAAAAATAGTTATTTCATGTTATTATTGTTAGCATATGTGAAAAAATTAAATTTTGCACTAAAGATGAAATAATATTGTTTTTTTTTAATAAAACGTTAAATGTGTCTTTCGTTTGTATGAAATTCTAATGTCAAAACTTCATTTGTCATTTTGTTTACTAACAACCGGTGAAATGCAAATTTCCGTTCCTTTCAAAACTGATCTCGGCTGGGGTGCCTATTGGTGACCTGATCCTTCCTTTTTTCATTAGTTCTCCATGCAAAAAGACACACTCTTTCTTTCTTGTGTTTCCTGTGTTTCTTTATTTTCCTTTTACCTTTTTTTCTATCCTGTTCATTCTAATATTCCTTTATTCTGTTCTTTTTTTTAGCTTCCGCTTTTCCTTCTTACCTTCTTTCTTTCTTACCTTCTTTTTTCTTTCTTTCTTTCTTTAAATTTTATTCTTTTTTCTATCCTATTTCTTGTAACATCCCTTGATATTTTTCTTTCTTTTTTATCTTCCTCTTTTCTTCATTCCCTCCTTTCATTCTATCTTTTCCTTTTTTTCACTATCCTATTCATATGTTCTTTCTAATATCCCCTTATTTTTTATTTCTATCCTTTTAATGTGATGCATTTTTTCTTTTATTCTTTCTTTCTTTCTTTCTTTCTTTTTTCTTTATTTCATTCTTTCATTCATTCTTTTTTTTTCTTTCCATCTGTTTTTATATCTGTCTGTTTCTTTTACTTTTTTATCTTTCTGTTTCTTTCATTTTCCCTTCTTCCTTTCCTTTCTACTCCTTAAACACTTTCTTTCTTTCTTCTTTCTATCTTCTTTCTTTCTTCATTCTTTCTTTTGTCTGTCTGTTCCTTTTACCATTTTTCTGCTCCTGTGATTTTCTCTTCTTTCTTTCCTTTCTACTCTTTAACATTCTCCTTTCATGTGTCTCTTTCTTTCTTTCTTTCTCTCTTTCTTTCTTTCTTTCTTGCTTCCTTCCTTACATTCATTTCCTTTTCTTTCTTTTAACTTATTTTCCCCATCCTCCCCCTTATTTCCAAATCTATCTTTCATCATTTATTTCTTCATTCCTTTTTGCCTAACTCGTTCCAATTTTCCAATCTCTCTAACGACCACATTCAACCTCTTGTCTACCCCACACTGATTGTTATCTCTTTACACCCCCAGCCCGGCTCGTCCACCATCACATCTTTTTCACGCTTTTATATCACATGATAAATCTGAACCAGCAAGCAGCATCAACACAGTTACCGTCTCTTCCGTTTCCAACTCGATAGATGGAGTCAAGATTCCTCAAGGATTGCAACCAGCACTGCTGCAGATACAAACAATTCACTGGTAATACACTGCGGCTAATAATGTGCACGGCCCAGAACTTAATTGTCTGTAATAAGAGCCAATTTACCAACGAAGGGACTCCATGTGTTGAAAGAGATATCCCTTCAACACATCAATAACGTGTGACCGCCTGGCATGCGTCGTTTTTTCTAATCGAGAGTCGTGGACAATGCAAAACAACAAAATGCTACGCTTATTAATATCCGCTTTAAGTATAATAAAACACTGTTACAAGAAACGCACTCTTAACTCTTTGTCTTCTTTAAGACCTTCACAGCGGTTCGACAAACCAATTAGATCGTACCGTAAGCTGCAAGCAACGACTCTCGTGAACAACGCTGCCGTCTTTTCAGTCGTCTGTGAACCAACAACGAGACGGGTACTTGAATCTTTTGTAATAGGAAACAGGTAATAATAGGGCATAGGGTACAGGTAAAAAAAATATACCAAGAAAATTTGGTACGGCCATCTTTTGTTTCGTCTGTAAACCAATCTCGAGACGGGTACTTGATTCTTTTGTAATAGGGAACAGGGTACAGGTAAAAAAAAAAAATACCAAGAAAATTTGGTACAGCCATGGGAGAAATTTGGTAGGTAAAGAGTTGAAGATGCTTGAAGATCGTACCGTAAGCTGCTGGCAGCGGCTCTCGTGAACAACGCTGCCATCTTTTGTTTCGTCTGTGAACTAACCATCAGATGGGTACTTGATTCTTTTTTAATAGGGAAGCAAGGAAATTTGGTGCAGCCGTGGGAGAAATTTGGTAGGTAAAGAGTTGAAGATGCTTAAAAAAGGTAATTCCATGTTAAATCATCCAGGCCATGTCACCCACCCACTTAAATTTTTCTGAAATTTTGTACAGCTGTGGACTATGTTAAAGTTAGATATCCCCAAAAATTTGAACTTCCAATTCCAAAAATTGGCGTAGGTATGTCGATTTTTACAAAATTTCAAGAAAACCGAAGGGTGTGGTTGATAATTTTATTTTACCTGGATGATTTGACATAGAATTGCCCATAAGAATGTTTGGTCGGTTGGTAGGATTTTACGGCATGTCAACCCTTGAGTCATTTTATGTCGAACACATTTTCGTTTTATTCATTATTGTTGGATGTTCAAATTCTTTTGAAATTATTGTTAATGCATTTTTAAGACTCATTTTTAATCCTTCGTCTTTTAACTTTTAGTTTTTGTTTTACTGTCACATAGTCACCGGTAACTGGTATGTCGTTGATGGATGATCATCTGGTGTAAGAGTGTTGAATTGTTGGTTTTTGTCGAAGGTTGCTTGTTTGACATAAAGATGAGATGAAGATAGCACAACGAGTTTGCAGTAAAAGAAAAAAAAATCAGACACGTTTTCTCAGAAAAAGAAAAAAAACACCAATTTAATAATAATAATAATAATAATAATAATAATAATAATAATAATAATAATAATAATAATCAAGAAGACCAGACCTAGTGTTGATAAGAATCACAGGTTGAAAAAATAGACCTTGCCAGAGAACTAAAAAAAGTTATGGAATATGAAAGTGAAGGTGATACCAATTGTTGTTGGTGCACTTGGAACAGTCCCAAAAGGATTGGAAAAGGGTTTGGAATGTTTGGAAATCAGAGGAAGGGTTCAAACCATTCAGAACACTGCACTGCTGCAAACTGCCAGAATACTCAGAAGAGTCCTGGAGACCTGAGGAGACTTGCTCTCACTCAGACTTCAGTGAAAGACCATCAGCTAATGCTGATGTGAAAACTCAAAAGGAGAAAATAATAATAATAATAATAATAATAATAATAATAATAATAATAATAATAATAATAATAATAATTGAGGAAACTGTGGAACACGAAGGTGAAGGACGTACCAATTGTAATTGGTGCCCTTGAAATGGTCCTCAAAGCTCTTGAAAAGGATTTTGGGGAATTGGAAATGAGAGTAAGAATCGATACCATCCAAACTACTGTGCTGTTGGGATCGGCTAAAGTGTTCAGAAGATTCCAGGAGTAGATTTGCTGTAATTTAGCCTCCAGTAAAACACTGGCTACGGCAGGTGTGAAAAACTTATAATAATAATAATAATAATAATAATAATAATAATAATAATAATAATAAAGAGGACTTGTCATGTCGTGAATTTTGCAGTCCCGGCGGATCACAGCTGGAAATAAAGAAAATGAAAATAAATAATTGGACCTTGCCATAGAACTGAAAAAAAACCCAAAAACTGTGGAACATGAAGGTAAAGGTCACACCAATTGTAATTGAAGCCCTTGGAATGGTCCCCGAGGGCTTAGAAAAGAGTCAAAAGAGTGATTGGGACTATCCAAACAACAGCATTGTTAAAACTAGATACAATACTCAGAAGTGTTCTGGAGAAAAAAAGGAGACTTGCCGTCACTTAACCTCTACTGAACCACCAACTTAGGGTGTTGGGAAAATTCTCTTGGAGAGAAATACTGCTGATTAACAAAAGAGAAAGAACTTGTCAACAAGTGGATTTTGCAGTTCCAGCAGATCACAGGGTGAAGGAAAATGAACAAATGGACAAATATCTGGACCTTGCCAGAGAACTGAAAAATTATGGAATATGAAAGTGAAAGTGTTACCAATTGTAGTTGGTGCACTTGGAACGGTCCTAAAGGGATTGGAAAAGGGATTCGAAAATCTGGACATCAGAGGAAAAATTGAGACCATCAGGAACACTGCATTGCTGCAATATGCCAAAGTACTGAGAAGAGTCCTGGAGACATGAGGAGACTTGCTGTCACTCAGACTCCAGTGAAAGACCATCAGCTAACGCTGATGTGAAAAACTCAAAAGGAATGAATAATAATAATAATAATAATAATAATAATAATAATAATAATAATAATAATAATAATATTTCTAGATAAAAACGGATCATTCTATCCCAGCCTGGAGACCAGACCATTTAATGATTAACAAAAATAGAGAACTTGTCATTTGGTGGGCGTTGCGGTTCCAGCAGATCACAGGGTGAAGATAAAGGAAAACTATAGGAAAGATAAATATCTGGACCTTGTGGAAGATGAAGGTCAAAATGATACATATTTTAGTTGGTCCCAAAAAGCTTGGGGAAAAGACTGGAGGATCTGGAAATCAGATGAAGAATTGAGACCATCTACACTGTTGCGATCGGTTAGAATACTCAGAAAAGTACTGGACACCTGAGGAAACTTGTTGTCACTTAGACTCCAGTGAAATGCCATCAGCTTACCCCAGCGTGAAAAAATCTGTAATAATAATCTATTAATATTGGAGATTTGGTCTTTTTGTCTGTAACCTAAACTATGGCACTGCTTACGTCACATTACCCAAAATCGTCGAATATAGAATAAAGAACAACCTTGTTTAAATTAATTTGAAATTAGCTGTGAGAAACTTGATTTTATTAGAAAGAAACATATGTATTTGAATATCGACAGGAAAACTATATTTTATGTCTATTACTAAAAAAATTAGAATTCAAAGGTCTGTTTACATTTTTATTACGAAAGAGCGTAGCAAAAATCTTTCATTCGTACTTTTGGACGTCAATAAAATCGGGATAGACTTGCTGTCACTCACAATCCTGTGAAAGACCATCAGCAGATCTAGTTTTGATTGACAAGAAGAGGAAGACTTGTCATCTCGTGAACTTTGCCGTTCCGGCCGATCACATAGTGAAAATGAAAGAAAACGAAAAGTTCGACAAATACTTGGACCTTGCCAGAGAACTGAGAAAACTGTGGAACATGAGGGTGAAGGTCGTACCAATAGTAATTGGGGCCCTTGGAACAATCCCCAGGGGATTGGAAAGGAGCCTGGATGAATTGAACATCTGAGTAAGAATCGAAACCACCCAGACTACAGCAATATTGAGAACGGCTGGAATACTCAGAAGAGTCCTGGAGACCTGAGGACACTTGCTGTCACTCAGCCTCCAGTGAACCACTGGCTTTTACAGGTGTGAAAAACTCGAATAGAGTGAAATAATAATAATAATAATAATAATAATAATAATAATAATAATAATAATAGAGCAAACTTCATGTACAAAATAAGTAAATATTGTGTATCGTTCATATCTTATTATAATGGAGATTGTGTGTTTTTCTGTCTGTAACCGAAACTATATTCCTACTCAAGTCACAATTCTCTTAGTTATTGACATCACATTCTCCATGATTTTATTTTTATCTAAACCTCAATTATTAATAAAATTGTCTTACATTATTAATACTGTTAACTATGTCTACATACTGACAACATGCAATTATATTTATATATACAACAAAATAGCGGTTTACAGTGTGAACGGGAAGGCTAATTTGCATATTAATATTAAAAAATCGAATTTTAACTAAAGACTTAAATTAGGAAAATTTACCAATGATAGACGGGAGTAATGGTAAATGATGGAAGAGTTAGTTTCGAAGTTGTTCTATTTTTCAATCATACCCCCTCTGTTCCAAATCTTTTTATCTGCATACTTATTCAGTTCCATTAGCCTTTCTAATTTAATATGATATTTTATTATATTAAAACAACCATATACTCTGCGAATGTAGCAAACTAGCACAACGAGAATACAAAACTAGACACGACTGGGTTGGGAAGGTGATCCACTGGGAATTATGCAAGAAATTAAATTTTGACCACACAACAAAATGGTATATGCATAAACCAGAATATGTTCTTCTGGTGGATTTTGCAGTGCCAGCAGATCACAGGGTGAAGTTGAAGGAAAATGAAAAAATGGACAAATATCTGGACCTTGCCAGAGAACTGAAAAAGTTATGGAATATGAAAGTCAAAGTTATACCAATTGTAGTTGGTGCACTTGGAACAGTCCCAAAAGGATTAGAAAAGGGTTTGGAAAGTTTGGATATAAGAGGAAGGATTGAAACCATTCAGAACACTGCACTGCTGCAATCTGCCAGAATACTCAGAAGAGTCCTGGAGACCTGAGAAGACTTGCTGTCACTCAGACTCCAGTGAAAGACCATCAGCTAATGCTGATTTGAAAACTCAAAAGGAGCAAATAATAATAATAATAATAATAATAATAATAATAATAATAATAATAATAATAGAGCAAACTTCATGTACAAAATAAGTAAATATTGTGTATCGTTCATATATTCATTAATATGCATAACCTGAAATTGCAGGCAGAAGGCGGATATTAGATTATTGAATCAATCGTATTTCTTCCGAATCTGTAGACACAAAATTGTGTTGATGTTCTTGCCAAAATTACGTGAACACAATTCTTTGATGGCGAAATGAAACGAGCCGGGACTTGAGTCTTGTTAAAAGAGATATACAGTTGTCGTTAAACATGCAATTTATTCCCTAGCGAGGGTTCAGTGCCACGCATGACATAATGGTCAGTGAGCTGGGTTAGTATATTATTACTAGCAATTTCTATTCTCACTGTATGCATAATATATATTGGATCCTTTCCCTCCACTAAGGACGATGGCGTAGTGTCCAAAATTAAAGATAAACAATTTATCTGCATCTGCGCTAGTGACTCTGCAGGCCAATTATTTAGTGACAGTTTTTGGTGCACTGAATGCACACAAACTGTGATGCTTTCTGGTGCTGCTGGCTTTTCTTTCTCTTTCTGGCTCTCTTTTCTGTCGAGGCTATTCTTCTCTCTGCCTCACCCTTCTCCATGCATTGCTTATCCTTGAGGCGCCAGGCCGCTCTATTTTTTGAATCTACATCCCACGTGTGTGTGTCAATATGGCATATCCTCATAGCTCTCCTGCAGACATCTTTAAATCGTAGGCGTTGTCTACCAACCGATCGGGAGCCTTTTACTAATTCGCTATACAAAAAATCTTTTGGGATGCGTCTATTTTCTATTCCCTTGACATGTCCAAGCCGATGAAGGCGCCTCTCACAGAGAATGGAGAACATGCTGTTCGTGTTGGCGCAATTCGCAATTTTTTTAAAAACCTGCCTACTTCTTCATTATTAGAATCATATTTATTAATCGGCAAATTTTTTTATTAAAGTTACATACATTAGAATCATGTACAAATTTAATATTTACTGTTTGTTTAATTACGAAACGTTAAGTTTCTACATAAAAGTTTTTTAACTACCTCGTATGCGTAATAATAATAATAATGATAATAATCTTATTATAATGGAAATTATGTGCTTGTTTGTCTGTAAAAGAAACTATATCACTACTCAAGTCACTATCCATTTAGTTATTATACATCACATTCTCCATGAATCATTTTTATTTAAGCCTCAATTATTAATAAAATTGTTTTTCATTATTAATACTGCTGGTCATATCTACGTACTAATAACATGCAATTGTATTTATATGTACAGCAAAAAGTGGTTTACTGTGTGAACGGGAAGGCTAATTTGCATATTGATATTTAAAATTTGATTTTAATAAATATGTGCTTGGTATTGTTGATTTCTAATTATTTGATTTTATCTTAATGAATATGAGCAAAAATCTTGGAGATAAATCTTAAATGAAATCAATTAACAAAAAGAAATAACTGTAATTTTATTCTTTACTTACTTATTTAACTAAATAGTTAAATTAGAAAAGTTTAGCAAGGAAAGACGGGGGTGGGGTGGAAGAGGAAGCTACAGCTGTTTTATTTTCCGATTATGCCGCTCTCTGTTTCAAACCATTTTATCTGCATTCTTATTTAGTTTATTTAGACTTTCTAATTTAATATGATATTTTATGATGTTAATACTTGCACCCGGAGGGTGCATATATTTGCTAGTAATAATAATAATGGTATATGCATAAACCAGAATCTGTTCTTCAGAACGAAATGCATAAAATTCTCTGGGACTTTGAAATAAAAACGGATCACCTTATCCCAGCAAGAAGGCCAGACCTAGTGTTGATTAACAAAAAAGAAAGAACTTGTCAACTGGTGAATTTTGCAGTTCCAGCAGATCACAGGGTGAAGCTGAAGGAAAATGAAAAAAATGGACAAATACCTGGACCTTGCCAGAGAACTGAAAAAGTTATGGAATATGAAAGTCAAAGTGATACCAATTGTAGTTGGTGCACTTGGAACGGTCCCAAAAGGATTGGAAAAGGGGTTTGGGAAGTCTGGAAATCAGAAGAAGGATTGATAACATTTAGAACACTGCTCTGCTGCAATCTGCCAGAATACTCAAAAGAGTCCTGGAGACCTGAGGAGACTGGCTGTCACTCAGACTCCAGTGAAAGACCATCAGCTAACGCTGATGGGAAAACTCAAAAGAAGTGAATAATAATAATAATAATGTGGAGTATGTGGTGACAGAGAGGAGACCAAAAACCATATATTAAGCGAATGCAGCAAACTTGTACAACGAGAATACGAAGCTAGACACTATTATGTGAGTTTTTCACACCAGCGTTAGCTGATGGTCTTTCACTGGAGTTTGAGTACCCCACACACACACGCACATAAACACACACCCACACGCACACACACACACACACACACACATACACACACACACATATATATATATATATATATATATATATATATATACATACATAAACAAAAAGTAAGTTACAAAAACACACACAAATATCAAATATCAGAAATCACTCTTGTACATTCTGCCAAAATATGGTTAATTAATGCCTGAAGAAGATAACAGAAGATCTGAAACACGTGTCGCATATGTAAGATAATAATAATTAAAAACAAAACAAAACATAATCCTTTTTGCAAACCTTCTTTTTTATAGAATATCTAATTTTCTCCCGTTGGAGTCACAACAACACCTTATATATATATATATATATATATATATATATATATATATATATAGTTAATATGTGTTAGGAAAAATATATTTTAATATAATATATAAATAACTCAGATTACAATAATAATAGGTCTTTATTTGAATGGCTTGAGTTTAATGTAATTAGATTGGTGACTTGGAAATATCCGGAAAATTTGGTACAGCCGTGGGAAGAATTTATTAGACCAAGTAAGTTGTCTGGCTGGCCTAAAGTCGGTATCACACAATCAGCGAGGGAGTCTTTCCCCTTTTCACTAGCGCTAAACCAAGGAGATTGTCTGTGGTGGAGCACCACACATACCATCAGCTCCTTACTTTACCGCACAGATCCTTGTGCTACTCATACGATGAGATGTCGGGGGCCGGTGTCGGACTAGGAACCTGGTGGTTTCTAGACGAACGCTCTGCCGATTGAGCTAATCACACCAGCGTTAGTTGATGTTTTTTCACTGCAGTTTTAGTAACCACACACACACACACACACACACACACATATATATTTCATATTATAATGGAGATTGTGTGTTTTTCAGTCTGTAACCGAAACTATATTACTACTCAAATCACAATTCCCTTAGTTATTGACATCACATTCTCAATGATTTTATTTTTATTTTAACCTCAATTATAGATAAAATTGTTTTTAAATAATTAATACTGTTAACTATATCTACATAGTATTTACCGCGTACCCCACTTGTACGGGTCAGGCACAAAGTCCCTATTAACGTGGGACCACCCACAAACCGAAGCTCATGGGGTGGCAGGTGAAAAATTGCGTCGATCCCATCGGCATTCCCCCTCAAGGGGGGCGCCTCAGGCACTGGGCAATAAACCCAGCCCTGCCCCTTTAAATCAAGGGGGCAGGTGTTGCCCTTTAAATCGAATTTAATAAATATGTGCTCAATATTATTGATTTCTAACTGTTTGGTTTTATTGTAATGAATATAACCAAAAATCTCTTCAATAAATCTCCAATGAAATCCATTAACAAGAAAAAAATAACTGTCATTTTATTCTTTACTTCCTCATTTAACTAAATAGTTAAATTAGAAAAAATAACAAGAGAAAGACGAGAGTGATCGAAGAGTAAGATTCAGTTGTATTTTTTGATTATACCCACTCTTTTTCAAATCTTTTCATCTGCATTCTTATTTAGTTTCATTAGCCTTTCTAATTTAATATAATATTTTATTACATTAAAAATTAAATAATTGCATATATATATAAATATATATATATATATATATATATATATATATATATATATAGTTAATATGTATTATGATATTAATATATTATGTTATATAAAAAAAATTAAGATTACAAAAATAATAGGACTTTATTTGAATAGAATAATTTCTAATGTAATTAGATCGGTGACTTCGAAATATCCCGAACATTTGGTACAGCCGTAGGGGGAATTTGGTTGACAAAGAGTTATAATAACTTAAATATGGAAAAAATACAGAATATGATATTTTGTGTTTGTATTTAACGGCATGTCAAACTTGGGTGTATTTTATGCCGAAGACGTTTTTGTTTGATTCATTCCTGATGGGAATTCAGATGTTTCCCCCAATGTCAAGGTGACCTTTATTACCTCTTTACTGAGATCCACCTGTACCTAAATAAACAAAATTTGACATATCTCTACTTGTTTTCATTAGTCAGACTCTAAACACATGCGAGCTCACGGAAATAATGCATTTATTTCAATATTAATGTTTACATCTTTCAAGGATAAATTGATTAACCCATTCTTTTCCATTACGCACAGAAGTCTCTCTCTCTCTCTCTCTCTCTCTCTCTCTCTCTCTCTCTCTCTCTTTGTATATATATATATATGCCAAACCTCCAACCCCCAACCCCCAACTCTCTGCTTAATTCCGTCGGTATATATATATATATATATATATATATATATATAATTATATATATGTGTGTGTGTATGTATATATATATATATACATATATATATGTGTATATATAATATATATATGTGTATATATATATATATATATATATGTATATATATAATATAATATATATAATATAATATATATATAATATATATATATATATATATATATATATATATATATAATATATATATAATATATCTCTAATATATAATATATATATATATATATAATATATGTATATATATATATATATATATATATATATATATAATATATATATATATATATATAATATATATATATATATATATAATATATATATATATATATATATATATATATATATATGGCAAATCCCCAAACCCTCTGCTTAAATGCGTCGGTATATATATATATATATATATATATATATATATATATATATATATATATATATAATATTTGAGCGATATAAAATGACAAATGCTTAGTCAGATATCGGTTACATATATTGTTGTACATCTGCAAACTCACTCTCTTCCACACACTCATACATACACTCACACACATACACGCTCATACACACACACACACTCACACACGCACTCATTCACGCACTCACTCACGCACGCATTGACACTCACATACACACAAATACACATATTAACTCTCTCACACACACACTCACTCGCACATACATATATGTATATAATATGCGATTCATTTCTGATTAAACGTCATCATATATCGTTTATTAAGATATTTAAAAATACACGTATATAAAATACCATATGCCTATATAAGGTGATTGTGGAAGCGCGTGGTGTAATGGTTAAAGTCATGGGAAATGGACTCGTCACCCCGAGTTCTAATTCTGGACATGGTAATTGCATTTCACTTAGCTCTAATACTCTTGGGAAAGGTATGATTCCTACTCTCCCTCCAGTGCTGGGTAAATAGTAGGGCAAACTGGACTCTTTAAACTTGGTTAGGCAACCGGTCTAGGAGAAGGAAAACTCTGAATTCAAACCTGTTAAACTCCGCTTAAGAAATTGACCTTGTGCCACATTCTGCTCGTGCGGAGGGGTTGGTATATATATATATATAAGGTGATTGCGGGGTCCCCTGGAGTAATGGGTATTGTCCTGGGAAGCATGTATGGGTCTGGGGGTTTGTCATTTTTAGATTCACATCCTGGTTGTGCAGAGGCGTTGGTAATTATATATATATATATATATATATATATATATATATATATATATATATATCATATCATCATCATCATGTCGCGCAGTTTGCGCGGATATCCATGATGATCTCTCGCCAGCCTTCCCTATCATTCATTGACTCCGGCAGCTCCTCTGCGCAGCAGCCAGTATCCCTGCATAGTTGGTCAATGTAGGTCCTGGCTGGGCGGCCCACATTAGCGCGCCCATGCGCTGGCTTCCACAGTAGTACGTCGCTTACGATCTCGTCCTTGTTTCTCCAGCAGTGTCCTGCATGTCTAGTCCGTCTCACTCGTATGGTTTGTGAGATAGGAGGCAGGTGGTCATATAGTTGCTCTTTTGTGGGGTGCTGCTTCCACGACCTATCCAGGACCGTCCGTAGCATTCTTGTACAGCTCCCATCTAGCTTATTCTCAAGACGCTTCGTTAGGGTCCAAGTGGTACAGCCATACAGAAGTACCGACACAACCACAGCCTGGAAGAATCGTCTCTTTAGCTTGTTGGGGAGATCGGATTTCCATATGACTGATAGTTTGTTGGTGGCCAACCATGCCTTTCCTATTCGAGTGTTAACATCGCTTTCTGTGGATGAGATATTACTCCCTAGGTATGTGAATTTTTCTACTGACTTAAGAGGCTTTATATATATATGTGTGTGTGTGTGTGTGTGTGTGTGTGTGTTCTCTTTAAAAACGAGACACGAAACCATACCGCCGTTTCCTACCTGATGATGGCAAACTGTATTGCGGAAAGCGCTCGTATCGAAACCTTTTGTGGACTGTTACACCAGTTCCACCCCGACACCAAAACGATGGCACGAAAATTAGAAAGGATCAACCAAAAACTCGTCCGACAAGAATTATCTGTACAGTTCAGCAAAAACTTGTATAAAAGAAAAAATGCTGCCAAAATACACTTATATATATATATATATATATATATATATATATATATATATATATATATATATATTACTTGCGTGTTGTTTACAGACTTGAGTTATCTGATGATTGTAAAAACATACATCCTGTAAATTTGTTTGTATCACTTAATTGTTCGCCCCTGGCTGAGAGTACACGATAGCCGTGAGGGTAACGAGCTTGACAGAAGAAAGTTATGTTGGGTTTCGCACCTGGCTAGCAGTAGCTGTCGAGAAGCCGAGCCGCACCGATGAGAAGTAAATTTCGAAACACGTGTCTGGTATATATATATATATATATATATATATAGAGAGAGAGAGAGAGAGAGAGAGAGAGATGGATATGAAAACGCACAATGCTATTAAAATGAAAATATTTTATATCATATTCATAGCTAATATTGAACAATATTTCGATTTATGAAAATCATCTTCAGAGCTTTTATTTACACTTGACTCATCGAGAAAGGAACTGAAAATAATTTAAATTCAAAACGAAAACATTGATGTTCCAAAAAGTCATGCGATCGTTTCTTCATAAGCACATCCGCTACGCGTTTCTCGGTCAGCAACATAATGTATATCTTAGTGTAACTGTTTTTGAAAAAAAGAAGACATATTTCGAATATATATATATATATATATATATATATATATATATATATATTATATATATATATATATATATAATGGCAACAAAGCCTGCCTCTAAAATTCAGGCATATTGGCTCAGATTTTGTTTTCAAGCTGGTTTTATTCCGTCATGTTTATTATAGTTTAATGGATTGATTTTTAAAGGCATGTCAATCTGTTTAGGATTATTCTATGACTAGAATTTTGGAAATTGCCTTCTTTGTACAATTGTTTTTACATTTTCTCTGTGTAGTTGCTTTTTACAGAAGACTTATATGGCATCAAGTGCTCCTGTCTTATCTATTAATAATGGAGATTCGCATCCGGTTTTTGTCTGTAACAAAAATTACGTCACTGTTACGTCACATTACCCAAAATCGTCATAACATAGAATAGATACACTCAAAATTTGAACATGCGATATTAGACAGTCCTCATTGTTTTTTTTAAACAAGTTTTAATAAATACATACCTGTTATTATATATCTATACATAGTTTGTTTTATTATAATATATATTTAAAGTTATCAGAACTAAGTTTCTATTTCAATTTTTTTTTTACTCCTTTAATAAATTTATTTTTTTTTTTACTCCTTTAATAAATTTATTTTATTTTTTTACTCCTTTAATAAATTTGATGATTTTACTTTACTTATGATACAGACTCTCTGATATTAAATTCTCTACTCCCATCCCATCAGACAATACTTATTTTACGTCGCCCAGTGGGCGTTTTTTTTATTTTGCTAGTACAAATAACTTGCTTATAATTGTATGGTTTCAAGTATTACCATCTAATGAAAATAATTATACATATAAGTATAATGATAAGTTGTAAACAAGGTTTGTTTAGAATGGCTTTTTGCAATTAAGCACTTATTCTCCCAAATATAAGTATAAGTGTATTAATTTCGATTGGAATAAAATATATATTTTATTAAGTTGTGTGTTTCTGCGTTTTATGTACATGTAACTGTTACAAAAACAACTTCAATGCGAATTTGGACAGTTATCTTCTAGATTTACATTACAGACACCGAATCTCTATTATAATAAGATGAGAACGTTGAAAAAACAACTTTAATGCAAATGTGGACAGTTATTTTGTAGATATATAAGGTGTATAAAAAAAGAATCGAGATTTATTATCTTTTTGATACACATCGTATTCTGAAAAAATAACGTTCCATTTATTGTTCATTTCTATTTTGGTAAATAAAGCTTCAAACCCGGCACTTTTATGGTACACTTTGTATTCTGAAAAAAATTAACGTTCCATTCATTGTTCATTTCTATCTTGGTAAATACAGCTTTAAACTTGGTATTTTTGACACACCTTGCATTGTGCGAAATATTAATGAATGTAACGATTTTTTTAGAATACAAGGTGTGTCAAAAAGTACAAAACATTCCAATACTGTTTAGACACACCTTGTACATATTAGACACCGGATCTCCATTATAATGAGATGAGAGCGTAACAAAAACAATTTTAATGAGAATTTGGACAGTTATTTTGGTTATTTACAAGGGGCCGGTTTAGCTCAGTCGGTAGAGTGTTCGGCAAGGAGCCACAAGGTTCTTGGTTCGATACCGGCCCTCGCCAACTCAGCGTATGAGTAGCACGGGGATCTGTGCGGTAAAGTGAGGAGCTGATGGTAGGTGTGGCGCTCCCTCTCAGATGCTAAAATATTCTACTTGGTCTAGCGCTAGTGAAAAGGGGATAGACTCCCTCGCTGTCTGGCTGATACCGACATTGGGCCGCCTCGACGACTTTACTTACTTTTTTTACATCACAGATGCCGACTCTCCATTATGATAAGATGTTATCGTTTTATAGCAGTGAGAGCGTTACAAAAGCAGCTTCAATGCGAATTAGGACAATTTAATTTGGAGATTTACATTGTTTTTCACTCTAAAAATAAAATGAATTCTATTGTGTATCGTTTATCTCACACAAAATGTCAACGTTTAATGGTGACAAAAATTGTTCAATGATTAAAAATCTATTCAACTTATTGGCGAATGCTTAACACAAATTGAATAATGTGAAAATGACCAGCCAAGAATATCTCTTAAGTTGATTAATTTAAGCGAGACAAGTTATAAAATAATTCAATATTTTCAGTTCAGCCAAATGGTACGTGGCGAAGTAGAAAAAGGATGTGATGTGGAGCCTTGAGGGTGGCCCGATGTGTGGATTAGAATGGAAAAGTTTAAGTGATGATTAGATGTGTGGATTAGAATGGAAAAGTTTAAGTGATGATTAGAATGGAAAAGTTTAAGTCATGATTTGGCATGGATACATGGTGTGGTTTGATTGGACGAGCGGATGGTACGTGGCAAAGTGGAGAAAGTAGGGGTGAGAGGTCAGAGTAAAATTGAATCTTGGAGAATGCCTTAACGGATTAAGACATGCATTTCTTGCTCTCGGCAGTTGTAATTTGTTTGAAATAAAATACTCATGACTTAAACTTGTGTTATTACTAAAAACTCCTAATGGCACAAGGTAAGAGATACCTCTCATCCCCAAATTGGTCCAGACTCCATATCATCATAGAATTGCCAGTCAACAGAACAGCAGCCCAGCAACAAGGATTCCATCCCTCTCCGATGTAGTACCGGTACAGATATACATATATTGGATATTTCTTTATCCACACATCACCACTCCATTAGAAAGTCGTAATGTTTGAAGAGACTTGTGATTTTGTAGCCATTTTTTCTATAATATATAGAAGAATTTAAAGTTAATGTAGATTTAAATAAAATAAATGATGTGAAAAATTATTATCTAGTATAAAAAAAACTTTAGAAAAAGTATAAAAAGTATAAAAAAGAACACTTATTTTTCAATTACAAGTTATATTTTGGTGACAAGACTTTTCGACAATTCTGTACACTGGAATTTAATGAAACGGGAAATATTTTTTTTCATAACTGCCAGGACAAATTTATCTTTATTCCAAAAAGAAAAAATTCCAAAAGAAATTAAATTAAAATAAAAATAAAAACAAAAGAATTTAAATTAAAAATCGGAAGAAAAAAAATTCATTTTTTATTTTGGGATAAATAATTTTTTTAAAAAGCGGGAAGCGTCCAACTGAAGTTTCCAGACTTGCATATAGTGAAACCAAATTTGTTGAAAGGCCAGTTGAACTAGCACACATAAGCAACATCTGAACAAATATTAACATCTGTCCAAGATATAAAGATTACCAGGAAGGGAAAGATCATAGAATTTTCCAAGAAATGAACATTATACATCTCCTCCACAGAAAATGACGTTAATGCACGTATAGGAAAGGCATGGGCCACTATAAATAATTTAACGATCATGATGAGATGTATCTCTTACCTTGTGCCATATATATATATATATATATATATATATATATATATATATATATATATATTCTAACAAAGAGAGGGTGAATTAAACACATTCAATCCTTCCTCTGATTTCCAAACTTTCCAAAACCTTTTCCAATCCTTTTGGGACCGTTCCAAGTGCACCAACTACAAGAGGTATCACTTTGACTTTCATATTTTAGTTGGTAAATTTTTTTACTTATACCTGTATCTGTAGCATGTATCTATATTTTCTACACAATCGTTATTTCATCTTGCTGTTGAAACGCAAGATTGGTCTTCTACGCTCACCAAAAGGATTCCATAACACAGGACTTTCTTTAAGCTCTTTTCAATTGGCCAAGGATGGCATTTAAACACTTTACAACAATCGCATGTGAAAATATCCCTTCTAAGGAAGTGATTCACAATCTTTTCTCATTCCCGGACACTTAAAAGAGTTTTGCTCTGACCTCACACCCCTTAAAAGAGTTTTGCTCGGACCTCGCACAATTTATACATTGTTCAAAAATATAGAATGTGAATCCACAGTACAGTTTTAACAAAAGATCATATATACTTTATATATATATATATATATATATATATATATATATATATATATATATATATATTAATGTGTATGGTTGGCACTAGTATACTAGAAAAAGTAATAGTAATCCAACGTACAGTGTTATTAGAAGAGTGCTCAATATCTGTGATAGAGCGTTGATAGGTAATACCGTTCCCGTAATTAAATAAATAAAAGCAAAAACTTTTATTTGTTTTGATTTCTCATTGAACTATATATATATATATATATATATTTATATATATATATATATATATATATATATATATATATATATATATATATATATATATATTATATTCGACTCTCTAAATACTAATTATAATCTGAATTAAAGAAATGAAAATATAGATGATATTAATTACAAAAAAAGTTAAATTTGAACGGACACCCTGGAATGATTCTCTCACCCCCAGGGTGTGCGAGCACCCCTGGTCTATAAGCCCTGCTCTAACGGCACCTCAAAGATTATTGTGTTTAGGAAATTGTTAACATTTTAGGTGATACTGGAAGCATGGGAAATATATAAAAAGTGGAAAAACAAAACCAAAACAGAAAAATGAACCAAACGTGGACTCGACATCAACCAACGACAACGTATATATATATATATATATATATATATATATATATATATATATAAAGTAAAAAAGTAAAGTCGTCGGGGCGACCTAATGTCGGTAACAGCCATGCAGCGAGGGAGTCTATCCTTTTTCACTAGCGCTAGACCAAGGAGATTGTTTTTTAGCGTCTGAGGTGGAGTGCCACACCTACAATCAGCTCCTTACTTTACCGCACAGATCCCAGAGCTACTCATAATGCTGAGTTGGCGAGGGCAGGTATCGAACTACGAACCGTGTGGTTTCTAGCCGAACGATCTCTATCTCTCTTATATATATATATATATATATATATATATATAGAGAGAGAGAGAGAGAGAGAGAGAGAGAGGGGATGGGGGAAGAGACTCCTTTATAAATATGTTAATCTAGATATGTATATAGATCGTATTGATGTGAATGTCGTTAGATTAGAGAAATCTCAAGGTCATGGAACGATTAAAATCTCCGATTTATCGTTCCAGATTATCACTTTATCTACATCCATATGTAATCCAATAATAAATGCATTAATATATATATATATATATATATATATATATAATATATATATATATAGAGAGAGAGAGAGAGAGAGAGAGAGAGAGAGAGAGAGAGAGAATGAAAGAGAGAGAAGAAAAGAAGAGAGGAAAGAAAGGGGACCCAGATATTATTTGGAAATTTCAATTTTCGAATAATTACACATACATGTATAAATTAATTTTAATATAAATTAGATGTAATATATATATATATATATATATATATATATAATCCTGTTTTGATATAAAATGATATATGTTAAAATTATATAATTTGTTTGGTTTGGTTTGTTTTGTTTTACGGCATATCAACCTCAGTGGGTCATTTAATGCCGATAAAGTTTTGAAATAATTCAATTCTTAATGGATTATACAATTTTTTTATAAATACATTTTTTCTTTTTAACCCATAGATGGGACCCTAACAGGTACTACCACTCCGGGTCAGAGTGGACCAGGGAGCAATGGTGATAAAGGAGTGCTCCATATTCCCCAAATCTCCAAAAGCGGAACCTCACCATCAGATAGAGTTTAACGTCATTCCCAGGACATGTAGACCCGCAGCCACCGCCTTCTAGCACCCATATGATAAAAAGGTTGTGGGGCTTGCCATAAGGGCAATAGGGTTGGGAAAATTATATAGGTGCTAGAGCTTGACGTGACCAGCCGATTGATCGAAGGGGTCTCTCCGACCGCCCGTCTAGCTCAGGATAGGGCCAAAGTGGAGTATTACAAGTCATGAACTGCTCATCCACCTGGGTTCTATCCTTAAGCATCACGGGTCGCCACCCGCGGCCAACAGGTGGCCCCATTAGGGGAGTCTTACCCCTCTGCAGAGGTGCAGCCGGTGCTTTCTAACGCCCCAGCCGACAGGACGGTATATAATTTGTAAATTTTTATATATATATATATATATATATATATATATATATGTATGTATGTATGTATATTGGTTTGTTGGTTGGTTTTGAAGGCTATCACAATGCAAGTGTAAACGCACACATTTGGAAGGCATGAGACAGAACAAAGGAACAGTCACTGGCAACAAATTCAGGTCTGGTGATCTTCTATAGAAGGGATTTTTATCCCGAAATATTAAGAATAAATCACAGGTTAACAAACAACACCATAGTAACCTTCTTTTTCTTTACACTTGCATTGTGATAGCCTTCAAAACCAAATACCAAACCAATATAGACACAATGCTTCAAGCAAATTATAAAACCCTTATATATATATATATATATATATATATATATATATATATATGTGTGTGTGTGTGTGTGTGTGTGTGTGTGTGTGTGTGTGTGAAAAAAGTGAATGAAAGTGAATCCGACAGTATGAAATTAATATTTAGAATAAACAAACACATGATGTTAAAATTCGCTGACAGAAATCTGTTTCGACCCTTTATTGAAGTGGTCTTCATCAAGAGCGATGTGTGTATGATGGGGAGACGGTGTGAGTGGAACGTTATAAGACGAAAGTGGTACAGATGAAACGTTCTAGGTCATAGCCGGAATTTTTTTTTTTTATTTAAAAAAAAATTTAAATGCATATTCTGTTTTGAAAATAAAATAAAATAAATTTTATTTTATTTTAATAAATCAGAAGCATTATAATCCACAAAGAAAACTCAAAGGAGTTTGATGTAAATATGTATAAACATGTATAAGAAAGTATCAAAAAGTTCAAATATCCCAGCGTTGCAAACTACGATAGTCACCGGAGATGTAGATATTTAAACAAATTTTAAATAAAAAAAAATTCCGGCTATGAACTAGAACGTTTCATCTGTACCACTTTCGTCTTATAACGGTCCACTCACACCGTCTCTCCATCATACACACATCGCTCTTCAATAAAGGGTCGAAACAGATTTCTGTCAGCGAATTTTAACATCATGTGTTTTGTTTTTTCTAAATATTAATTTTCATATATAATATATATATATATTATATATATATTATATATATATATATATTTTTTTTTTTTTTTCTTAAAAAAAGTAAAATTGTTTTAGAAGTGTTGATTTGCTATGGAGAGAAGAATGGTGTACTGGTGACCTAGCATATCCATATATAATATATATATATATATATATATATATATATATATATATATATATATGTGTGTGTGTGTGTGCATGTGTTTGTGTGTGTGTGTGTGTGAAGAGAGAGAGAGAGAGTGTGTGTGTGTGTGTGTGTGTCTGTATCTGTCTGTTTCGTCTGTTTTGTGTATGATGAAATAGGTATATTTTGGCACAATCTTTTCATTCAAATACAGTTTGTAAAAATAATAGAATCCCTAACGTTTTTAATTTTTAATATAATGTAAAAAAAGAAACAATGTGAAAAAAAAAAACCAACCGCCAACCAACCATACATTTTTTGTAAAACAAAAAACAAAAAAAAAACCAACCAACAAACACAATCAATTTTTCTTATTATCTTCTTGATAATCAGTCTTGATACTAATAGTTTTGACACATATTAAACAGACTTGATAATAGTCCAGAAAGAACCGAAAGTACTTGGTAAAATACTATCAGATAACTGATTAACGCCTTTCATGGGGATAGCATCAAAAGAATTGTTAAAAACCTGAAAGAAAAAAATTAAAAAAAACTTGAAAACAATAAGGTTTATTCAAATTCTATTATTCATGAATAGACACACAGACACATACATCCTCTATCACACACACACACACACACACACACACACACACATATATATATATATATATATATATATATATATATATATATATATATATGCTATTGAAATGTTTGTAAACCTCAATAGACTTCCCATGTCTTCCCACATATTTCACCCTTGTTTTGAGGTCATTCCTCCATAATAATTAAAAACACAAACACATTTTCTTTTCTTTGCTATTGTGCATTTCAATTTTCCATACAGACTATCATTTACTCAAAAACACGCAAACACGATTCATATTCATATATATAATATATATATATATATATATTATATATTTATATATGAATTTATATATATACATATATATGAATTTATATATATATATGTATATATAAATTCATATATATGTATATATAAATTCATATATATATATATGTTTTTTTGTGCTTAAA
This sequence comes from Doryteuthis pealeii, assembly GCA_023376005.1. Taxonomy (NCBI): domain Eukaryota; kingdom Metazoa; phylum Mollusca; class Cephalopoda; order Myopsida; family Loliginidae; genus Doryteuthis; species Doryteuthis pealeii. Next base: position 67,428,352 of record CM042169.1, read on the forward strand.
AGCAAGGCTATATCTATTTCGAAATGACGCACAAAACATCTCCCTACTCGCAAAAGACAATACAGATGAGAATCTTTTTTGTCAGCCTTGAAATAAAAGAATCGATCGATAATTAATCCCAATGGAAATCGCGATGTTCAATTATCGATGAAATCCTTTTTGATCTGTTCGAAATCTGAAATAAGTAATGGCATAAAATATTCCAGGCTGATAACATTGTTAAAAACAGAACAATAATCGTAATTACATTGAAAGCAATTATATCGACGATGATGATTATGATGATGGTGATGATGATGACTATCATTATGATAATGCTGTTGTTGTTGTTGTTGTTGCTGTTGATGATGAAGAAGAAGAAGAAGATGATGATGATGATGATGATGATGAGGATGAGGATGATGATGAGGATGATTTTGATAATGGTAACAATATGAAATTATTTTTATTTCTTTCTTTTTTAATTTCATGGTTTTGTTGTTGATGATTATGAATGATGGTGATGATGTTTATGATGATGGTGATGTTGATGATGGTGATGGTGACTATCATTATGATAATGCTGTTATTGTTCTTGTTGTTTAGGATGATGATGATGATGATGATGATGATGATGATATGAAAATATTTTTATTTATTTCTTTTTTTATTTCATTGTTTTGTTGTTGATGGTGATGATGATGGTGATTATGATGATGGTGATTATGATGATGATGTTCTTGTTGTTTGTTGATGATGATGATGCTGATGATGATGCCGATGATGAGAATGATGATGTCATAATGATTGCTACATGAAAACATTGAATTTTTTATTTATTTCTTTTTTTATTTCATCTTCTTGTGGTTGATGGTGATGATGGTGATTATCATGGTAATGATGTTGTTGTTGTTGTTGTTGTTTGTTGATGATGATGATGATGATGATGATGGTAACAATGTGAACATATTTTTATTTATTTCTTTTTTTTATTTCATCGTTTTGTTGTTGATGGTCATGTTGATGGTGACTATGGTGATTATGTGGATGATATTGTTGTTGCTATTGTTGATGATGATGATGGTGATGATGATGATGATGATGATGATAATGATGGTGATGTTTGTGATAATGGTAACAATATAAAAATATTGAATTTTTTAATCATTTCATCGTTTTGTTGTTGATGGTCATGATGATGCGGACTATAATGATGATGATGATGATGATATTGTTGTTGTTGTTGTTGTTGTTGATGATGATGATGATGATGCTGTTGATGATGATGATGATGATCTGATGATGATTGGAATAATGGTTACAGCATAAAAATATTGAATTTATTATTTTTTTTTAAGTTTCTTTATATTCTTGACTTTTCTGTTATTTAGATTTTTCAGACTGTTGGTATTTTCATTGTTATATACACAACTTTTCGACCGAGATGCCCTCTGGCCTTCTTCAGGACTTTTGGTCAGTTTGGGTTATTAGATTTTACGGCATGTCAACCATGCTTGGGTTATTTTATGTCCAAGACGTTTTGTTTTATTTATTCTTGTTGGGTATTCAATTTTTTTTTCAAACTCAATTTTTAAAACACGGTTTTTGTTAACTCATATTCTAATCTATTTAACCCGTAGATGGGACCCTAACATGTACTACCATTTCGGGTCAGGGCCGACTTGAGAGTAATGAAGGGGTACTCCACGCTCCCCAGATCTTCAGAATTGGAATTTCACCATTAGATTCAGTTTAACGTCATACCCAGCACGAGAGGAACGTAGGGTATTTTACGAAGACTTCCCGAAAAAATGTCTTTGTGCAGATCTTCGTGGAACTGGCAGTTTCGTTGAGGCTGGAGATTTAGGGGTTATCGATTCGTTGCCGGATGTTTCCCAATTCCTTAATGTTCCCTGACATCTGAAAGAATGTTCCAATTCACCTGGCATTGAAGAAAATAGGATTCACTCCCCCAAAAACGATTATGATGATGATGATTTTACAAGGGAATCAGTAACAAAGATGCAGCGTTTTTTTTTTAATTGTTGGTTGATTGGATTTTACGACATGTCATCCCTTGTTGGAGTATTTTAAGCCGATACGTTTTGTTTTTGACATCTGAACCGCACTGATCCATGTGCTTCTCATTCACTGAGTTAGCGAGGGCCGCTATTGAACCCGGTACCTTGTGGTTCCGAGCCGGACAGCACGTTAACGACTACGCTACGTGTACTCCCCAGAAGCTGATGAGAAAACTTTATAGAGAAAATCGTATCACAGTTATCATTCGGGAAATATATCTTCAATTCCTTACAAGTGAAAAGAGGATAGACTCCCTCGCTACTACTTATTTTTGCATTAAAAAGGCGTGTGGTCTAATGGTTAGAGTCGTAGGAAACGGACTCGTCGATCCGAGTTCAATTCATGAATGAAGCTGTTGGCATTTCAAAATGGCGCTAATACCCTTGGGAAAGGTATGAATTTAATTCTCCCTCCAGCTATGGGTAAATAGCAGAGCAGATTGGGCTCTTTAATCATGGCTAGGTAACCAGTCTAAGAGAAGGAAAAGTCTGAATTCAAACCTGTTAAACTCCGATTAAGAAATTGACCTTGTGTCGCATCCTGCTCGTGCGGAGGGGTTGGTAAATATATTATATATATATATATATATATATATATATACATATATATATGTGTGTGTGTGTGTGTGTGTGTGTGTGTGTGTGTGTGTGGTATACTAAGAAAGAATGAAAAAACACAGGTTTAAATGATTTAAGTGGTGAGTTATGAGTTATGTGTTTTTTCATTCTTTCTAAACTCCGCTTAAGAAATTGACCTTGTGTCGCATCATGCTCGTGCGGAGGGGTTGGTATATATATATATATATATATATATATATATATATATATATATATATTATATATATTATATATATTGAATTATATATATATATATAATTATATAATTATATAAAACTATATGTATATAATTATATATGTATATATATATATATATTGAATTAAACACGTATTTTTACTACTTACTATTGTCGCTACAATTTTCGTTGTCATTTTAATGCTTCTTTTTTTTGGTTATTTCCAGAGAGCATCCTTTCCTCTTACCTTTGATTCCGGTGTACTCGGAAGAATCAAGAACATTAATTACAAAATTGTTGTCGAGATGTTAAACACGTATTTCAGTAACAATCCAGATGGTCTCAAAGTTTACATATTGTACCTGCCGCAAATTCACTTAACACGAACATTCTTCAAGTATTCATTATTCATAAACTCCGATTTATATTCATTCTGTTTGTTTTATTGTTTTGAACCATTCTTCCTAAACATTCTAATACATGCTTTCCATATTTTCATGCGCTGAAAAAAAAAATATATACAAAACAAATTCTTGTGTTTCTTCTATTCCAACTGCACCTGGGCTTACATGCTTCGAAACAATTCTATCAGTAACTTTTCCAAAACAAAAATCACGCACCTAAAAGACAGAGACCTACGCATATTGCAAAATGTTCCCCAAACACACAAGCGCGTAACACCTTATTAAAAGCATATCTTTTCTTCTGAGAATTAAGAATACATCTCTTAAAACATTGTGAGATAGTATGTGTTTAAAGCGTGAGTTTTACGATCGTCATGGTTAAAATAGTCTTATTGGACCCTTTCTAGCCAAACATATTGCCTTTATGGCAAGCCCCAACCCCTTTTTATCATATGGGTGCTAGAAGGCGGTGACTGAGGGTCTACATGTCCTGGGAATGACGTTAAACTCTATCTGATGGGGTGGTTCCAGTTTTGGAGGTTTGGGGAATGTGGAGCACCCCTTCCTCACCATTGCTCCCTGGTCCACTCTGACCCGGAGTGGTAGTACCTGTTAGGGTCCCATCTATGGGTTAAATACAATATTAATATTTCGGGATAAAAAACCCTTCTACAGAAAATCACCAGACCTGAATTTGTTACCAGTGGCTGTTCCTTTGTTCTGTCTCATGCCTTCCATGTGTGTGCGTTTACACTTGCATTGTGATAGCCTTCAAAACCAACCAACAAACCAATATATATATATATATATATATATAAATTTACAAATTATATACCGCCCTGTCGGCTGGGGCGTTAGAAAGCACTGACTGCACCTCTGCAGAGGGGTAAGACTCCCCCAATGGGGCCACCAATTGGCCGTGGGTGGAAACCTGTGATGCTTAAGAATAGAACCCAGGTGTATGAGCAGTTCATGACTTGCAATAGTCAATTTTGGCCCTATCTTGGGCTAGACGGGCGGTCGGAGAGACCCCCTCCAATCAACCAGCTGGTCACGTCAAGCCCTAGCACCTATATGATTGCCCCAACCCTATTGCCTTCATGGCAAGCCCCAAACCCTTTTCATCATATGGGTGCTAGAAGGCGGTGACTGTGTGTCTACATGTCCTGGGAATGACGTTAAACTCTATCTGATGGTGTGGTTCCAGTTTTGGAGGTTTGGGGAATGTGGAGCACCCCTTCATCATCATTGCTCCCTGGTCCACTCTGACCCGGAGTGGTAGTACCTGTTAGGGTCCCATCTATGGGTTAAATAGAAAAACATGAGTTGATAAACAAAATTGTATTATCCATTAAGAATTGATTTATTTCAAAACTTTGTCGGCATTAAATAACCCACTGAGGTTGATATGTCGTAAAACAAAACAAAACAAACAAACAAACAAATAAGAATACATCTCTGAAAACATTGTGTTTAAAGCGTGAGTGTTACGATCGTAATGGTTAAAATAGTCTTATTGGACCCTTTCCGTCCACTAAGGACGATGGCGTAGTGTCCAAAATAAAAATAAAGATTTTATCAGCATCTGTCCAAGTGACTCAGCAGGCCAATTCTTGAGTGACAGTTTTTGGTGCACTGAATGCACACAAACTGTGATGCTTTCTGGGGTGCTTGCTTTTCTCTCTCTTTCTGTCTCTCTTTTCTGTCGGGGCTACTCTCCTATCTGCCTCACCCCTCTCCGTGCCTTGCTTAACGTTGAGGTGCGAGGCCGCTCTAGTTTTTGCATCTACCTCCCACGTGTTTAAATAGTAAGAATAAAATATTGATAATCCAGGTTTAAAGCAGTCCTTGGAGCTTTAGAATACAACGAATGCACCTATGCAATAGGATAATATTACATAATTCGTGGGTAACCTACGGAGTATGTCTGTGTAAATAGATTTTGAATTAAAATCCGTTAAAATTCAAAATCGGAGGGGGTTATATTATTAATAGGTAATGACCTTTATTTAATCCCGTGGCTTCCGACAATCGGAAGATGTGAGAACGGAAATTAAGCTTAGTTTTGGCCGTTAATAAAAAGGGGCAGATGTAAGATTAGTTTGCTCCGAAGATTTCCTACCATGCTGGGATAGACATGAGTCCAAAAGGGTTATCTTCTCGTGCCGCCATCTCTTGCCATCTATAGGTGGCCGGGGTATTTAAGCAGTAGCCCAGGAAATTCTGACTCTTTTTCTCTCGATCCAGCAACAACTACACATGGTATAAAGACGTGGTATCTATGTCCATTAAGTGGGGAGCTTATCCCCCCCAACGAACTAGTAGTAAGTGACATTCCTTCAAGAACTCTTCCTTGACCCCACAGATCCCTGTACTTCTCTTACGCTGAGTTAGCGAGGGCCAATATCGAACCAGGAACAATGTCGTTTCTAGGCGGCCGCTACTATGTTCTAGGTTTTCTTAGTAGTTTTCCAGTAAGGGTAACATTCTTTTGTTTTTAATAGAAAATTCTATAAAGTATTTGAATAATTAGTATTATCTGCGTTATTCGGACTATTGTCCCCATCTTTATTGTTATCTGTATAACGTTTCGGCCGATATGCCCTCCGGCCATCTTCAGGTATTTCTTGTCGGACTCGGGAACTTTCTTTTCGAACTCGAGAACTTTCTTGTTGTAATCGGGAACTTTCTTGTCAGGAGCCATCACGGAACTTTGAACCTAACCCTTTATTCAGTCCACGGGGGTATCCTGTTCTCATTCCGCTAACCATAGTTGGGGTAGGAGAACGTTCCCGAGTTCGAAAAGAAGGTTCCCGAGTCCAACAAGAAATACCTGAAGAAGGCTGGAGGGCATATCGGCCGAAACGTTGTACAGATAACAATGAAGATGGGTACAATAGTCCGAATAAAGCAGATAATACTAATTATCAAGCCTCATCTCCAATATTCAGAGAAATATTTGAATAATATCAGATGAATAATGTGGAGGATTGAAAATTTCGCATATAAACTGTAATATTTTTTTCCTGGTCATGAGCACTTGCTTAAAAAAAATATAACTGATTTTGAAGTAGTTAACGATTTAAAATGTCGGAATATACAGTTAAGTCTGTAGTTACCTCCCAAAGGAAATAGAACAACCACATGATCACACGACTGACTAAGATTCTTTTTTTGTTATTTTTTTTTTCTTTCTATTATTTACCGGTATTGATCAATTCAAAACTGATAACCTTTACGTCATTTTCCAGACTCAAGTTTATCAGTCGGAGATCACAATGACGCATTTTATGAAAATAATATCTATGAAACACTATTGAATATCTTATTCGATAAAATATGCTTCCAAACTAGTCACACGTCTGAAAAGGGGCCCATATATAATTGATGGTTAAAAAACAAACTATCACCTGATGATTTAATCAGGTTTTAAAAAATTGCTTCCTACATTTCAGAGCAGTTCTTAGATATTAGATTAGTTATCTATATTATATATATATAGAGAGAGAAGATTCAGTATCTATTTATCTGTAACCGAAACTACGTGTCTACTTAAGTCATAGTCATTTCAGGAATTCTGTTAAGCTAAGTCGGTAGAGCTCTTGGCTAGGAATCGCAAGGTTCCTGGTTCTATACCTGCCCTTCGACAATTCAGCGTATGAGTAGTACAGGGATCTGTGCGGTGAAGTGATGAGCTGATGGTAGGTGTGGCGCCCCACTTCAGACGGAAAAATAATATCTTTGGTCTAGCGCTAGTGAAAGGGGGATAGACTCCCTCACTGTTTGGCTGATACCGATATTAGGCCACCCCGATGACTTTACTTTACTTTTCCCCATATATAAAGGGCAGTTGTGTGTTTATGTATGTCCGGAGGAAACTTCAAAAATAAAACAATTAACGACAAAGTAAATATACGTACACATTAAATATCACCAGGGCTTGGTTTTTGATTAAAAATAATAGTCTTGATTTATATTCGTGAAGAAAATTAAAAAATAGAATTTAAAGAATAACAGCATGGATTTATTTTTTCATTTCATATCTTAAATAGTAGACATTAACATTTCTTTTCAGAGTAGCTGGATCAATACAAGGTGTATTTTTTTACATAGGGATTTAAATGGGGCATCCCACGAGGATTCAACTCACGAATCAGTAATAATGGATCTGCTGGATTAACTTAAAAAAAACAAACTCCTCTACCAATGCGATGCTGGGTAGCCGCTGCTAGTAGAATAACAACACTTTATTATATTATATATATACTAACAAAGCAAAGACAGTATTTTAGGTGGTCCAAGTGTTTTTGAAAACATCTTTCAATAAATACTAGTTAATCCGGCATCGGTGCAAGTTTTTAGCTGGGATTCATTTCAATCAACCCAGGTTACATGGACATATAATTATTTGTTATTTGAAGTTATTTGAATTACACAGAAATATTTGATAATGACTGGTTGCAAACACGATTATTAGATTGGAATAGTTGAAAATTGTGAAGGAACGAATTCATTATGTGGCAAACATAGGAACACTCCCCAGTTTGAAAACCAACATTCAGAAGGGAAACTGCAAAGCCCCTAAATTTCGCAACCACTTTATTTACCTGGTCTGGTGGCTACCCCACTAAATCTCGCTACTGGCTCTTCCCCACTGCGTCGGGATAAGCGCCTTACATTTTTCCCGACAAGGCCAATTGATTTATATATAATTTGTTTATCTCTGATATATATTTAAAGTTATCTACAATTTTACGAAAATGATTTTGGTATCTGTGGAATTCTGGTGACATAAATTATCGGATGAATTTAAACCATTGTTTCTATTGTTCTTAAAATAATTCTAAACTAATATTTATTTGATTCTCTTTTGTTTACATAATTCTAAACTCATGACATACCTTTGTAAAACTAGTTATTTAAGAAAACTTAACTATTTTAATTTGGTCAATTCCACATGCCGTAAAAATATAGGGGCCAATCCCTATAAGTTAGAACACGAAGTAAAGAATAAAATTACAGTTATTTCTTCCAGTTTATGGATTTATTTAAAGATTTATCCCCGATTTTTTTAATCATATTCATTTAGATAAACCCAAACCATTAGTGCATATATCATACTAAACATATATTTATTTAAATCAAATATTTACTATTAATATGCAAATTAGCATTCCCATTCACTGTGTAAACAGCTATTTTATTGTATATGTGAATACAATTGCATGCTATTATCATGTAGATATCATCAACAGAATTAATAATGTAAGACATAATTAAACATTATTAATTTCTTGTTTACAAACAAGAAATTGTCCTATCACCCTGCATCAATTATTTTAGGTTAAGCTTAGATAAGTAAAAAAAATACCAGTATAGCAGAAACCTTTGTAATATATATATTAATCTATTAGTAATCATAGATTTAGCTCTCTTAAGGATTTGTGAAAATCCTTGTATGAATCTATAAGTTTGCACCTACATAAACATACAGAACGGATGTTTCGAGGATCCCAAATAGAATCATCCTTTACTTAACAGTCATTGAAGTTATCTTACACATACACACACACACACCATATATATATATATATATATATATATATTATTTATATATATATATATATTATGGAAAGACAAAATTGTAGATAGGAGTGGAAAGTTACTAGAATTTGGAGGATGGCTTATAAAAGGCTACCTTTCCAGAACGAGTGAGAGAGAAAGAGAGAGTGATGATTTGGCAGTGTGCGCTCAGTTTTTACAGAGAACAGACGCAAGATGAGTGTCTGTTCTCCAAGGAAATTACTTTGGGGAAAATAAAGTATGAATTCTGATAAAAGAAAACAAGAACGTCTTCTGTTTATTATTAAAAATCAAGAAACGATATAAGACAAGACATCCTCACGTCCATTTCATACAATATCTACATATTGCATGCCACACATCTAACAAGATGGCTAGTTACTACCTTTCCAGAACAAGTTTGAGATAAAGAGAGAGTGATGATTTGGTAGTCTGAGAACAGACGCAAGATGAGTGTCTGCTCTCCACGAACTACAGATAGCATTAAAAAGAGAATCCAAACAAAATTTCACATTATATATAATGTGTGTTTGTGTATGTATGAGAGAGTGTGTGGTGTGTGTGTGTGTATGGGGGGAGTGTGTGTATGTATTGAGAGAGAGAGAGAGAGAGAGAGAGAGAGAGAGAGAGAGAGAGAGAGAGAGAGGAGAGAGAGAATTACAGTTCCAGTTGATCAAAACATGAAATAATCTTCAGTTTTCACTTAATCTTTTATCGGGCCTTTTTAGCTTTAGTAAGGCAAACAGTCTTGGTGGAATCTTCCGTCTGTGAAAGACAATGGCGTAGTGTCTAATTACTTTTTAAAAACTATATAGCTCGGGTGGGTTGACGAGATATTAAATCCACAATCTCTAATATTTTCATACCATGACCCGATGGTATGTGTTTAAGAAAAGGAAACGTCAAAAGAGAAACTGAATCACTAATAATTGCTGCACAGAATAATGCCATAAGAACAAACTATATTAAAGCAAAATTGATGAGACAAGAAAATGTAGATTATGCGGTAATACAGATGAGACTGTAAACTATGCGAATGTAGCAAACTAGCACAACGGGAGTACAGAACTAGACACGACTGGGTTGGGAAGGTGATCCACTGGGAATTATGCAAAAAATTAAATTTTGACCATACAATGAAATGGTATATGCATAAACAGAATCTGTTCTTCAGAACGAACGCTAAAATTCTCTGGGACTTTGAAATAAAAACGGATCACTTATCAGCAAGAAGACCAGACTTAGTGTTGATTAACAAAAATGAAAAGGCTTGTCAACTGGTGGATGTTTGCAATTCAGCAGATCAAAGGGTGAGCTAAAGAAAATGAAAAATGGTGAATATCTGGACTTGTCAGACTGAAAAAGTTTATGGAAATGAAGTGAAAGTGATTACCAATTGTAGTTGGTGCACTTGGGACGGTCCAAAAGGATTGAAAAGGGTTTGGGAAGTCTGGAATCAGAGGAAGGATTGATAACATCCAGAACACTGCACTGCTGCAATCTGCAGATTACTCAGAAGAGTCTGGAGACCTGAGGGACTTGTGTCACCCAGACTTCAGTGAAAGGACAAGCTAATGCGGATGTGAAAACTCAAAAGGGTAAATAATATTGATTGAAAGTACATAAGGTGTGAAAACTTATAATAGATAATAATTATATGAACAAGAATTAGAAACCCTTATAAAAACTATTGCTGGGTTGCACATCCAGTTATAAATACAGGTCGATGGTAGGACGAAAAATACCCTGAAGATTCGTGCTACGGCTAGAAACTGCAGTCGTAATTTTAAGCATTCGTTTTTTAAACAACACACACATCAACACACACACACATATATATATATATATATATATATATATATATATATATATATATTCATGACCTCACTCTATTACCGAAATATCTTAACGGAAAATCACACATTCTGCAAAAGAAAAAAAATAAAAAAACAGCAATACTAGAAGCTCTATACATAAAACATACAAAATCCTTAACAAAATTAATTTCCAATGCAGTACTCACATTTTAAAATCCCTAAATACCTTTCTCGTCAATTCTCCTCTTCAGCCTCCACATCTATTAATATAATTTGAAAAACTGGAACGCTCACTCTGATAGTGCACCTCGAGTGCGAAAGTACTCGGAACATGAACTTTGGTGGCTAATCCACGAATTCACCTAAATATTAGAAAGCTGGCCAGAAATTTGAAAAAAAATCACAAATAATTGTTAAACAGGAGATATACCTTTTGTTTAATTCAACATGCATAAATGGAAAATGCTGCCAACACACACACACACACACACACCAACACAACACACATATATAATATTATATATATATATTATTACATATATCGTGGGCTACTCACGAGTGGAAATGGTCCATAACCACGATACCATGGTATTTAAGGCTTTTATTCCCGAATAACTTTGCTCTGTTTACAATAATTAAACATTGAACTTCATACGGAATCTGAACTCTACTACAAACTACGGGTAGAGAATTAGGACCGCCTAGAATCAACTTGTACAAGAAACTTGGTAACGCACCAAAGTATATATATATATATATATATATATATATATATATATATATATATATAATTCAACACAACATACACACAATACATATATATATATATTTATGAATGAATGTATGTTGGTAAACGTGGTGAAAGGGGTGGGTATACAACTACATTTCAACTTTTAAATAAGAATATATTTATGAGAAAATATTCAAGATGTCTTTCTAAAATGTTAACAATTATACCACAATTTTTTTCATTTACAATAACTTATTAACCTGTCTGTACAACTTATATAATGTACCAACTTTATTTTTAGAATGTTTACTTTACAATCTACGTATATAATCGGTGTAACTTTACAAAGTTCGGCTAAAAAAATCCAGTGTAAAGAAATAACATTCTAAATGATTGGTACTCTGTTGAAAAAGTAAAATGTGGATTGCTACGCGAAACTTTAACGTAAACACTTAATCTAGAAGACTTTATGATTGTAATGAAGAATACAAAAAACATTCAAGGGAGATAATCCCGCACTTGAATATCGTTCGCTTTATTTAACATGAACAACAACCAAAAATAAAAAAAATAAAGGTCGGTCTCCTCCGTCGATGCTGATTTAAATAAATATTCTCATTCAAGAAAATCTTTCTTAGTGAGATAGATTGACCATTCCGTCGGGAAGCGGGAGGTGGGGTGAGGTGAATGAAAAAAAAAAAAGAAACATTTATTCTTGATTTATAAACGTCATGCTTCACTTGGTAAATTTTCCATCAATAAACAGTCTGCAAAGAATACACCACGGATTACTCACTAATCTGTAGGCAAATTATATGCATTCAACAACTTTTTTTTACGTATATATATGGAGTTGTTTTTTATTTATTTATTTATTTATTTATTTTTTTTGCAGTAAAAAAAAAAAGAAGTAAATGTTGAATTCTATAGATAGAATTGTAGAACAGTCTAAGAATATGTAAGTGTCTGAGAATGATTCCTGAAAATAAATCGATTAAAATGGTTCAATTTCACTTTCACGAAGCGCAGAAATATTGGCCCAAAATTGCAGAGAAACAAATTGATATAATTGGAAATATTTCCATATTTTTTTTTTTCATTTCAAATTTCTTTCATTTTTATCTCTCGTTCGTTTTATTTACTTTTTTTCGTTCTTTCCTTCTTTCGTTCTTTCCTTTTTACTTTCTTTCGTTCTTTCCTTCTTACTTTCTTTCGTTCTTTCCTTCTTACTTTCTTTCGTTTTCTCTCTCGTTCGTTTTTTCTGTCTTTATTTCGTTCCTACTTTGTTTCCTTTTATCTTTCGTTTTATTTTCCCTACTTTATTTTTTGCTTTCTTTCCTTTTTCTTTCGATCTTTCCTTCCTAATTTCTATCCTTTTTTCTTTCGTTTTATTTTCCCTGCTTTCTCTATTTCTTTCTTTTCTGCTTTCTTTTCGTTTTCTTTCGTTCTTTTTTCATTCTTTCGTTCCTACTTTCTTTCCTTTTTTCTTTCGTTTTATTTTCCCTACTTTATTGTCTGGTTTCTTTCCTTTTTCTTTCGTTCCTTTTCTACTTATTTTCATTCTTTTGTTCCTACTTTCTTTGTTTTTTTCGTTCATTTTTTCCCTACTTATTTTCTGCTTTTTTTCTTTTTCTTTTCGTTCTTTTTTCTATTTTCTTTCTTTCGTTCCTACTTTCTTTCCTTTTTTCTTTCGTTTTATTTTCCCTACTTTATTTTGTGCTTTCTTTCCTTTTTTCTTTCGTTCTTTTTTTTTTTCTACTTTTTTTCTTTCTTTCCTTCTACTTTCTTTCTTTTCATTTGGTTTTTATTATCCTATTTCTTATTTTCTTTCTTTTTGGCTTTCTTTCCCCTTTTTCCTTTCGTTCATTATTTCTACTTTTTTTTTCGTTCTTTCTTCCTATTTCTTTCCTTAGTGTTTTCGTTTTTCCCGTATTTTCTTTCTCTATTTTCTTTCTTTCTTTTCTTTTAGCTTTTTTTCTTTTTCTTTCGTTTTTTTTTTCTACTTTTTTCTTTTTTTTCTTACTTTCTTTCCTAGTTTTTTCATTTTTTCCTATTTCTTATTCTTTCTTTTTTTTTTTTGCTTTTTTTCTTTTCTTGTTAATTTTTTCTACTTTTTTTCTTTTCTTTCCTTCTACTTTTTTCTTGATTTTCGTTTTTTCCCTATTTTTCTATTTTTACATTTCTTCTTTTCTGCTTCTTTCACTTTTTTTGTTCTTTTTGTTTTCGTTTATTTCTGTCCTTTTTTCTTCATTTTATTTCCCTACTTTCTTTTTTCTTTTTTTTTCCTGCTTCTTTCTTTTTCTTTCGTTATTTTTTCATTTTTTTTTTTTCCTTCCTACTTTCTTTCATTAGCTTTTTTCGTTTTTTCCTATTTTCTATTTTTTCTTTTTTTTTTTGCTTTCTTTCTTTTTTTTGTTCTTTCGTATCTATTTCTTTCCTTTTTTCATTCAGTTTTATTTTCTTACTTTTTTTT